>JAEOAE010000290.1:0-67154 GCA_036365155.1 Meriones psammophilus | reverse complement strand
TAAAATTGATAATCCCATCAGGCAAGAGTAGAGGTCTGATCTCTGATATTAGAAATAAATTGGGACTTTGTATCGATGTTTCATTTAGGTGTCATCCACCCAAGGCATCAGACCTGGGTCTGATACCTTTTTTCTCAGAGGCGGGACCTGGGACATCAACCCGCATGCAATCAGACATGCTCTTCCTGGGTCCAAGGCGCTGACCCTGAGTGCAGTGCTTAGCCTCGCATCCTGAGCGTAACATTTGGCTTTTTATGGTAGCCAACCATGCTTGGGGAGACTGTCCTGCTTCAATGGCTGTAAGGTCTGAATGGTCATGGCTGCATTACGCTGTTGTGAGACTCTAATCTTAATGCCGCCTGAAAGATGGAGCTGGTTTCCAGCCTTCCACCTTCCCGATGGTGAGTACTCTACCACAAACAACTCCACATTTGGCTAAGGCTGAGGATCTGGCTTGCTTCATGTATGTGGGACCCATCTGCGTTGCCCAGGTGGCATGCTGAGGTTGGCTAACCAGGAGGCTATTTAAAGTGGGCTGGCTTTCCCCAGGGTCAGATGATTGTTCAAGGTTCCCTGAATAAACTGCATTGAAAAAAAAAAAAAGAAAAAAAAAATTGATAATCCTTTCACATGGGAACAACTTAAAAACTGACTGAGACATAAAAATGTCTCTAGCGAATTTCAGCAGTGCATGGCCAACAATTCCTTGGCTATAATAGCCTCAATATTTATTATGCCATTCTTTTAATTGGCATTGATAAAATTGGTTTACAGTTTAATTTCACTCTGAACATCTCATACATTTATAATTTTAGAACTGTGTTATACTTGTGAGAAATTATATGTTTGAAGAACAAAAGGAGTGAATACTGGAGATGCTGGGACCAAACCTGACAGAATCCTCCTTCCAGCATGCTGAGACATTGACATCTGTTTCTGTATCTTGCATGTTCCAGAATTCTGCTTGTTCCTGCCTCAACTGCTTCAATTGCTGTTTTTCATCATGACTTGTTCCCAAGAGAGCTTTAAAGAAAGCTACAAATCTTAATTTGTCCAGCAATTTAGACTGATCTAAATAGGACTTTTATTAACTCATTATTTTCTCAACATTCAAAGACTGGACCACAAATATTGCTTACTTAATTAAACATTTTCCCAGTTTTCTTTGGGTCCCCAACAGGATTTCTGTATGTCCAAAATGTCAGCTAGAAGAAATCAATGAGAATGATGTCCTATATTCTTTAAGGGGATTGCAGGTTTTGGTTGTTTTCGCGGCTACAAGTGTTTATTGTCATTGGGAGATGTTTATAAATTACTAATGGTCTTATTCAGAGTGAAACTGTTATGCCCAGTTCGGGAACCCTAAAAGACCAGGGATACACTCTGCTAAGAATACATGAGGTTTTTAAAATTGTATACATGTACAGACATGGGACACAAACATTCTATGGATGCAGGAGAGAATGTAGCCCTGAGATCTAGGAAGCAAGGTTTTTATGGGGCAAAACCGCAAGCAGGGACTTACATGCTTTGGTGTTACATGATTGTGAAATGGAAACTGACTTTTGAAATGGTTGGTCCACTTTGGGCAGCAAGACTACAAACAGTTCTGGCCTGGCCTATGGGCCAGTTTCCTAGCAACTGTATAATTAGTGGGCAGGAAAGAATGTAGTAAGGCTAATTTGTCCCTCAGGGGCATTAAGGCTAGTTCTTCCTCAAGGAGGTTGACATGTCTCCAACTAACTAGCCTTTATTCATGCTTCTGCTTTAAACTTTAAAACAATACCCACTGACTTTAAGTCTTTGTTCTCTCAAATCCACTAAGAATTAATGTAATTGAGATTTTAAAAATGAAATAAAATAAAGTTTCAAATCTTTCTTCCATCTGCTATTTTTCCCATAAACTCTACTGTGTGCCTTCCTTGGCGAAAGGAACCTGGGTCTGGCAATGTGCCAGCAGGCCAGGCTCTGATTTTTTATTTCAATCTTATTATTATCATTATTATTATTAATTTGGGTTTTTGAGACAGGGTTTCTGTGTAGCCCAGGCCTCTTTGTATACCAGGCTGGCCTTGAACTCACAGACATACTCACAGACATCTATCTGCATCTGCCTCCCAAGTGCTTGGATTAAAGGTGTGTGCACTGTGCTTGGCAGGACTTTCTTCTAGCCTGATTGAAGTCATACTTTATGACTTAGGACATGTCTAGACAAGTGAGTGTGAAGAACTGGCAGGGGTGCAAACCCTGCTGTTGGAGAGGGTTTTTCTGTGGCCTTGCATGTCCTGAACTCATTTTGCAAAACCCAGATGGCCTGGAACTCCACACAGTCTCTGCTTGCCCCACTGACAGTCACAGGCATGCTTTTGTTATAGTCTTCTGGCTTTTGTTATAGTCTTTAAAAAATGATTTGTAATCTCTGTCTGCCTTCCTGAGACCAGCCCTATTAAAAAGGGAATGAGTGTTCTTTTTGGAGAGAGGGAAACTTTATTTATGATTCATGGTGTAGTTCTCTTTATTATGGAAGATTTGTTTATTATTTGTACACTATTCTGTCTGCATGCCAGAGGAGTGCGCCAGGTCTCAGGATAGATTGTTATGAGCCACCATGTGGTGTGCTGGGAATTGAGCTCAGCACCTCAGGAAGAACAGCCTGTGATTTTAAACTCTGTGCCATCTCCCTGCCCTCATTTCTTATTTTTATTTTTTAAATTATTATTTATTCATTTTACATCCCTGTCTTAGACCCCCTCCCCTTTTCTCCTCCCAGTCCTACCCTCCCTGTTTCCCCCTATCATCCTCACCTGGCTCTTCAGAGAAGGGGATTACCCTGCCTCTATTGTGCACACCCACCCACCCCAGCATATCAAGTGGCATCAGGACTGAACACATACTTTGCCTGGCGAGGCAACACCAACAAGGGAAAGAAAGAAGAGCTAGTTTGTGGTCAGGGTGTATTCATATGTGTGTTGGTCCTGCCGTGTTTATAAGGCCTTGTTGCACTTGTGTCCTTCATCCACTCAAGGCTACAATTTGCACACAGAGTTTATTGAGCCCTTAGGGGCTTAGGGTTTCTTGGAGACATCTCATTTAGGGTGGAATGGTTAAAGGCCTTCTCACTGTTTGCATATCGGACTGTATGTGGGTCTCTATTTATTCCCCATCTGCTGCAGGAGGAAGTTTCCAATAATGGCCTAGCAAGGCACCAATCTGTGAGTATGGCTGTGATCCTTAGCAAAACTGTAGCATTTAGATTTCTTCTATGTCCTGGCCTCTGTAGACTCAGACCGACCACTCAAGCAGTATTGGATCAAGGTTCCTTCTCGTGAGTGGGCCTCCTGAAACACAACTAGATATTAGTTGGTCACTTCTGTGACCTTTATGCCACAAGCGTACCAGCAAATCTTGTAGGCCAGTCACTTTGGAGAGTGAAGGATGTATGGCTGGTTCGGTGTGTACTTTTCTCTTCTGGTGGCATGCATATGTTCCAGTATCGCAAACAGCAGTCTATAAGGGTGAAGGTTCTGGTAGGTGCCGGGTGGGATTTCCTGTGTCCATTAACTTGTGAAGGTGTTGTCCTCAGTAACACAATCTTATCATCAGGTTGGGGACAGCACTGGAAGATGGACACAGGTTGCGGCCCCAGGCCCTGCTTTGATCTATCACAGAAACCTCCTGAATCCTGACTCCACAGGACTCTGGGAAGCCTGCCTCAAGACACGCCTTCATCTGTTCTTATTAAATTGAAATTAATACATAGCATTAAATGAAAAATCACATATATATATATATATATATATATATAAAGCTAGTTATATATATATAATATAACTATATATATAACTATAACTATAATATAACTATATATATAAATATATAGTTATATATATAACTATATATAGTTATATGTATAACTATATATATAGTTATATATATTTTATATATAATATATAGTTATATATAATAATATTAATATATATATATATATATATATATATATATATATATATATAACTATATACATATAGCTAGTTATTATGACGTGTAAATTGGCAGAGGGCACCAGATTCCTTGACAGATGGTTTGGCGCGCCACCTTGTGATCCTGGGATGGAACCTGGCACCTTGGTAAGAGAGGGATTCTCTGTGTCACAGGGCCCTGGCTGTTGCGATGACAAAAGTTGGCTTTTTTTTTTAAGATTCATCCCTCAAATTCTCAAAGCAAAAATAAAATCAGAAAAATCCCAAACACAAACCATCCAAGAAATCAAGGATGCCAAGAAAAGGCAAAATATAAGAATAATAGGAATAGAAGTAGAAGAGGAGTCCAGGTTACAAGGTCCAGAAAATATTTTCAAGAAAATCATAGAAGAAAATTTTCCCAACCTAAAGAAAGAGATGTCCACAAACATACAAGAGGCCTACAGAACACCAAATAGGCTAGACCAGAGAAGAAACTCCTCACGCCACATCATAGTCAAAACACTTAATCTACAGAACAAAGAAAAAGATACTAAAAGCAGCAAGGGAAAAAGGCCAAGTAACATATAAAGGCAAACCTATCAGAATCACTCCGACTTCATCAGAAACTATGAAAGCCAGAAGAGCCTGGGGAGAGATCATGCGGGCCCTAAGGGACCACACGTGCCAACCTAGACTACTTTACCCAGCAAAGCTTTCAATCAACATAGATGGAGAAAATAAAATATTCCACGACAAAACTAAATTTAAGCAATATTTGAACAGCAACCCAGCCCTACAGAAGATACTAGAAGGAAAATTCCAATCCAATGAAAACAAATACACCCAAGAAAACATAGGTTAAAGATATTTTCCAACAAAAGTCAAAAGCAAACAAGCAATGATCCACAGTAACATCGCCAACTACACAATAATAGGAAATAATATTCAATGGTCATTAATATCTATCAACATCAATGGACTCAACTCTCCAATAAAAAGACACAGACTAACAGAATGGGTATGAAACAGGATCCAACAGTCTGCTGCATCCAAGAAACACACCTAAGCAAATAAAGATAAACATTACCTCAGAGTAAAAGGCTGGAAAACAGTTTTTCACAAATGGACCCAAAAACAAGCAGGAGTGGCTATCCTAATATCTAATAAAATAGATTTTCAACCAAAACTAATCAAAAAAAAAAGAGACATAGAGGGGCACTACATTTTCATCAAAGGAAAATTCACCAAGAAGACATCACAATTCTAAACATCTATGCCCCAAATACAAGAGCACCCACATTCATAAATGAAACATTATTAAAGCTTAAACCACACATTGATGGCAATACTCTAATAGTGGGTGACTTCAACACCCCACTCACCAAGGGACAGATCAACTAGACAGAAACCAAATAAGGAAATAAAAGCACTTACAGAGTCCCTAAATCAAATGGACCTAATAGACGCCTACAGATCTTTCCACCCAAACTCAAAAGAGTATACCTTCTTTTCAGCACCTCATGGAACCTTCTCCAAAATAGACCATATAGTTGGTCACAAAGCAAGCCTCAACAGATATAAAAGATTGAGATAATCCCTTGTATTCTATCGGACCACCATGGACTAAAGCTGGAAATCAACAACAATGGAAACAACAAAAGCCGACACGCACATGGAAACTGAACAACTTGCTACTCAATGACAGCTGGGTTAAGGAAGAAATAAAGAAAGAAATTAAAGACTTAGAATTCAATGAAAATGAAGGCACAACATACCCAAATTTATGGGACACATTGAAAGCGGTGCTCAGAGGAAAATTTATAGCACTAAGTGCCTTCAAGAAGAAATTTATAACATCACATACAAGTAACTTAATGGCCCAACTGAAAACCCTAGAAAAAAAAAGAAGCAGATACACCCAAGAGGAGCAGAAGGCTGAAATAATCAAACTCAGGGCTGAAATCAATCAATTAGAAACAAATAAAACTATTCAAAGAATCAATGAAACAAAAAGCTGGTTCTTTGAGAAAAAATCAACAAGATAGACAAACCCTTAGCCAAGCTAACTAAAAAGCAGAGAGAATCTATCCAAATCAGCAAAATCAGAAATGAAAAGGGGGACATAACTACAGACACTGAAGAAATTCAAACAATCATTAGGTCATACTACAAAAGCCTATACGCCACAAAATTTGAAAATTTAAACGAAATGGATAATTTTCTTGATAGATTCCATCTACCAACATTAAGTCAAGATCAGATAGAAAGACTGAATAGACCTATATCCCCAAGGAAATTGAAACAGTCATTCACAGCCTCCTCCAAAAAAAAAGCCCTGGGCCAGATGGTTTCAGCTCAGAATTTACCAGACCTTCAAAGAAGTGCTAATACCACCTCCTCAAACTATTCCACAAAATAGAAACAGAAGGAACATTACCAAACTCATTCTATGAAGCAACAGTTACCTTGATACCCAAACCACACAAAGACCCAACAAAAAAAAGAGAACTTTAGACCTATCTCTCTTATGAATATTGATGCAAAATACTCAATAAAATACTTGCAAACCGAATCCAAGAACACATCAAAGATATCATCCATCATGACCAAGTAGGCTTCATCCCAGGCATGCAAGGGTGGTTCAACATACG
Organism: Meriones psammophilus; assembly: GCA_036365155.1. Classification (NCBI taxonomy): domain Eukaryota; kingdom Metazoa; phylum Chordata; class Mammalia; order Rodentia; family Muridae; genus Meriones; species Meriones psammophilus. The sequence goes on along the minus strand of JAEOAE010000290.1, from coordinate 60,541 downwards.
GAAATCCATCAATGTAATCCACCACATAAACAAACTGAAGGAGAAAAACCACATGATCATCTCCTTGATGCCGAAAAGCATTTGACAAAGTCCAACACCCATTCATGTTTAAAGTATTGAGAGATCAGGATACAAGGAACATACTTAAACATAGTAAAGGCAATATACAGCAAGCCTACAGCCAACATCAAACTCAATGGAGAGAAACTTAAATCAATCCCACTGAAATCAGGGACAAGACAAGGCTGCCCACTCTCTCCATATCTCTTCAACATAGTACTTGAAGTCTTAGCCAGAGCAATAAGACAACTAAAGGAGATCAAGGGGATACAAATCGGAAAGGAAGAGGTCAAAGTGTCACTATTCGCAGATGATATGATAGTATACATAAGTGACCCCAAAAATTCAACCAGAGAACCCTTCAGCTGATAAACACCTTCAGCAAAGTGGCTGGATACAAAGTCAACTCAAAATCAGAAGCCCTCCTGTATACCAAAGACAAAAGGGCCGAGAAAGAAATTAGGAAACAACACCCTTCACAATAGCCACTAATAACATAAAGTACCTTGGGGTGACACTAACCAAGCAAGTGAAAGACCTGTTTGAGAAAAAACTTCAAGTCTCTGAAGAAAGAAATTGAAGAAGATCTCAGAAGATGGAAAGATCTCCCTGCTCATGGATTGGTAGGATTAACATTGTGAAATGGCCATCCTGCCAAAAGCAATCTACAGATTTAATGCAATTCCCATCAAAATACCAACTCAATTCTTTTCAGACCTTGAAAAAAAAGATTCTCAGCTTCATATGGAGAAACAAAAACCTAGAATCTCCAAACAACCCTATACAACAACAGATCATCTGGAGGTATTCCATTCCTGATCTCATGCTGTACTACAGAGCAATAGTAATAAAACTGCATGGTATTGGCATCGAAACAGAAAGGAGGATCAATGGAACCGAATTGAAGACCCAGAAATAAACGCACGCATCTATGAATACTCAATTTTTGACAAAGCAGCCAAAACCACTCAATGGAAAAAAAAAGATAGCATCTTCAACAGATGGTGCTGGTCTAATTGGATGTCTACATGCAGAAAATGAAAATAGATCCACATTTATCACCCTGCACAAAACTAAAGTCCAAGTGGATCAAAGACCTAAACATAAAACCAGATACGCTAAATCTGTTAGAAGAAAAAGTAGGGAACAGCCTAGAACTCATTGGCACAGGAGACAACTTCCTGAACAGAACTCCAACAGCACAGGCTTTAAGAGAGCAACAATCAATAAATGGGACCTCATGAAACTGAAAAGCTTCTGTAAAGCAAAGGACACCACTATCAAAACAAAACGACTGCCTACAGATTGGGAAAGAATCTTCACCAACCTCTATCTGACAGAGGGCTAATATCCAGTATATATAAAGAACTAAAGAAGCTGAAAAGCAGCAAAACAAGTAAACAAATTAAAAATGGGGAACGGAGCTAAACAGAGAATTCTCTGTAGAGGAATATAGAATGGCAGAGAAACACTAAACATAGTAAAGGCAATATACAGCAAGCCTACAGCCAACATCAAACTCAATGGAGAGAAACTTAAATCAACCCCACTGAAATCAGGGACAAGACAAGGCTGCCCACTCTCCCATATCTCTCAACTCAAAATCAGAAGCCCTCCTGTATACCAAAGACAAAAGGGCCGAGAAAGAAATTAGGAAACAACACCCTTCACAATAGCCACTAATAACATAAAGTACCTTGGGGTGACACTAACCAAGCAAGTGAAAGACCTGTTTGAGAAAAACTTCAAGTCTCTGAAGAAAGAAATTGAAGAAGATCTCAGAAGATGGAAAGATCTCCTGTGCTCATGGATTGGTAGGATTAACATTGTGAAAATGGCCATCCTGCCAAAAGCAATCTACAGATTTAATGCAATTCCCATCAAAATACCAACTCAATTCTTTTTCAGACCTTGAAAAAAGATTCTCAGCTTCATATGGAGAAACAAAAACCTAGAATCTCCAAAACAACCCTATACAACAACAGATCATCTGGAGGTATCTCCATTCCCGATCTCATGCTGTACTACAGAGCAATAGTAATAAAAAACTGCATGGTATTGGCATCGAAACAGAAAGGAGGATCAATGGAACCGAATTGAAGACCCAGAAATAAACGCACGTACCTATGAATACTCAATTTTTGACAAAGCAGCCAAAACCACTCAATGGAAAAGATAGCATCTTCAACAGATGGTGCTGGTCTAATTGGATGTCTACATGCAGAAAAATGAAAATAGATCCACATTTATCACCCTGCACAAAACTAAAGTCCAAGTGGATCAAAGACCTAAACATAAAACCAGATACGCTAAATCTGTTAGAAGAAAAAAGTAGGAACAGCCTAGAACTCATTGGCACAGGAGACAACTTCCTGAACAGAACTCCAACAGCACAGGCTTTAAGAGCAACAATCAATAAATGGGACCTCATGAAACTGAAAAGCTTCTGTAAAGCAAAGGACACCGTCATCAAAACAAAACGACTGCCTACAGATTGGGAAAGAATCTTCACCAACCCTCTATCTGACAGAGGGCTAATATCCAGTATATATAAAGAACTAAAGAAGCTGAAAAGCAGCAAAACAAGTAAACAAATTAAAAATGGGGAACGGAGCTAAACAGAGAATTCTCTGTAGAGGAATATAGAATGGCAGAGAAACACTAAACATAGTAAAGGCAATATACAGCAAGCCTACAGCCAACATCAAACTCAATGGAGAGAAACTTAAATCAACCCCACTGAAATCAGGGACAAGACAAGGCTGCCCACTCTCCATATCTCTTCAACATAGTACTTGAAGTCTTAGCCAGAGCAATAAGACAACTAAAGGAGATCAAGGGGATACAAATCGGAAAGGAAGAGGTCAAAGTGTCACTATTCGCAGATGATATGATAGTATACATAAGTGACCCCAAAAAATTCAACCAGAGAACTCCTTCAGCTGATAAACACCTTCAGCAAAGTGGCTGGATACAAAGTCAACTCAAAAAATCAGAAGCCCTCCTGTATACCAAAGACAAAAGGGCCGAGAAAGAAATTAGGGAAACAACACCCTTCACAATAGCCACTAATAACATAAAGTACCTTGGGGTGACACTAACCAAGCAAGTGAAAGACCTGTTTGAGAAAAACTTCAAGTCTCTGAAGAAAGAAATTGAAGAAGATCTCAGAAGATGGAAAGATCTCCCGTGCTCATGGATTGGTAGGATTAACATTGTGAAAATGGCCATCCTGCCAAAAGCAATCTACAGATTTAATGCAATTCCCATCAAAATACCAACTCAATTCTTTTCAGACCTTGAAAAAAGATTCTCAGCTTCATATGGAGAAACAAAAACCTAGAATCTCCAAAACAACCCTATACAACAACAGATCATCTGGAGGTATCTCCATTCCCGATCTCATGCTGTACTACAGAGCAATAGTAATAAAAACTGCATGGTATTGGCATCAAACAGAAAGGAGGATCAATGGAACCGAATTGAAGACCCAGAAATAAACGCACGTACCTATGAATACTCAATTTTGACAAAGCAGCCAAAACCACTCAATGGAAAAAGATAGCATCTTCAACAGATGGTGCTGGTCTAATTGGATGTCTACATGCAGAAAAATGAAAATAGATCCACATTTATCACCCTGCACAAAACTAAAGTCCAAGTGGATCAAAGACTCAAACATAAAACCAGATACGCTAAATCTGTTAGAAGAAAAGTAGGGAACAGCCTAGAACTCATTGGCACAGGAGACAACTTCCTGAACAGAACTCCAACAGCACAGGCTTTAAGAGCAACAATCAATAAATGGGACCTCATGAAACTGAAAAGCTTCTGTAAAGCAAAGGACACCGTCATCAAAACAAAACGACTGCCTACAGATTGGGAAAGAATCTTCACCAACCCTCTATCTGACAGAGGGCTAATATCCAGTATATATAAAGAACTAAAGAAGCTGAAAAGCAGCAAAACAAGTAAACAAATTAAAAAATGGGGAACGGAGCTAAACAGAGAATTCTCTGTAGAGGAATATAGAATGGCAGAGAAACACTAAACATAGTAAAGGCAATATACAGCAAGCCTACAGCCAACATCAAACTCAATGGAGAGAAACTTAAATCAACCCCACTGAAATCAGGGACAAGACAAGGCTGCCCACTCTCTCCATATCTCTTCAACATAGTACTTGAAGTCTTAGCCAGAGCAATAAGACAACTAAAGGAGATCAAGGGGATACAAATCGGAAAGGAAGAGGTCAAAGTGTCACTATTCGCAGATGATATGATAGTATACATAAGTGACCCCAAAAATTCAACCAGAGAACTCCTTCAGCTGATAAACACCTTCAGCAAAGTGGCTGGATACAAAGTCAACTCAAAAAAAATCAGAAGCCCTCCTGTATACCAAAGACAAAAGGGCCGAGAAAGAAATTAGGGAAACAACACCCTTCACAATAGCCACTAATAACATAAAGTACCTTGGGGTGACACTAACCAAGCAAGTGAAAGACCTGTTTGAGAAAAACTTCAAGTCTCTGAAGAAAGAAATTGAAGAAGATCTCAGAAGATGGAAAGATCTCCCGTGCTCATGGATTGGTAGGATTAACATTGTGAAAATGGCCATCCTGCCAAAAGCAATCTACAGATTTAATGCAATTCCCATCAAAATACCAACTCAATTCTTTTCAGACCTTGAAAAAAGATTCTCAGCTTCATATGGAGAAACAAAAAACCTAGAATCTCCAAAACAACCCTATACAACAACAGATCATCTGGAGGTATCTCCATTCCCGATCTCATGCTGTACTACAGAGCAATAGTAATAAAAACTGCATGGTATTGGCATCGAAACAGAAAGGAGGATCAATGGAACCGAATTGAAGACCCAGAAATAAACGCACGTACCTATGAATACTCAATTTTTGACAAAGCAGCCAAAACCACTCAATGGAAAAAGATAGCATCTTCAACAGATGGTGCTGGTCTAATTGGATGTCTACATGCAGAAAAATGAAAATAGATCCACATTTATCACCCTGCACAAAACTAAAGTCCAAGTGGATCAAAGACCTCAACATAAAACCAGATACGCTAAATCTGTTAGAAGAAAAAGTAGGGAACAGCCTAGAACTCATTGGCACAGGAGACAACTTCCTGAACAGAACTCCAACAGCACAGGCTTTAAGAGCAACAATCAATAAATGGGACCTCATGAAACTGAAAAGCTTCTGTAAAGCAAAGGACACCATCATCAAAACAAAACGACTGCCTACAGATTGGGAAAGAATCTTCACCAACCCTCTATCTGACAGAGGGCTAATATCCAGTATATATAAAGAACTAAAGAAGCTGAAAAGCAGCAAAACAAGTAAACAAATTAAAAATGGGGAACGGAGCTAAACAGAGAATTCTCTGTAGAGGAATATAGAATGGCAGAGAAACACTTAAAGAAATGCTCAACGTCATTAGCCATTAGGAAATGCAAATCAAAACGACCTAAGATTTCACCTTACACCCATCAGAATGGCCAAGATGAAAAACACAAATGACAACACATGTTGGAGAGGTTGTGGAGAAAGGGGAACCCTCCTCCATTGCTGGTGGGAATGTAATCTGGTACAACCACTTTGGAAGTCAATCTGGCGCTTTCTCAGACAATTAGAATAGCGCCCTCAAGATCCAGCTATACCACTGCTAGGCATATACCCAAAGTTTGCTCAAGTACACAATAAGGACATTTGCTCAACCATGTTTGTAGCAGCTTTATTTGTAATAGCCAGAACCTGAAACAACCCAGATGTCCATCAACGGAGGAATGGATACAGAAATTGTGGTATTTCTACACAATGGAATACTACTCAGCAATCAAAAAGGAGGAAATCATGAAATTTGCAGGCAAATGGTGGGATCTAGAAAAGATCATTCTGAGTGAAGTACCCTAGAAGGAGAAAGACAAACATGATATATACTCGCTTATATAGACCTACAAGATATAATAAACATAATGACGTCTATACACCTAAAGGTGATAAACAAGAAAGCAGACACAAGGTAAGATATCAATCCTCACTTAGAAAGACAACTGAGATGTGCAGTGGACATACGGCAGGAGTCTACCGCAGAAGGCATCTGAAAGACCCTACCAAGCAGCATTTCAAAACAGATACTAAGACTCATAACCAAACCTTCAGCAGAAGGAGAGTTAGTATGACAGGGAAAGGATAGGAGCCCCACAAGGACCAAATATATCTGGGCACAGGGTTTTTTTTTCTGAAACTGCTTCTCCAACCAAGGACCATGTATGGATATAACCTAGAACCTTTACTCAGACGAAGCTCGTTGTAGCTCAATAACCAATTGGTTTGCCATAGTAAGAGGAACAGGGACTATCTCTGACAGGAACTCAATGGCAGGCTCTTTGACTCCCACCCCACAAGGGAGCAGCAGTTCTGCTAGGCCACATAGGAGGACTTCCCAGCCAGCCCTGAAGATACCAGAAAAACAGGGCAAGATGAAATGGGAGGAGGTCCTCCCAATCCATGGACTTGGAAAGGGGCAGGGAGAAGTTGAGGGAGGGAGGGTGGGATTGGGAGGGAATAAGGTAGTGGGATGCAGCTGGGATACTGCATTAATAAAATGTAACTAATAATAACAAACAATTAAAAATACAAAAAAAATCATAGAAGAAAATTTCCCAACTAAAAAGAGAGGTGTATAAGAATACAAGAAGCCTACAGAATACCAAATAAATTAGACCAGAAAAGAAAATTTCTCCCACCATATAATAAACAGTAAGTATACTGAACAAAGAAAATCTACTAAAAACTGAAAGGGAAAAAGGGAGAAGTAACATATAATGGCAAACCTATCAGAATCACACCTGACTTATCAACAGAGACTATGAAATCCAGAAGGGCCTGAACAGATATCATGGAGACCATAAGAGAACATAGATGTCTGCCCAGGCTACTATACCCAGCAAAAGTCTCAGTCATCATAGATGGAGCAAACAAGATATTTAATGACAAAAGCAAATTTAAACAATACCTACCCACAAATCCAGAGGTACAGAAGCTCCTAGAAGGAAAACTACAACCCAGGAAAGCTAACTACATTCAGGAAAACACAGGAAAGAAATAATGTCATTACAGCCAAACTAAAAGTAACCAAGCACACAAACACACTACCACAAGCAACATCAAAATAAAAGGAACTAACAGCCACTGATCATTAACTTCCCTCAACATCAATGGACTTAACCCTCCAATAAAGGCACAGACTATCAGGATGGATATGTAAACAAGACCCAACAATCTGTTGCATACAAGAAACACATCTAAGTCGCAAAGATAGACATTGCCTGAGAGTAAAAAGCTGGAAGGTTCCAAGCAAATGGACCCAAGAAACATGCAGGAGTAGCCATTTTAATATCTAATAAAGTAGGTTTTCAACCAAAATTAATCAAAGACATGAGGAAGGTCATTTCATACTCATCAAAGGAAAATTCCGCCAAGAAGAAATCACAATTCTGAACATCTATGCTCCAAATACAAAGGTACCCACGTTTGTAAAAGAAACATTAATAAAACCTAAACCACACACAAATCCCCATACATTACTTCTGGGAGACTTCAACACTCCACTCTCAACAAAGGACAGGTAAACAACAGAAATTACACAAAGAATATCTCTAATAGAGGTCATGTATCAAATGGACCTAACAAATATCTACAGAATCTTACACCCAAAGAAAAAAAGAATTTAGCTTCTCTCAGCACCTCATGGAAACTTCTCCAAAACAGACCATATCATTGGTCACAAAGTGAGCCTCAACCTATACAAGAAGATTGAAATAATCCCTTGTATCCTATCTATTACCGTGGTCTAAACCTGGACCTCAACAACAACAGAAATAGCAAAAAGCCTACAGACACATGGAAAGAGAACTCACTACTAAATGACACCTGGGTCAGGGAAGAAATAAATAAAGAAATTAAAGTCTTTCTAGAATTCAATGGAAATGAAGACACAACGTAACAAAACTTCTGGGACACAATGAAAGCAGTGCTAAGATGAAAGTTCATAGCACTAAGTGCCTTCAAAAAGAAATTTATAACACCTCATACAGTCAACTTAATGGCTCACCTAAAATCCCTAGAAAAAAGAAGCAGACACACCAAAAAGGAGTAGAATAATCAAACTCAGGGCTGAAATCAATAAATTAGAAACAAATAAAACAATTCAAAGAATCAATGAAACCAAGAGCTGGTTCTTTGAGAAAATCAAGATAGACAAACCCTTAGCCAAAATAACTAAAAGGCAGAGAGACACTATCCAAATTAACAAAATCAGAAATGAAAAGGAGGAGAAAACAATAGACACTGAAGAACTCCAAACAATCATTAGGACTTACTTCAACAGTCTATATGCCAAAAAAAATTGAAAAGTCTAAATAAAATGGACAATTTTCTTGATCGATTCCACTTACCAAAGCTTAATCAAGACCAGGTAAATAAATAAAATAGTCCTGTATCCACTAAGGAAATAGAAGCATTCATCAAAAATCTCTAATCCACCAAAAGCTCAGAGCCAGATGGTTTCAGTGCAGAAATCTAACAGACCTTCAAAGAAGAGGTAACTCCAGCTCTCTTCAATCTATTCCACAAAAGAGAAACAGAAGGAACACTACAAAACTCATTCATTGAAGCCACAGTTACCTTGTAACCTAAACCCAGAAAGACCCAACAAAGAAAGATAATTTCAGGCCAATCTCCCTTATAAACATTGATGCAAAAATACTCAACAAAATACTTTGCAAACCCAATACAAGAACATGTCAAAGATATCATCCACTATGACCAAGTAGGCTTCATGCTAGGTATGCAGGGGTGGTTCAATAAACAAAAATCCATCGATATGATCCACCATATTAACAAATTGAAAGAAAAAAACACATGATAATCTCCTTAGATGCTGAATAAGCATTTGAAAAAAAAATCGAGCATCCATTCTTGTTTAAAGTATTGGAGAGATCAGGGATACAGGGCACATACCTAAACATAGTAAAGGCAGTACATGGCAAGCCTATAGCCAACATCAAGCTAAACGGAGAGAAACTTAACAGCAATCCCACTGAATTCAGGGACAAGGCAAGGCTGCTCACTCTCTCCATATCTCTTCAACATAGTACTTGAGGTCCTTGCTAGAACAAGAAGAAAATTAAAGGAGACCAAAAGGATACAATTTGGAAAGGAAGAAGTCAAAGTATCAATATTTGCAGATGATATGATAGTATACCTGAGTAACTCCAAAACTTCTACCAGGGAACTCCTACAGATGATAAACACCGTCAGCAAAGTGGCTGGATACAAAATTAACTCAAAAAAAAAAAATCAGTAGCCCTCCTGTATACAAAAGATAAAAGGGCTGAGAAAGAAATTAGGGAAACAACACCCTTCACAATAGACTCAAAGGACATAAAGTACCTTGGTGTGACCATAATCAATCAAGTCAAAGACTTGTATGAAAAAAAAAATTCAAGTCTCTGAAGAAAGAATTAGAAGAAGATATTAGAATATGGAACTATCTCCGATACTCATGGCTTGGCAGGATTAACATAGTAAAAATGGACATCTTACCAAAAACAATCTACAGATTCAATGCAATTTCCATCAAAATACCAACAGAATACTTTACAGACCTCGATAGAAGAGTTCTCAACTTCATATGGGATGCAATGAAAGCAGTCCGAAGAGGAGTTTGAATAGCAACAAAGGCCATCATAAGTTATTGGAGACATCCCATACAAGCAACTTAATGGTATACCTGAAAGAACTAGGAAAAAAGAAGCAGAAACACCCATCAAGAGTAGACCACTAGGAAAAACCAAACTCAGGGCTGATATCAATAAATTAGAAACAAAGATAATAATTCAAAGAATCAAAAAAACCAAGAGCTAGTTCTTTGAGAAAATAAAAAACACAGACAAATTCTTAGCCAAACTAAGGAAAGGGCAGAAAGACACAATCCAAATCAACAAAGTCTGAAAGAAAAAGATATAACAGACACTGAGAAAATCCAAAGAACCATTAACTTTTATGTCAAAAGCCTATATGCCCCAAAATTTGAAAATCTAAATGAAATATACAATTCTCTTTAAATTCCACTTACCAAAGTTGAATCAACATCAGGTAAAGATATTAAATAGTCTTATAGTGCCTAAGGCAATAGAGGCAGCCATCAAAATACTCCCAACCAAAAAAAGCCAAGGGCCAGATGATTTCAGAGCAGAATTCTATAAGACCTTCAAAGAAGAGCAAATACTGGTATTCTCAAATTATTTCACAAAATAGTAATGGATGCAACAGGACCAAATTCCTTTTGTAAGACCACAGTCACCTTGATAAATCCACAAAGATCCCCAAAAGAAACAGAACTTCAGACCAATCTATTTTATGTACAATGATGTAAAAATACTCAATAAAATACTTGCAAACCAAATCTAAGAACATATCAAAGATATCATCCACCATGACCAAGTAGGCTTCATCCCAGGCATGCAAGGGTGGTTAAGTATATGGAATCCATCAATGTAATCCACTGTATAAACAAATTGAAAAAAAAAACCATTTCCTTAGATGCTGAAAAAGCATTTGACAATATCCAACAGTTATTCTTGTTTAAAGTCTTGGAGAGACCAGGTACAAAGGCACATATATAAAAATAGTAAAGATAGTATACAGAATATATACAGAATATACAGAATATATAATGAATAGTATAAATCAAACTAAATGAAAAGAATGTTAAGTCAATTCCACTGGACTTGGGGACAAGACAAGGCTACACACTCTCTCCAAATCTCTTCAATACAGTACTCGAAGTCCTATCTAGGGCAATAAGACAACTAAAGGAGATTAAGGGGATACAAATTGATAAGGAAGAAGTCAAAGTATCTCTATTCACAGATGATATGACAGTATACAAAAATGACCCCCAAAATTCTACTGTAGGGAACACCTACATTTGAAAAACACTTCAGCAATGTGGCTGGATATAAAGTTCACTAAAAAAAACCTCAAAAAAATACACTCCTGTATGAAAAAGACAAATGGACTGAAAAAAATTAGGAAAATAACACCCTTCACAATAGCCAGTAAAACAACAACAACAACAACAACAAAAAAAAAACGTAATGTATTTTGGTGTTATCCTCAACAAGCCAGTAAAAACCTATATGAACAACAACAACAAAAAAACCCAAAACTTCAAGCCTTTGAAGAAAGAAATTGAAAAAGATACCAGAAGATAGAAATATCTCTCATGCTCATGGATCAGTAGGATCAACATAGTAAAAATTGCCATCGTACCAAAAACAATCTACAGATTCAATGATATTCCCATCAAAATATCAACACAATTCCTTAAGGAACTTGAAAGAACAATTCTCAGCTTCATATGGAAAAATAAAAAAGCCAGAATAGCTAAAACAATCCTGTACAATAGGAGATCTTCAGGTGGTATCACCATTCTTCATCTCAAGCTCTATTATAAATCAATAGTAATAAAAACTGCATGGTACTATAATAAAAACAATCAGTGGATCAATGGAATTGAAGTGAAGATCCATAAATAAACCCACACACCTATGTCCACTTGATTTTTGACAAAGAAGCCAAAACCATACAATGGAAAAAGGACAGCATCTTCAACAAACAGTGCTGGTCTAACCTGAAGTTTACATGTGGAAACATGAAAATAGATCCATATTTATCATCCTGCACTAAACTGCAGTCCAAGTTGTTCAAAGACCTCAACATAAAACCAGATACACTAAATCTGTTAGAAAAAAAAAAAAGTGGGAAAGATCCTCGATCTCATTGGCATAGAAGGTAACTTCCTCAACAGAACACCAAGAGCACTTGCTCTAAGATCAAGAATTAATGAATAGGATCTCATGAAACAAAAATCTTCTATGAAACAAAGAACACTGTCAATAGAACAAAATGACTGCCTACAGCCTGACAAAAGATCTTCACCATCCATACATACAACAGAAAGAGCTAATAAACAATATATATAAAGAGCTCAAGAAATTAAACTCCAACAATCCAAATAATCCAATTTAAAACTGGGGTACAGAACTATACAGAGATTTCTCCATAGAGGAATATCAAATGGTGGACATTAAATGCTCAATATCTGCAGTCATCATGGAAATGCAAATGACATTCCATCTTAAACTCATCATGGTTAAGGTCAAAACCTGAAATGACAGCAAGCTAGTGAGGATGTGAAGAAAGAGGAACACTCCGCCATTGCTGGTGGGAGTGCAAATTATACAACCACTTTAAAAATCAATCTGATGCTTTCTTAGACAATTGGAAACAGTGTTAGTTCAAGACCCAGCTCTACCATTCCTGGGCATATATCAAAAAGATGCTCCACCATTCAACAAAGATATTTGCTCAACTGTGTTGATAGCATCTATATTTGTAATAGCCATAACAGGGAAACAAACTGCATGTCTCTCAACCAAACCATTGTTTTACAGAAATTGTGGTACATTTACACAATGGAATGCACCTTGGGTATTTAAAAAAAAAAGGAAACTATAAAATTTTCAGGCAAGTAGATGGAACTAGAAATGATCATCCTAAGTGAGTTATTCCAAAACCAGAAAGACATGCATGGTATATACTCATTTGTAAATGGATAATGGCCATAATATAGTATAAACATACTACAATCTACAGACCTAAAGGAGCTAAATAAAAAGGAGAACCCTATGAAGGATGCTCAATTCTTATGCAAATGTGCAAATAGAATCGACACCAGAAGTGACTGAGGAGAGAGAAGAGGATGAGAGCCTAACATACATATCCTCGGAAAGACTCTGCCCAGCAGGGGTTCAAAGCAGATGCTAAGATTCACAGCCAAACTTTGGGTAGAGCACAGGGAATCATAGGAAAGAGTGGGAGGATAGAATGTAGAAAGACCCAGAGCTGACAGGACCTCCATAAGACGACCAACAAGGACAACAAATCTGGGCCCATGGGGACTTGCAGAGATTGATGGACCAACCAAAGACCATTCATGAAGAGGAATCAGACCCCTGCTCAGACGTAGCTGATAGGCAGCTCAGTCTCCATGTTCGATCCATAGTAAGGGGAGAAGGTGCTGGCTTTGACATGGACTCTGTTGTCTTATATTTGATCACTTCCCCTTGCTTGAGGGGGCATTGCTATGACACAGAGGAAGAGGATGCAGGCAGTCCTAGTGAGACTTGATAGGCTGGGTTCAGATGGTAGGAGAGGAGGGTTCCCTGTATCTGAGATATAGGAAGTGGGATAAGGAGGGAAGAAGAATGGAGGGTGAGACAAGGAAGAGTCAAGGGAGAAGATTAAAATTGGGATGTTAAGTGGATAAATTATTTTTTAATTTAATTAATTTATTTATTACAATGTGTTCACTTTGTATCCTTGCCATAGTCCCCTCCCTCATCTTCTCCCAGTCCCACCCACCCTCCTTCTTCTGCTCCTATGCCCTTTCTCTAGTCTCCTAATTGGGGAGGAATTCCTCCCCTTCTAACTTATCAGGTCTCATCAAGGATGGCTGCATCATCTTCCTCTGTGGCCTTGAAAAGCTGCATCAACAAGGAGGAGATGATCAAACACTTGAGTTCATGTCAGAGAATAAATAAAAAAAAACAAATTTAAATTAAAAATAAATTAAATGTGAATAAAACAAAGAAATAAAATTAAAAAAAAAACAAATACAACAGGTAAGAAGAGCGTCACACACCTACAATTCAATGACCCAGAAAGCTCAGATAGTGTTAGTGTCATGAATAAATGGCATCCTAAGAAATTAAATATACACCCTGCCAAATTTCAAATGCAAGATGTTGATGAAGATCAACACAATAACCTATGCTTACATATACATAATACAAGAAAATAAATATGTAAAACTCTATATTCCATGCTCAGCACTCAATGATGGTGATGTTGATGACAGGCATGTTGGCCTAGATTTAAACCCAACACTCGACTGGAGTTAGAGCTGTAAGTTCAAAACCAGCCTGGTCTACATACAAACTTTCAGGAAACATCCAGGAACTCTGGGACATTATGACAACACAAAACTTGCTGATAATCAGATTAGAAGAAGAAGGATGAGATCAAAGCTCCAGAAGATATTTTCAACAAAATCATACAAGAAAAACTTCTTAACCTAAAGAAGAAGATGTCTATGAAGGCACAAGAAGCATACAAAACACCAAAGAGACTGGACCAGAAAAGAAAGTCCTCTTAGCACAGAATAATCAAAATACAAAACATGCAGAACAAAGAAAGAATATGAAAACCTGCAACTGAAAACAAATAAACAAACAAACAAACAAAGAAACCAAACCAAACTAACCAACCAATCAGACAAACCGAAAAAAAAAAAAAAAAACCAAAAAAGGCAGATCTATTGGAATTAATCCTGTATTCTCAGTAAAAATGCTAGAAGTTGAACAGCTTAGACAGAGTGCTTCTGATTCTAAAGAACTACAGAAGCCAAGACAAATTACTAACCGTGCCCTGAAAGTTTCAATCAGCAAATGAAGAAAATAAGATGTTTCATGATAAGGTCAAATTTAAACAATATGTATCTATAAATATAGCCCAACACAGGGTGCTAAAACCACCACCACCTTCACCAAAATACCAGGATTTACAATCACTGTTTGTTGATATCTCTTAATACCATTGACCCAAATTTACCAATAAAAAGACACAGGCTCACAAAAATGGATGATAAAACAAAATCCACCCTTCTTCTAAATACATCAAACACAGCTTCACATCAAGATAGACATTATCTCAAGGTAAAGGGTTGGAAAAGATATTCCAAATAAATGAATTAGAGTATCAAGCTTGTAAAGCAATTTTAATATCTAACAAAAGAGACTTCAAAAACAACTAATCAAAAGATGGCAAAGGACATATAAAAAAAAAAAAAAAAAAAAAAAAACATCCAGCAATATAACATTTCAATACTTAACATCTATGCCCCAAACATAAGAGCACCCAAATTATAAAAGAAACTCTTCTGCAGCTTGCATCACATCCTGGCCCTTATGAACTGATAGGAGAAGACTTCAATATATGACTCTCACCAATGGACAGGTCCTCCTGATCAAACTGAACAGAGAAATGCTCCAGCTAACAAACATCAAAAAACTAAATATACCCAAATGATGTTTACAGAACATCCACCCAAGCACAAAAGATTGTTCCTTCTTCTCAGCAACTCATATATTGTTCTCCAAAATTGATGATATACTTAAACAGTGGAAGTCTCAAAAGATATAAGAAACTTGCAATAACCTCCTGCATCCTATCAGACCACTAACGTTTAAAGCAGCACATCACAAATAACAAAAACAACAGAAAGCTTACAAACTCATAGAAATTGAACAACTCTATACTGAATAAAAATGGATCAAAACTGAAATAAAGAAATTAAAGACTTTCTAGAAGTCAATGAAATGAATACACAACATATCAAAACTCATAGTACACAATGGAAGTGTTGACCAGAGGACAGTTCATACCACTGAGCACATTCAGAAAAAAATAATCAGAAAGATCTCTTAGTAGCAACTTAACATCACACCTAAATACTCTAGAAAAAAAGAAGTAAACAAAACTAAAAGGAGTAGACAATGAGAAACTGTTGAACTGTGTCTTCACTGGTAAAACAGAATGTTTCCACAGGAAAAGAAAGGTGGATTCTATCAAAATTGATAACGATTAGATTTGAATAGTAGAAATCTCCTGAATAAGCAGAGGTCACTGTTCATCAGACAGTGTGGTCATTCAGTCCAAACTAACTTAATAAAGACTAAAGTTTACTTCTTAAATAAAAAGGATAATTTTGTTGTTTCATAGTAAAAACAGTTAAGAGGTTTAAAATGTTTGAAGTAAATTCAAAGGTATAAACTTGTTTGAGTTGGTATAATTTGGAGTGAATATAACATATTTGAGCAGTGTGGTGATAGACCATTCATTTAATCCCAGCAGAGACAAGCAGTTCTCTATTAATTAGTTGTTTTCTAAATTCAGGAGTTACAATGACAAGATGTTGGTGGTTCATAGCCTTAATCCCAGCATTTGGGAGGCACATGCCTTTTACATACCTGGGAGGCAGAGGCAGGCACATAGGATTTACATTGATTTCACTTAAAAGCTACTTGTAAAAGACTGGCTGAATATCAATGTGAATGTCCTTTGTTATCTACAAATAAATAGAGTTGAAGGTATATTTGTAAACTTTCAAAGATTTTTTTTAACTTAAATTGAGAGAATATACTCTTTCTATTTCCAAAAACAATTTTGCCATATAAAAGATATAACTGCCTGAAAAGGAACTATCCTCACCCCAGAATTAGGTATGGGGCAGGGTTTTGATATAATATTTTCAGGAGAATAAAAACATCCAAATAAAGAATATGGAGTCCACTGGACACATGAAACTTCTAAAGAAAAAGGACAGATCACCAAAAGATTATGCCCAAAGAAAAGGAGTAAACTGGCCAAGTGGTATCACCCACCTTCATGTTGTCTCTTCCGACTTCTACAGACATAAGTGCAAATTGTCGTTATATGCTTGTTAAAGGACAACACAAAATCTCTATCTCATATCAGAAAAGCCACCTGGTAAGAAACAGAGGAAAACAGAAAAATAAGTGATGTGTCTATTGCCACTAATCTCATAATCTTCTGGCATGATGTGACTTCTATACTTAGCACAAACTTCAACAGTCAAGAAGGCACAGTATTTGTGAAAGAATGAGGGGATAAGAGAAAAAGCCAAAAACATAAGCCTAAAATATAGCCAAGTTTACATGAAAATACCTAAGGAAACTCTAACATGAAAAATGTGCACTGGATCAGACATATCTTTGATTTTTAAATTTAATACAAATTAAATAAACACAGGTTTCACAACTCCTACAAGACAAACTCAAAGTGACACCTAAACTGTACTATTTATGACCCTCCTGCTACTACTAATCTCCTTTCCAGAGAGTCCTTTTCCTCTGGAAATCTCTTGGAAAATGGAGATGATAATAAAGATGGGCTATGGCTTGCAGTCCCTCATGTTCCCTTGTGGGTTCAAGCATAGCCCTACCCTCACCAACACTCACACACAAAACAATGTTGGAGAATAATTTAATATCTGTTTCTTGCTGCATGGATTATGTCACAAGATATGGAATCTTCCGTTTCCACTTACCTAAACCCAGGCACACCTGACGCTGACAAAATTTTGCATCTCAGAAAATCCATTTGAACCCAGGAATTGAATTCCCTTGAATCACACCATTGTGCTCGGTGGTAGTTGAAAAATAAAAAATAAATTAAAAAAAAGTAAGCAATTATTGCTTAATGATGACCACCACCACTTCTTTTTTACCAGTTTCAAAACTATTTGTAAAATTTGTTACACAAAACCATGTGTGGAATATAACATGAGGCATTTCTAGAAATGAGACTTTCAGTTTTCCAATCTATCTAATTAATGCACAGCAAAAGCAATGCCTGGGTGTGCACACTAGATAGTGATTCTATAAGCACCACAACTTTCTACTGCCCAACCCACAGGGTCCCCTCCTCCTTGGACAGTTAACACTCAAGAAGGGTTAGAGGACAAAGATCTCTGCTGAAGTCACCACATGGAAAACAACGGAACCATAGTCTGAACCACAGCCCATCTCGGTTAAAGCAGATCAGGCTGTGATAGCTCAGCAGCCTGCTTTTCCTGGCCTAGGGACAATGGCCCCACACTCACCATGACATGGCCTCTGATCTCACTCACAGCCCTCTACAGCTGCATCAGAGAAAAATCCCAGAACAAACCCATAAGCTACCTCCCACTGATGCTCCTGACTGCTAGGACTGCCCAGAGACCCTTATCAGTTTGAACAATAGAGCTGAGTCAGGACAGTCATAGCTCCTCTACCAGTGGATCAAAGATCAAATGATGCAGATAGCAGAGGCATTCTAGCTTTGCCCTAATCCCTATGGACACACAGAACCCTCGTGTTGTTATAAAAGAATGAAAATCCCAATTATTCGATTTTAAAACCTGCTAGCGCAGAGAGGCAGAGAAAGCACCCACCTGACCCTGCTACTCACCTCACCTCCAAGAGGAAAATGCCACAAAATCTTACCAGTTCAGATGACAGCTCAAGGGTGATAGGCCAAAGGAACCCAAGGCCAAAGGCTTTCTAGCTCAGAGCTAAAAAAGCCCAAAATCTACCAAGATAAAACTCCTTCCACTTTTACACTCTGTCTTAAATACATTTCAGCCGAAAGTTCCACTTACTCTTTAATCCCTGTCAGCTGGTTTCTTGCTTTGCCTCTTGACCTAGGGTTAACATTATTTCATCCTGTGCACAGAGAACTTTTGAATTGAAGGTATGTTCTAGGGCTGGTGGATCCATACTGTAATCACTTGTTTATGATAAATTGTAAGTTCTTGGAATTAAGGATTGTGTTAGAGCTCACCCACACCAAACAAAGCACAGTTTTTTACAGTTCACAATCTAAAGGATCAAACTGGGATCAAATATCCTGCAACAGCCTCATCTTAGAAATGTTTTAAAGTACAGTCTTCCACTTTCCCAGGGCACCTGCTCATCTTCCAAGATACAGGTCATTTATGTTGCACATTCCGTTACATGATCAGTGTCCAGTGCAGTCATCTCTACCTCATACTTGGGAAGTCCTTTAGCCAAACTTCAGTCAAAGCCAAACAGTAACAACCTTTAAAGAAACAAATGGTCATGAATTTGAAAGCAAGGAGTAGATAATGGGACCTCAATGAAAATGAGAAATAAAACAAAAAGGATATGGCTGTAACTAGGAATGTTGGAATAGAAAGTTTATTATAGATAGAAGAGAGAACATAGTCAGACACAGGGAAATCTGGGACAGTCTAAAGTTGACATGACCCTGAGCTATGTGAGAAGAGAGGAGAGGAAAGAGGGAAGTGGAGAGCCAGAACAAAGAGCCAGGAGGATAAATGATAAATGAAAAAGACCAGGTAACCAAAATGGTTAGAATACATAAGGAAGGACAGCTGGGAGGAGGGCAGCTCAACTCCTGGGCTAGAGATATGTGTTTGACACCCATACCTTGTAACAGGTAAGGACTGAGGGCTGCTGGGAGAACCTGACAGCCACATTTGCTTTGATTGTTAAGTAGCCACCTTAACCATTCATCCCAGCATTTGAGACAAAGAGTAGAGAGGAATGAGAAGATTGAAACAATTTCATTATAATCTCAAAAATTATTTTTAAAAGTTGAAAATGGCTTTATGGTCCAATATTCTTCAGGGACTTCAAGTATGTATTAGAGCAGACAAAGTATTACTCACACCTTTTCTCTCAGGTTGTGCATTTTCAAATGGGGGGAGGGAAACATGCCTGTTAGTCACTACCACAGCAGTTTGTCCAGAACTTCTGTGTTGTTTGAACTAGTGCAACTATAGAAATTTGCTTTCCAGAAACAAGTTCAGCAACTAATCCATATTCTTGATTCCCTTTGTATATGACTCCCCCCAATGTACAGTTTTCACTTTTATTGACCATCTAAAATTGATTACCTGACTCATTGCCATCTTCCCTCCTTCCCCTCCCTTTCTGTGTTGTGAATACACCAGCTTCAAAGTAGGTCAGTGAACTCAATTCTTACACAGGTCCCTCTTTATTTGTAATCACCCACTCACCAAACAAAAAACAAAAAAACAGGGTGTTCAGTGGACATTCATTCACTGGTCTCTTTTACTTCACACTCACCAGTCAGGGTCCACCTAAAAAGAGCTGCAGGACAATGTTCTAGGCACTGGGCAGTAGGAACAGCATTCAGTGTTCAAATAAAGTCTAAATTACATAACATAGAAAGGTTGATCTACAGGAGACATTGCTTTAAACAAAAACAAATATCAAACACTAGAGAAAAAGGAATGAAATTTTTAATGACTGGGGATTATCAGAGAATATTAACTAATAAGAGACTAGAACAGTGATGCATCAACAAAATAAAATTTAATAATACCAACAACTGACTTTCTTTTTGAATTTTATTTATTTATTTCTTTTTTTTCTTTCTTTCTTTCTTTCTTTCATGTATACAGTGTTCTGCATGCATGTACACTTGCATGACAGAAAGAGCACCAGATCTCATTATAGATGTTGTGAGCCACCATGTGGTTGGTGGGAATTGAACTCTTGACCTCTGGAAGAGCAGCCAGTGCTCTTAACCTCAGAGTTGAAAAAAAAACACATAGGCATACTGACTTTGAAAAACACAGGCCATTCTGTTGTAGAGGGAAATGCCATTAATAAGATACTGTTTGATGTTGTCCCTGTGTACAATATTAGCTGCTGAGACCTGTAACCTGTTATCCAGACACAGCTTTAGCCAATAGCCTGTGTCTCAAATTTGAACTGACAGAACTGTGTCAATGAGGATTGTACATATAGGGCATAGGACAGTCCCTTAATTTGAAATTCAATATTCACTGGATCAAGCTACCTGACCCAAATTGTACACCCACCAATCTGGTCTGTTTTCATTGGCATTCATGAATTAATAAACACATGTTAGGAAATTACAAATTAAAAAAAAAAAAAAAAAAACTCACCCTGCCACATTTCTAGATAATCCTGGTGAGCAAACATGTAATCCCTGGATCCTAATCTCTAACAGGCCTGGTTAGCATACTACTTATCTGTGGAGTGTTTTACAGGCAGTCTTCCCTCAGCTAAATTCTAACTGGTACCACTAGTTTCTCAGCAATAGTAAATCCTTTACATCATCAGTTCTACTCTTCTATATCACAGCTTAATATTTGAGTGCTCTCTGACACAGGACATACCATTTACAACCCCCACAAAATCCAAATGGATCTTTTAGAACTGAGAGAACCTACCTGACACCCCCAAAGGTCACCAGGAACTAGGCCTAAAAAAGGTCACCTAAATTTCACCAGAATAGTGACTCTACCCCAAAGTCACCAGGAATTGGGCCATGGGTCACCAATTCCAAAAACAAGGTCATAAGATTCCCTACCCAAGGAACAGCCTGAGGATAACCACAAAAATGGGAAGGTATCTTATCTCAAAGTGGGGCATTTGTGCTGAGCAGCCTACCAACCTTGTAGTAGAACATTCAATGACACAGAAAATACCTAACATTCCTGAGGCCTAGAGATAGCTCCCTCAATGTTAGTTATGTTAGCTAGCCAATCACTTTGTAAAAAGCTTGCCCTTGCTGAATGTCACCCAATCCTGTAACTGTTAAACTGGAACTTCCTGGTCCTTCCTAAAACCCCAATCAAAACCCTGCCATGCAGCTGCTCAGGGCTCTCCTCTGATCCACTGTGTTGGTGAAAATGGAGAGACCCAGCATAAGCCCAAATAAAACTCTTTGTTCTTGCATATGTGGTCTGGCTCCTGATGATCTTTGGTCACCCTAAGATCTGGCCATAACATATGGGTTCTCTATATTGGATCCCCAAGTCTCCCAAATGCCCCAGGCACATGGAGCTGAACAACAGCCAGTAAATGAGCACTCTGTCTGTATCTGTCTGTGTCTTTCTCTGTGTTTCTCTAGTTTGTTTTTTTTTGTTTTGTTTTTTTTTTTGGGGCAAAATGTGTGTAATCATGTGTCGTCAGAAAGGTTAGAGCTGATGCTCTGGACAGCTGTGGGCCAGAGGGGGCCTGGAAGACTTTCCAGCCCTCCCCAAAGGGCACATCTGTAAAGGGAGTTGAGCACCCAGTTTTCTGTGATCTCTGGACCTCAGAGAGGATGAATGGCCCTTCTGTAAAAGGTGGTAGAGTTATCTCTGGATCTTTGGACAAGGACAATGCAGGTATCTCCTGCAGCAGAGATTCACTGATATCCTACTTTCATTTTTTTTCCACTGCAGGAGTGGTGGGATCTGCTGTCTGGCTCTGTGTATTTTTCTGCTGCACAAGCAATGGGATCTAGCTGTTTGTGTCTTGTTTAACTGTTTTGTCTGTCGCTGCCATTTTTTTTTGTCTCTGGGACTGACTGAGGACATGGGACAAAATCCTTCTATCCTCCTAGACCTGATTCTTTTCCATTTCAGGAGGCTTGAGCCATGCTCCACAGGTTCCAGTGAGAGTGGCAAGGAGGTGCCAAGGGATTGATACAGTATGTGGAGCCCCAGGCTTGGCACCTCTGCCAATGTTCTCTGGTCTCTGGTCTGGCAGAGCTTATCCACTACTCCCCTGCTGGCAGAGCTGGCCTGCTGGATCTGATCTGGCAGAGATTTGCTGCTGCTGTGGTCTCTGGTCTGGCAGAGTTTGGCTGGTGCTTTGGCCTCTGGTCTGGTAGACAGAGATCAACAGATATGTTGCTGCTCCATTCTCTGGTCTGGCTGAATGCAGGTCACCATTCCAAACTCAGGTGTAGTTGGGTGGAGCCTGATTTGGGGTAGGTCACCACTAATGGAACAGGATAGAGGGCCCATAGAGAGACAGGCCACTGTTCTGAGTTTTGGTATTTTCTTCTTCCATTCTCTTTGAGCGCATTATACCCAGTACATTTTTTTTTTGTTGTTGTTTTTTGTGATTTTGTTTGCTTGTGATGGTCTCAGTGGGCTGGTGATCAAACAGCTGTGCTCCATTGTGACTTTGCCTTCCCCATACTCCCAACACTACAAGCTGGGGCACCTCTGGTCATCAGTGGGAACACATATTTCCACATATTTGGCTAGGAAGGCTCTGTTGGAGAGGGGTCTGTGTGCAGAAAATCTTGCTGGGCTGGACCTTGTTGCCTCCTTTCTATCTCTATGAGGAAGGTTGGTGACCTGAGGTTAGCTCTGGCTTGGAAACAATGACCGCCAAATAATGCTCTTAGCTGAAATGTATTGTAGTTATTACTATTATTATTATTTGGTTAGGGTCCCCTGTAGCCCAGCCTGGCCTTAAACTAAACAGCTATAAGATGACCTTGAATTTCTGATCCTTCTGCTCCACCTCTTATCAACCATAGGTGGCTTCAACAAGGAAGTGAACTGAACTCAAATAGGGAAGGCTTGGCTCCACTGAGCTCCTGGGTCTGAGCCTGTGTACTGGCACTGTACACAGAATACCCACCTGAGCACCTTGATATGTCACTTATTAGCCTGGCTGTACTTATGAGATTGTCACCTGAGAATGAAGCCAATTCTTTTTTAGTCAAGGTCTCATACTGGCAACTAAAAGAATTTTATTAGAAAATCTTAGAAAGCACGTGTATGATTGTGGTTTGAATGGGTGGAGAACCTCTGTCAATGTGCTCCCCAAAGTGCTAAAGGACATAAGCATGGGGAACGGGGAGGGGTAGATGAGGAATTCACCATGTCTGGGTATCTACCCCTACCCCCCAGAAAATGAGTTGCTTTACTTAATCACCAATGCAAGAAAAAAATAGCTAGAATCCATTTGAGGTTCAAGGTTTAGAAGTGAGGCTGCAGGGTCCTTTTGGCAATGCTTTTGAAGAACTGCATCCATTCAAGTGCAATGTTTGTAAATTCACACTGAGCAAGGAAGGCAGGCAAGGGAAGGGGAGGGGAGGAGAATAAAAAGGAGGACAGGGGAGGAACATGTTTCCTTTCAAGAAAACAAAAAGGAAAAAAATCTTAATGAAGTCCCACTTTTTGTATGTGTGCCCAAGAATTTTTTTATTATTTATTTATTTTTTTTTGTGTTAAATATTTTTAATTTTTTTAAACTTTTATTAATTACACTTTATTCATTTTGTATCCCCATAAACCCCTCCTTCCTCCCCTCCTAATCCCACCTACTTTTCCCTTTCTTCACGGAATGATCCTCCCCAAGTCCACTGATAGGGGAGGTCTCCCCTTCCTTCCTTCTGATCTTAGTCTGTTAGGTCTCATCAGGAGTGGCTGCATTGTCTTCCTCTGTGGCCTGAGATCAAAGAGCAGGCCAATCAGTTTATGTTAGAGGCAGTCCCTCTTCCCATTACTATGTAACCCACTTGGACACTAACTGTCATGGGCTACATCTGTGCAGGGGTTCTAGGTTATCTCCATGCATGGTACTTGGTTGGAGTAGAGTCTCTGGAAAGACCCTGGTGTTCAAATTTTCTCATTCTGTTGCTCTCCTTGTGGAGTTTCTGTCCTCTCCAGATCTTACTATTTCCCACTTCTTTCATAAGATTCCATGTACTCTGCCCAACACTTGGCCATAAGTCTCAGCATCTGCTTTGATAGTCTGCAGGGCAGAGCCTTTTAGAGGGCCTCTGTGGCAGGTTCCTAACTTGTTTCCTGTTTTCTTCTTCTTCTGATGTCCATCCTCTTTGCCTTACAGGATAGGGATTGAGCGTTTTAGTCAGGATCCTCCCTCTTGATTAGTTTCTTTAGATGTACAGATTTTAGTAGGTTTATCCTATATTATATGTCTATATGAGTGAGTCTATACCATGTGCCAAGAATTTTTAAGTTGTGTTTATGTGTACATTCCTTTCATCATATTTACATATATACTCTAAATGTTTGCTGAATAATGGTGTTTCAATGTTTTTCCCACATTTCAACTGAATTATTTTTGGGCAATAAATCTAAACCTAATTCTTATCAATATTTGGAGGTTTTACTTGTTTTGAATGTGTGGTTTTATTTTCTTAGTTAACAGTGTATACACAGTCCCTTACACTGGGGTCATCATATTTGGGTCTCTAACAAAGTAATGAAAAACAATAAATAGTACTAATAATGTTAACGACTAAAATGAAAATAACTGAGTGCATTGTACAATGATCTCAGATGCTCTTTTCAGACAGGACATTTTATGATGATGATTTTTTCATGAGGCACAAAATGCCTGCTAAGCTTAAGGCTTCTTTACAACATTCTCTTGAAAACAAGGTTCAAGATGCATCCTGAAGTCATAACATCAAATGATGTACAGAGAGGACATAATCACCTTTGCAGATATGGTCTCCTAGGGATAAGTATGGTAGGATTCAAAGCTCAGGACACTTTCTGAGGATATGACTTCTCATAAAACCTGATGAAAAAATTGATTCATCCCAGAAAATGAACATATACATAAAACCAACTACATATAAAGCAGGTAAATGTCAGGAGAAGGACCAGGTTAGAAACTAACACCAAATAAGTATCACTGTTGCTGTATGTGGAATTTCTACCTTATTTGGAATGCAGAGACAAGAAGACTGTTAACCCTTGTATTGAAGGAAGTGCATCTGCATAAAGAAAAGCAATGTTTCGATTCTCCTGTTCTTTTTTTCTCCTCCCCTTCCTCCTCCTTCCTTACCTCCTATATGTGAAGCAAATGTTCTACCTCTGAGTTGTATTCCTGCCTTCTGTAAAAAACAGGCAGAAACAGATAGTCTTTGGATATAATGAAGCCAGATGCTAAATCTCACTAAAGCTTAAAGGAAGTAACTTGTTATGGGATGAATTAAAGAGAACACAGAGAAGGCAACAGGGATAGAGGAGGCTGTCCTAGTAACAGCAGTAACAGAACAAGATAAAAAGAATTCAGGAAACATTTTTTACAGGTGTCACAATAGCTGGCATTAACAAATAAAATGCTATATGCTCCCATCCTTTAGGTGGGAATTCTGTATTACTATCAGATTATGAAGACTTTATTAAAGGAATTTACTCTTTAAAAGGTTATTTGTCCTTCCACAGATAGTTATTGTGAATTAGGTACCCAATACTGTGCTAAATCTTGAACACACAGAAAATGATTCATGAAAACACCATTCTTTCTCTATAAGCTTACAGCCTTGTGGGGTAATCCACCATAAACAAACCTATAGACCATGCAAAGAAATGTATACATCACTATAAATTCCACTATGAAACCTAAAGGAAAGCAAGAGGTACCTAACACCCCAGAATAGATAAAGAACTTACATATTCAAAGGCTGAGAGATGAGAGCATTTTATTTCAGTAGGGGAAATGAAAGAAGGTGAATTTGTTTGCAGTATACTAGGGAAGAAGAAAGGAATGATAATAATAATAATAATAATAATAATAATATAATAATAATAATAATATTAAAGAGGGATGGTAGCCATCCCTCTTGCTGCTGCTGCTGTTCTTTTCATCCTTGCACCCTCTCATGTGCCTCTATGCCCTCTAGTGGTGACGGGAGGCAACTTCTCCATCATTTCTCTCTGGAACTGTTGATGGTTTAATCAGCAGAGCTTGCAGGGCTGGTGGCCTCCAGGGAGAGCCCATGAGGGGGAGGCTCTGGCAGGGTGACTCCAGGAAGTGACCATGCTTCCTCAGCCCGGTTCCGGATGGAACTCAGAACCCCGGTTGCCAGGTAACGGAGGCCAGCAGCAGCAACAGCAGCCTGGACAGACCAGCAGGTCCAGAGGAGCTGGAGAGATGAGTCTGTTCTGCTTCCAGACCTCCAGGGGCTCAGGTCTCAGAGAAGACAGCGGTGGTCGCCTGTGCCGCTGCTGGAGACATGTGGTGCGCTCCCTGACACATTTCTGGCCTGTTCCCCACTGGGAGACCAAGGTAACCAGGGCTGTCCTGCAGCAGGGAAGCTTTGAGGTCCACCCCACCCCCCATCCACCACGATCGCAGCCTGGAAGAGTGTTCCTGTTGGGACACTGAGGAATGCTTTTCATGCCTGCTTCCCGCTTAGGTGTAGGGAAAGGGGTCATTGGTGCTCCTCGGGGTTTGCACACTTAAAGCCTCCCTCCTGCCCTGGTCCTTCCTCATAGCGAAAGGTAGTGAGCCTTCCTTCATGGCATCCTCATGCTCAGCAATGATTGCATGGACTATGTGGAGCAGATGATTCCTTATTTGCCCACCTTCTGGCCCTTTATCCAAAGATTGCCACCATCTGGTTGGTTCTGGACCTGATGCTGAAAAGGCAGGAGAGTGGTTCCACCAGGGATCTAGCCAGCTCTCAGATCTTCTCCTGCTTTTTCCCAGGGCCAGTGCCCTGTGCCCTCACAGAACCAGACGTGTGAGTCCAAGCAGCCTGAGTCCCAGGCCAGACCCCTTAAAGTGACATGGCCAAACATGGGCGATTGGGGCAGGGGTGGGGCTCTAACAGGTACCATTCACCTTCCCCAGGGAATGTCACATACCACCCTTTCTCATGCCCTGAGTGACCTTTCCCCTTTTGTGTAAAGGATTCTGGACCCCATTTGCGGTGTTTGTTATGGATGGAGCCCCTAGCATCCCCAAACCCATCCCTGGGAAGATTCTAATAGTCCCTTCTAGATGTCTGGGTTGCTTGGGAAACGGGGCCTTAGGGGTAACACCCCCGTGGAATGCCACCGGTATAGAACCTTCAGGCGGAAAAGCATACAAAGACATGAGTAGGCTAGGGGTGGAGGGGGAGGTGAGCAGGAAGGGGCGTTTGGGGCCAGGGAGTAGGGCCAATTTTGTCCAGGAGCCTCACCTTTGGGGTTCTCTCCCTAGGGACTGTCCCCGCGACCTCACCTGGTGGTAGAGGACAGAAGTTTCCCACTGGGCACCTTGGTTTTGAGCAGCAGAGGGAGAGACAGAAAAGGAAAGGCTCTGGGGGATACCAATGCCCCCCTCGCAGTTCCAAAGGGAGGCCAGGCTCCCAACACCGTGTCCCTCTGCCCTGCTCTCACCGACAGTGCCATCTTCTCGTTCTTGTCCCAGTGGCTGCAGAAATTCCCCCAGGATTTCTCTGGGGCCCCCGGACCTGGCCATTGTGAGGCAGCTACTGGACTATGCCAGGATCCATGTGCCCACTGCAGAGTTGGACTGCCAATCTGGGGAGATTCTCCAGGCAATGGATAAGCCCTGAATAAGCTGAAGCCCGAGGAGGAGGAGGATTAGGAAGAGGATGAGGACCCGGGGAGGGCGCCTGGTGAGGCAGCAGCTGATTCCAACCCCGTGTCCCACAGGAGGAAGACTGTCAAATCGACTTTCCTGCGGGTAGGAGAGGGGACTGTGCCTTCCTTGGCATGGAGGGGCCATCTTGGGTTAGCTCACACCATTCTGCGTGCCTTCAGGCTGCTCCCTTATCCCAGATGATGGCTCACCCGTCTCTTTGCTCAGATCCGGTGCTACTTGGGGCCTCAACTGCAGAGCTGTCCATGCAAGACACCTTGGTGGCACAGGAAAAACGGAGCCTGGTTTTGGGGACAGATGTTAAGCCCGAAGAGGATGCTGAGCTCCTGGATCCCATGGCTGCAGGATCCCCAGTCTTGCCAGAAGCTGGACCAGTGCAACCTCTGGCTTTAGCATCAGAGGAAGCACAGGCCCTTGTGGACTTGGCAGATGAGCTACTGTTTCTCTCCACTGTAGTGCACTTGGGGGCACCCAATCCCCTGTCCCCGCTGCCCGAGGTAGACATATAGTTGGTACAATTGCTGACTGAGCTGCACCCAACGCCTGCTCCCCTTAGAGAAAAGATTCCCTTAATTTTGTATATTTTTAAATTGCTGTTTTTCACTCTTGTGTTATTGTTGTTGGTTTTATACTATTATTATTTAAAAGGTGTTGCTTACTCAACTTAAGTGATGTATTCAGAGATGGGGCCTCCCCATCAGCCCACAGTGGTGGCTTAGACAAGGAGTATGGAGCCTGTTTTTGTGGAGAGTTTCCTGCAAGTTGGGCATGTGCATCCATCTATAGAAGATGCTGCCAGGTGTGTAGTTGGTGCACAGGGGGTCTACTGGGATAGATTGAGCCCCAGAAAAAAAAAAAAACAACAGGGCCAGTGCTTGACAGCAGAATTTTGGGGCCACAGCTGGGCCAAGAGCTAGGCTCTGAGGACCAGGACCAGGACCAGGAACAGTACCAGGACACAGCTCTGTGGACACTATCCCTGAGGGGGGAAAAACCCTATAATTTGAGATAGAGAGTACATTTTGGGGGATCATTTAAATCCATGATATTTCTACATAGCCATGCCTGTTTTAGAACTCAGTCTTTGGAACTGGGCATGGTGGCACACACCTGTAATCCCAGCACTCAGGGAAGAAGAAACTTGAATTTGAGGCAAGCCAGGTCTACAAAGTAAGTCTAGGACAGGCAAGACTACACAGGGAAATTCTGTCTAAAAAACAAACAAATGAATGAATAAACACAAAAGAGAGCTCACTGTGTGGACCAAGCTGACCATAATCTCAGAAAGATTAGGTTGCCATGAACTTCCAGGTCTAGGATGACAGGGATGTACCTCTGAGCAAAGCTAAGATATTTTTTAATGACTTATTCTTG
Source organism: Meriones psammophilus (assembly GCA_036365155.1). Classification (NCBI taxonomy): domain Eukaryota; kingdom Metazoa; phylum Chordata; class Mammalia; order Rodentia; family Muridae; genus Meriones; species Meriones psammophilus. The sequence continues at coordinate 31,192 of JAEOAE010000290.1, read as the reverse complement.
AATCAAGGAATGAAAGGATAAAATAAGATGTACAAAGGTAACATTTTTTCTTTTAATGAACAAACAGTAATAAGTCTTCAAATTCTATATTTATTTACAAATGCAAAATCATTTCTGATGTTGTCAGTAAGTGCGTTTTCTCCTTTGCTTTAATTTCATCCATTGAAAAATGTTTGAGTGTGTATGTGCCAGTGAGAGGACAACTTATTGCTGTTTACTGTCTGTTTACATCCCATATATGAGTTTTTGACATGAAACCCTAAGAATGTTTTGGCCAGTGAAAAAACTGGACCTTATTTAGGTTTAAAAATTATTTATGTATGTACTAGTGTGTGAATTTGTATATACAAAGGCCCAAGTATAGAAATATTAGAAAAATTCTATAGGAGTAATATTGGCTACCTAGAAATTGAGCTCAAATCATCAGGCTTAGAAACAACCAACTATTCCCACTGAGACAATTCTCTGACATTCACTTGTAGATCTGAGACAGTGTTATGAGCAAGTCTTTACTCCTAAGAATGAACTAACACATTACCAAAAATGACAGCATTATATCATTTTAATTTGTACATAGTATTTATTATTATTATTATTATTATTATTATTATTATTATTATTTCATGTTTTTCCATCCTTATATGACAACAGGTTTATAATCTGAATAGAAGACAATATTTTACTGATGTAATATTTCAATTAAGTTTATTTGAGTATCAATGAACTCAGTGGGGAATGTCTGTGGTAAGCAAAACTGGCAACTTGACTTTGAACATCCTATACCAATGACCAAAATAAACCCCACAAAGCTCTCACCAAGTCTTCACACATCTGTCATGGCCTAAGAACCCATACTAACATTGCGCACACACAACATGCTTTTTTTTTAAATAAATATCATTGCTGTTACATTATTTAGCACCCCTAGATAATTCTCTCAGAAGGCAGTACTTCAACAATAGGTGCCGTATAGTAACTAATGGGAACATGAAGAAGAATGGAAATTCAAACTATATACATACAGACAGTCATACATTCATACACACTATTAAGCATTTTAACATTAATGTTGGTAACAATAGAACACATTGGGGGAACATCTTCTACACTTGGACGTGTACTCAGATGGCTGACACATGATTATCAAGATTTCAAATGCAGTTTTGCCTAATTACTGACAACCAAATCAGACTTGAAAAAAATATCTTAAAGGAATTTGTGAAAATGTAAAACAAAATCACCATACTTTCTCAGAGACCCTTCATTGAAAAGCATGATCACACTCTATCTGATATTAATAAGCAATGGATCACATAGATGATGGGAATCCCATTCTATACTTTGCAGCAGAAAAATACCTATCACCAAGTGGAAATGCATTAGATCAACAACAGCCACAGAAAGAATATCAAAAGACCTAATAAGCTTCTGTGATTGGATTTGATATGCATACAGCAAACTTCAATACCTACACCAATGTTTCAAAATATAGAACACAAACCACAACTGGTGACCTCCTCCATTACATTATAAGTAAACATGGTAAATAATTTACTTCCTCCAAAGCTATGATGAAAAATAGATCAAAAATGTTTCTTTTCGTGATTAGATTCTTAGGGTGTATAGATTTTAGTTTTTTTATCCTGTATTATATGTCTAATATCCACTTATGAGTGAGTATATACCCTGTGTGTCTTTACGCTCCTGGGATACCTCACTCAGGATGATTTTTTTCTAGATCCCACCATTTGCCTGCCAATTTCATGATTTTCTTATTTTTAAATGCTGAGTAGTATTCCCTTGTGTAAATGTACCACAATTTCTGTAATTATTCCTCAACTGTGGGGCATCTGGGTTGTTTCCACCTTCTGGCTATTACAAATAAAACAGCTACAAACATGGTTGAGCAAATGACCTTGTTGTATACTTGAGCATATTTTGGACATGTGCTGGATCTTGAGATAGCACTATTCCTAATTTTCTGAGAAAGTGCCAGATTGATTTCCAAAGTGGTTGTACAAGTTTACATTCCCACCAGCAGTGGAGGAGTGTTCCCCTTTTTGCACATCCTCTACAGCATATGTTGTCACTTGAGTTTTTTATCTTATCCATTCTGATAGGTGTAATGAGAAATCTTGGGGTCATTTTGATTTGTATTTTCCTCTGATAACTAAGAAAGACTTTTGAGGGGACAGAAGTTCTACAAGGAGAGCAACAAATGAAAAAATACTGGGCTGGGCACAGGGGTCTTTTCTGAGATTGATACTCCAACTGAGGAACATGCATGGAAATAACCTAGAACCCCTACAACCCCTGTCCAGATGTAGTCCATGGCAACTCAGTCTCCAACTGAGATCACTAGTAATGCGAACAGGAACTGTCTCTGACCTGAACTCAGTGGACAGCTCTTTGATCACCTCCCCCTCAGGGGAGTGCAGCCTTATGGCCACAGAGTAAGATAATGCAGCCAGTCCTGATGAGACCTGATAGGCTATGGTCAAATGAAAGGGAAGGGCAACCTCCCTATCAGTGGAATTGGGGATGGGATTGGGAGGAAGTTTGGAAGGATGGTAAAAGAGAGGAAGAAGGATGGGGCTACAGTGTGGATACAATGTGAATAAGCTGTAATTCATAAAACCATTAATAAAATTTTAAAAAGTGAAAAAAGGAAACTATCTTTCATTATTAGAATGTTTTTTGTTTTCTTTTGTTTACATCCCAGGATTTTTTTTTTTTTTTTTAGAAAGAGATTCTCTGTATGGCCTTGACTGACTTGTCATGTTTTCCAGACCAGGCAGGCCTTGAACTAACACAGATCCATCTCCCTCTGCCAGTCATAGTGCTGGTATTAGAGGAATTTGCCAACAGTCCAGGCTTTGATTTTTTCTTTTAATTTAATATTTAATTTAATTTAATGTGTTTCAATTTTGAGGCATGGTGTCTCAGTTCATCGTTGCCAGTCCAGGACTCTCTTTGTAAACCAAGATGACTTTGAACTCACATAGACCCACCTTCATCTGCCTCCAAAGTTCTGGGACTGAGGATGTGTGCCACCATGTCTGGCAAGACTTTCTTATAGTGTGGGCACACTATGTGATTTCAGACACATCTAGTCATGCAGGTGTGAAGGAGCCAGTTTTTTAGACAAGATTTCTCTCTGTAGCTGTGCATGTCCTGGACTTGTTTTGTGGATTAGGGTGATATTGAACTCACACAGCAGCATGCTTGTGTCTCCTGGAGAGATGGGATTAGAGACATGTGCCACCATGCCTGGCTCAGATTTTTTGTTTTAATCTTATTTTTGTTTTTTTGTTTTTTAAGACCGAGTTTCATTGTGTAGGCCTGTCTATTCTGGACTCTCTTTGTCAACCAGACAGACATTGAACTCACAGATTGGTCTGTGTATGCCTCTCATGTGCCTGGATTAAAGGCTTATGCAAGCACACCTGGCAGGACCTTAGACATTTAAGGATTTGTTTAAGAGAGGGATTCATATATCCTAATCTTTTTATAAGGTTTCTGAGTATTATTATCAGTGTGTGTGTGTGTGTGTGTGTCTGTCTGTCTGTCTGTGGATGCATAGATGTTAAATCAGTCATTGTTGCCTTCCTCACAGTCCTTCTCAGAGCAGAGCTTTTATTCTCATGACTAAGAAATTTTATTTTATATTTTTAGAAAAAATATCTCTTAGCCTTCCTGTTTGTGTGAGGGTGTGATATATCCTGGATCTGGATTCACAGATAGTGGTAGGTGTTAGGAATTGAACCTAGGTTCACCTCGAAGAGTAGACACTGCTTTATCCACTGTTCGTTATGTAATTTTAAAACTATAGTATTAATCACTGTCAAACAAAATAGTACAATTCATCAGATAGTGAAATTTTTGGAGTGAATAAAACTCAGATATGCTCCTCCCACTGCCTGTAAGAATGCTGGGATGACAAGCGGGTGCCGCCTCATCCATCTTTTTTTTCAATATTTAAGAGAGAATTATTATCTATGTCTGACTCCCTATGACGTAATTAAAGGAGACCCAAGGACTCTTTCTCCAGCTACCAGGGCCTGGGCCTTTTTTACTGTAGTAGCAGGAGCAGCAGAAGCAGAAACAGCAGCTAAGTGTGTTAACTTCCAGGACAGGAGGCGGGGCGATGACATCACAAAGCTTCTGACCAATCGTGATGCCAGGGTCTGTATGCCGTGCCAGGGAGATTTACATACACCCGGACCAGGGGAAAGGCTGTGTGGGCTCCGGGGATGACGTTATGACACAGCAGCCATCAGCATAATGAAGAGGATCAATGGGCCTATTGCCAGGCTACTCACCTAACCACCTGAGAGTTAAGCCCAGGAACACCAACATGTGATGGTGGGTACAGCGCATGGGGTTTTCTGGCATTTGTAGGCGTTACCCTGGCAACGGTGTATGTGGGAGAAGGGGAGAGAGGCCAGTGCTTGACTGCAAGCAATCCCAGTAGGCGTCGCGTTGCCTGTACGCCATTTTGGTACTTCTCAGATTCAATCCCAGAAGTCCTTAGTCCGAAGCCATGTTTGTAGTTCTTAGGCAGGTGGGTCTCTGCTGCGATGCATCTTGGGACTGTTGGTATTGCACTGACGACAGAGCGCTCTCAAGTGGGAAACGAAGGTTAATGGTCGGTCTGTGACTAGAAGCTTTGTGTTTACGAACCCGTGTGGGAGGCCAGGGCAGATTCGGAATCAAAGCTGGAATGGCGGGACTTCCACAATAAGTACGCCAGTATCTTAGCGGGTTTTCCCAGGACAGCATCCTTCCTATTCAAGCTCTTCGCCAGAACTCCAGAAGAAGGAGCCCGCTGGGTTCCCTAGCCACCGTCTGCCTGCCTGGAGTCCCCTAGCGGCTTGTGAGTGGAGCCGACTGCAGGCAGGGAGATGGCTGGAAGAGAGAGACACAAGTCTCAGCTCCCAACCCTCCAGCTTGCATCATGGGGAGATGGGTTTAACCCTCCTGGGTGTGAGGTTGTGCACGACCATGTACATGGTGTTCTGGCGCCCTCTGCTGGCTTGCAGTTGCACGAGCAGGCAGGACACTGTACATAATGTTTAGGGTGCTGAAGGCTGAGTAGTTAAGGTGGTCTGAGCTTAGTGGTTAGGGTGCTGGGGACTTGGTACACAAAGATCGGGCCATATCTGCTGGCCTGAATCATACACATTTGGGCAAAGAAAAAAAGTAACAGGTGGAGGAGAAGGAAGGAGAGGAAAGGAAGGAAAGAAAGACAAATGTCTGTGTGGGTTTTACAGAAAAATTCCCAGCTAATTAAAATGTGGGTATTATTTGATGTTGATTTGCTGAACTTCAACATACACAGGAAAATGTACAGGTATTCTATAGTGATATTAATACCTGATGTTTTTCCACATGGTAAATAAAATATTTTCAGCCAGAAGGAAGGTGTGGAACATGGCAGAGCAACACATTATATTTAGAGTCTGTATCAAATAAGAATGATTTGATTAACGTTTTCAGAGGAAGCTTCTAATATTCAAAGACAAGAACTATCCCTGGATTAATGAATTTTCTCTAGTCACCTACACCCTCCCAGTACCCAGGAGATTCTTACTTCCATAATTTCCGGATTGACAATTTTGATTGTTCACCTCCTGCTTTGCTGTGTGGAAATAATAAACCATACCCAGGAAATATTTCTATAAAGATTAAACCAGAAAAAATGATGTGATGAGCATTTCTGAGCCTACCTATTCCATATGGTGTGCAGTGTATGCAGTGGTGCTTGCCCTCTATAAAATGCTGTTGAGCAAAAAAGAAATGAGATCTGAAGAAGATACAAATACTGACTGACTTTAACCATGCCTGGGGAGCATCACTTGTAGGCCAGGGAAGCGTTGGGATCTTATATCATTGGTAAGTAATTTATGTGGTGAAGCCAATAAAACATTTTCATCTCATAATTAAAAGTACAAGTTAAAATGGAAAAGGGTTCTGTCACAGAGTATATATATATGTCTTATTTATTTTTTTTTTTTTTTTTTTTTTTTTTTTTACATTTTAATGTTTAGTTGTGTGAAGACTGTTAAAATGATTCTCTGCTTTCCTCAGTGCATGTTGTAGTGTCTGTTAGGTCAGGATTGATGCAGTTGACATGGGATTAAAAGAAAAAAGACAGGTATTTCCACAAGCAGAATTTTTCTCTCACACAGAATACTAATGTCCTAGTCTTTTGAGGGGGGAGTTGAGATTCTGTGCTGTAGTACCAGGGACTTGAAGATTTCATTGTCATGATGGAGAAAAAGACATATTGTGGCAATTCAGTGTATAAATTTCTGGCCTTAGTCCTGCCTCTGATGTTTCATTCAGTAATTGTGTATGCTGGCAGTTATTCTTGAGCATGGGGTAGATTTGAGCAAGCATTTCCAGTCTTGAGGTGCCTATATTTGTTAGGGTTTCTATTGGTCTGATCAAATACGGTGTGTGTGTGTGTGTGTGTGTGTGTGTGTGTGTGTGTGTGATTGTGTGTGTGTGTATGCATAAAATAACAATGAAATAAACACCATCATCTTGTAAAAGACCAATGAGGGGTGTATGGGAGGGTTTGGAAGGAGGAGTGAGGAGAGGATAATGATGAAATTATGCTTGAAATTACATCATAATTGGAAAATAAAAGAAATGATAAAAGTAGTAAATAAAATCACTATCATTGATGTATTAAACTTTTCTTGAAGGCAGCAAAATTGTAATTGAAATTTTTGTCTAGCACTCTTTGCCACTTTTTTTTGTAGAATTGAGTCTTGTACTACTGGCCTTTTCCTGAAAGATGTTTATAAATTTCTATTATTTTGTTTGTTTTCTTAGTGTTCCCTTGAGGGACAACCTGGGAATGAGAAAAAAACAATTGTGATTCTTTGAATTGAAGCCAGGTGCATAGAGCTCTTGAAGGGTGGGGTGAACTGTTCTGAGGAACAACCAGCTGTAATCTACAACCAGCTGTAAACTATAAAGCAAAATGATCTGATTTTCAGGTATAAAAACCCTGTGCTTTGCATGTTTGGGGTCGTCTTCTGCTGTTGGAAGCGCGACCCTATCGAGATAGCAATAAAACCTCTTGCTTTTGCATTGAGCTGTGGTCTGTGAGAGTTCCTGGGAAGGGTGCAATCCTGAGCAGTGAGACTCCATGTCTTACATTTTGGTGCATTTGGCCAGGAAACAGCATGCCCCTTCCCAACCCTCATCAGACTGGGCTCGGAGGTTGATCTCAGAAGTAGTCTGATTTCTGGTATACCACTCTATCTGGGAATTGGATGACACTCCAGATTCCATCTGGGGAGGCTAGGTCTGTGAAGGTCTTCCTCCCATCTGTAGGAGTCAGCTGCCAAGAAGCAGCCTCTGCATCTGGGTAGGCCAGGTCCGTGATGGTCCTCCTCCCATCTGTTTCTCATCGGAGATGGCTGCTGTGAGGCAGCCTCTCAATCAGAATTCTTTGGTACCACCCGCAAGTGTGTCCTTATCTGAATTGCCTGTTGTGTTCTCTTTGTCTCTATCTTTGTTGCTTCTTTGATTTTCTTGGTGGACGACTTTATTATGGGACAGACTGTGACTTCTTTTTGACCTTCCCACCACTAATCACCCAGCAGGTCTGCAGCAGGGTGCCGCCAGTCCCTCGGCACCACTGCAGTCGCCACCAGATCCCGAAAGTGAAAGTGATCCATGGGCGGAAACATGGAGTTGCTGAGCAGCTCAGCCAGACTCCATGGCCCTTCCTTTGTGGGCCTATGGGCCCCCTGATGATGATGGAAATCAATAAGTGGAAGACCCATAACCCCATTTTCGAAAATCCAATAGCTCTAACTGATTTGTTTGAATCTGTCCTATTCTCACACCAGCCCACTTCAGATGATTGCCAGCAACTCTTGCAGGCCCTCCTGACTACTGAGGAAGGGGAGCGGGTTCTCCTTGAGGTGAGAAAGAATATGCTGGATCAGATGAGAGGCCTTCTGTCCTCCCTAATGAGATTGATGATGGCATTCCCCTCACCTGCCCCTACTGGGATTACAACACACCTAGAGATAGGGAGCACCTGAAAGTCTACTGCCAGACTCTAATGGCGTGTCTCTGTGGGGCCACTCGATAAGCCCACCAATTTGATGAAGGTAAGAGAGGTGGTTCAGGGGCTGGATGAATCTACTGCAGCTATTCTTGACTGGCTGATAGAGGCTTACTGCCAGTTTAAGCCCTATGACCCTACCTCAGATGAGCATAGGGCAATGGTGACTATAACCATTATAGACCAGTCAGCCAAAGATATTCGTAGAAAAATCCAGAAAATAGAGGATTTACAGGACACGTCATTGAAGGATTTAGTGCAGGTAGCAGAAAAGGTTTTCTACAGCTGGGAGATGGAAGAAGAGAAAGAGGAAAGAAAGCAGAAGGAGCAAGAAGCGAGAGAAAGTAAAAGGGATAAGAAGCAAGAGAGAAAGTTGTCTAAGATCCTGGCTACTGTAGTGCAGGAGAGTTGTAATGATAGGGAGAGAGTTCCTAGCAATTGGAGGGGCCCTCTGTCTAAGGATTAGTGTGCCTATTGCAAGGAGAAAGGACACCGGATCAAGGGTTGTCCAAAAGGAAGAAAAAGCCAGTCCACTTCTTGGTGGACACTGGTGCCCAGCATTCTGTTCTGTTACAAGACTTAGGAGCTAAAAAAGAGAAAAAAAAATGTGGGTCCATGAAAACAATATTCATGGACTACCCAAAGAACAGTGGACCTTGGGTGGGCGGGTATCCCACTCATTCTTAGGTGTCCCTGAATGCCCATACCCACTGTTAGGGTGAGATATCCTAACTAAGATAGGGGCCCATATCTGTTTTAAACCAGATGGCTCACAGGTGACAGACAACAAGGGAGATCCCATTCATGTACTGACAACGCAACTGGAAGATGAATACCGCCTGTCTGAAAAGGTAGTAAGTCCAGAAAAAGACATTGACTGGTGGCTACAGAGACATCCCAGGGCATGGGCTGAAACGGATGGCCTAGGAAAAGCAGAGAGACAGCCCCCAGTTCAAATAGAGCTGAAGCCTCAGGCTATCCCAATCACAGTGCGATGATATCCAATGTCTAAGGAAGCCCGTGACGGGATTTGCCCTCACATACAGTGGCTCCTTGACCTAGGGGTTCTCAAAAGGTGCCAATGCACCTGGAATACTCCATTGCTGCCAGTTCGGAAGCCTGGGAGCAACGACTATCAACCCGTATAGGACTTGAGGGAAGTTAACAAACAGATCATGGACTTACACCCTATCATGCCCAACTCGTGAAATCTGTTGAGTTCCCTTCCCCCTCACAGGGTTTGGTATACAGTACTGGACCTTAAGGACACATTTTTGTTGTTGTTGTTTCCAACTCAGCCCTACCAGCCAAGACATTTTTGGTTTTGAATGGAAAGACCCAGACTCAGGGGTATCAGGTCAGCTTACATGGACTCAACTTCCTCAAGGGTTTAAAAATCCTATTGTAATGATGAAGCCCTACACTGGGACCTGGCACACTTCCGGGCCACCAATCCCCAGGTTCTTCTCCAATATGTGAATGACATTCTATTAGCTGAAATTTGTAAAGAAACCTGCCTTAAAGCCACCGACTAGCTTTTACTAGAGCTGGGTGACCTTGGCTATAAAGTGTCGGTGAAAAAGGCCCAGCTCTGCAGGAAACAGGTCAGTTAAGAGATGGCTATCAGAGGCTAGAAAAGAGACTGTATTTCGTATTCCCCCTCCATGGACTACTAAACAACTGAGGGAAATTTTAAGTATAGCAGGGTTTTGCCAGCTGTGGATTCCGGGATTGGCCAAGATGGCAGCCCCTTTATATGCCCTTACAAAGGGCAATGACTCTTTTATCTGGGGAAAGGATGAACAAGCTTCATTTGATAATATCAAACAAGCCTTAATATCGGATCCAGCATTGGGACTCCCTTTTGTAACCAAACCCTTCCATCTCTATGTGTCTGAGAATCAGGGAATTGCCAAAGGGGTGCTAACACAGAAAATTGTACTCTGGAAGAGACTAGTAGCCTATCTATCCAAAAAAACTTGATTCAGTAGTGGCAAGATGGCCAACCTGCCTGCAAATAATAGCAGCAGTGGCAGCACTAGTAAAAGATGCAGACAAACTGACTCTGGGACAGGACCTCATGATCTATGCTCCTCATGCCCTTGAGAGTGTCATAAGGCAGCCACCTGATTACTGGCTCATGAACACCCATATGACACATTATTCAAGGCTTTGCACTTGAATAACGATAGAGTCACCCTTGCCCCGGCTATGAAGCTAATCCCTGCCACCTTATTGCAGGATCCAGAAATCCAGCCCCTGGAGCATGATTGTTTGCAGGTTCTAGCAGAGGAACAGGGATGGTGAAAGGACTTGAAAGATCAACCTCTTCCTGATGCTGAGGTAACATACTATAAGGGTGGGAGCAGTTTTTTGAGAACAGGAAGAGAAAGGCAGGGGCTGCAGTGGTAGATGGACATAGGTAATATGGGCCCAGGCGTTGCAGGATGGCACTTCTGCTCAGAGAGCTGAATTGATTGCTTTAACCCAGGCATTAACTCTTGGAAAGTGTAAAAAGATAAACATCTACACTGATATTCGGTACAGCTTTGCAACAGCCCATGTGCAGGGCGCCATCTATTAGCAGAGAGGCCTGCTAACATCAGCCGGTAAAGAGATAAAAAATAAAATGCAAGATTCTGGCTTTGTTCAATGCCTTGCTGCTACCCAACAAGGTAAGCATTATTCATTTCCCGGGACAGCAGAAGGGGACTTCCAAGGCAGCAAAGGGGAATAACACGGCCGATCAGGAGGCTAAAACAGCTGCTAGAGGAAACTCTGTCCCAGTGGTAATAACTGCTGAACTGCCCAGAGAAGAACGACTAAACTACTCAGAAAGTGACTTAAAGTTAATATGGCAAAAACGGGGGATATCTGACACCGATGTGGGGGCATGGATTGACTCCAAAGGTAAGATCATTCTACCACAGGAAGACTCTGAAAGATTAATAACTTATATGCATAAATGGACTCATTTGGGGGCAAAGAAATTGGCTGAAGTTGTTCGCCAATCCCAGTACTGAATACTAAACCTCACAACCCTGACTGAGTAAGTGACTAGGGCATGTGAACCTTGCCAGAGGGTAAACATAGGTAAGAATTTCCAGAGCCCAGGGAAGTGGCTGAGAGGAACTGTGGCAGCCTTTTTGGAGTTAATGGCAAATTTTGAGTTCATGGCCTCTGAGCAGTGGAACCCTGCCTCTTGGCTTTGGCTATTTTCCAAAGTCCAGTTTCTTATAAACTGACCTTGGTGGTCCTACAGCAGACTGCTCTGACCCTGAGAAACTGTGTGCAACCATAGTAACCAGATAGCAGGCTCTGTGTAACCTTGAGTGAGCTCTCCTATGTTCTGACCAAGTAAAGCTCCTACATGAGAAACTGCTTGTACTTTTCTGCCTACTTAAGTGTTAACCTGAAGTCCATTAAATCGACACCTGGATCAGCATGTAGACTTGGTGTCCTTCTCTGTGTCACCCTGTCTCTCTCTCTCTCTCAGCCCTCTCTCAGGTGGTGGTATTCAGCTGTCACTGCTGGCCAGTGACAAGGAACTAGACCTGGAATGCATTGGGAAGTAGATTTCACTGAAAGTAAACCATCCAGGTAAGGCAATAAATATCTCCTGGTTTTTGTGGACACTTTCTCAGGATGGGTGGAAGCTTTTCCCACAAAGAAAGAAACCTCCTGGTCATGGCCAAAAAGATTCTGGAAGACATTTTTTCCTTGGTTTGGTATTCCAAAGGTAATTGGGTCAGACAATGGGTCAACCTTTGTTGTTCAGGTAAGCCAGGAGGTGGCCAGGTTTCTGGGGCTTGATTGGAAGTTACATTGTGCTTATAGAACTAAAAGTTCAGGACAGGTAGAGAGAATGAATAGAGCTCTCAAAGAGACTCTCACCAAATTGAACATAAAGACTGGCGGTGACAGGGTGGTGCTCCTTCCTTGGCCCTCTTTAGAGTCAGAAATACTCTCTCCATACTAGGCTTAACTCCCTTTGAACTACTATATGGGTTCCTGTTCCTGACTCTTCTTGGGGACCCCCTTGACATAACTAGTGGTAACTCTGACTTGTACAGGCTGAAAGAATTGCACCTTATTCAGAAAGAAATTTGGAGCAAGGTTGGCAGTGCATATGTGCCTGTTTCCTTTTAGGTGCCCCATCAGTTCCACGTTGAAGATCTGGTATATGTGCAGTGACATGGCAACCAGAATCTGGAACCTCAGTGGAAGGGTCCTTATTACATCCTCCTCACCACGCCAACTGCAGTCAAAATAGAGGGCATCACAGCTTGAATCCACATGTCACATGTTAAGCATGCATTTCATCAACCTGCAACACCTGGAATGTCCAAGCCTACAGCAACCTGCTGAAACTGAAACTCATCAGGGACAATAAACTCTCAGACCAGAACTCCCCTTTGTCAGGGAAAGTATAAGTGCAGTTCAGGTCCTGATGCTCCAGAAAGAATATCAACCTCTCCATGAGGTTGATCCACAATTTTAGGGTTAAAATTGAGGCAAAAAAAGGGGTGTGTGAGAGACCACCTGGGAATGAGAAAAACAACAGTGATTATTTGAATTGAAGTCAGGTGTAGATAACTCTTGAAGGAAAGGGTCAACTGTTCTGAGAACAACTATCTACAACCACCTGTAAACTATCTACAACCAGCTGTATACTACCTAAAACCAGGTGTAAACTATCTTCATGCTATTCTTGCTGAACAATCAATGTATAGAGCAAAAGTGGTTTGAATTTCAGGTATAAAACCCTGTCCTTTGCATATTTAGGGCTGTCTCCTGTCTTTGGAGGGGGGACCCTATAGAAATTGGAATAAAACTCTTGCTTTTGCCTCAAGTTGTGGTCTATGAGTGTTCCTGGGAAGTGCACAATCCTGAGCTCCTGAGCAGTGAGACTCAGGTCTAACAACATGAAACTAAAACGCTTTTGCCATCCATTCTTTAGGTGGTGAAGCAGCTTATAAAATGGAAACCACTGTTCCAGCTATGCAACAGACAGGTTTATATCTAGACCATTCACAGAAGTCATAAAATGTAAACATGAAGAAACAAACAAACAAACAATCTAGAAAAGATCATCCTGAGTGAGGTATCTCAGAAGCAGAAAGACATACACGGTATATACTCGATTTTAAGTGGAGGCTAGACCTATAATATAGGATAAACATACTAAAGTCTATAAGAAGATAAACAAAAAGATAAACAAGAAAGAGGACCTGGGTTAAGATGATCAATCCTTACGTAGAAAGAAAATGGGATGGACATGGGAGAAAACAAGAAACAGGACCCTAGCCTACACAGAGGACCTGGGAAAGACTCTACCTAGTAGTATATCAAAGCAGGTGCTGAGACTCATAACCAAACATTGGGCAGAGCACAGGGAATCATATAAGAAAGGGGGGAGTTAATGTGACCTGTATAGGGCAGGAACACCACAAGGACCAAATATATCAGGGCACAGGGGTCTTTTAAGAGACTGTATCTCCAACCAAGGACAATGTATGCATAGAACCTAGCACCCCTGCTCAAATATAGTCCATGTTAGCTCTGTTTCCAAGTGGGTACCATACTAAGTGAAACAGGGACTATTACAGACATGAACTCAATGGCTGGCTCTTTGACTTCCCCCTCACAAGGCAGGATCAGATTTGCTAGGCCACAGAGGAGGACATTGCAGCAAACCTGATGATGCCTGATAATCTAGGGTCAGTTGGAACAGTGGAGGCCCTCCTATCAGTGGACTTGGAAAGGGTAGGGAGTAGATGAGGGAAGGAAGGTAGGATAGGGAGGGAATGAGGAACTGGTCTACAGCTGGGATACAAAGTTAATAAACTGTATCTAATATTAAAAAAAAAAAAAGTAAAAAAGTGGAACATAAAACAAAGTTCCTAAAGATGAAACACAAAATGCTGACAGTTTTTGTTTGTTTGAAGACAGGATTTTTTCTGAATAATTTTGGCTGTCCCGGACTCTCTTTATAGAACAGCCTGTGCTTGAACTCACAGAGATCCACCTACCTTAAACTTCCTGAGTGCTAGGAATGCAGGTGCTCACCAACAGCCTGAGCTGCTGACAGTTTATTTTGTTTTAGCATTTTATTTTTGTTGTTGTTTCATGCACTACAGCCGAACTGCAGTTTCCTCTTCCTCCACTCCTCCCAGCCACAATCTATCCACCTCTACTCTGCCCACCTCACATCTCCTTCATATCCACTGCTTCTTTACTTTCAATGAAAAAAAAATCTGATGGCCTAACAAGTTACAAAAAGACTAGGAATAATCCCTCACATCAGAGTTGGTCAAAGCAATACACGAGGAGAGAAAGTATAGGGAGAGCAGGAAAAAGAGTCAGAGACACCCCCATTCTCACTGTTGGAAGTCCCTCAGCAACATCAGGATAATGATCATAAGGTGTATGCCAACAACCGAGCTCACAAGACTCATAGAATGTTTATGTTTTTGTCCTTCAGTCTCTGTGATCCCCTATGAGCCCAATTGACTCAGTGGGCCATGTTCTTGTTGTGTCCTTGATATCTCTGGTTCTTACAATAACGTATTCCCTCATTTCTGGGGTTCCCCTGGGTACATCATTGTCTTTGGCTATGGGTCTCTGCATCTGTTCCCATCAGACGCCGGGTGATGTCTCTCTGATGACAACTGGGCTAGGCACTCATCTATGATTATAGCAGAGTATCTTTCATTGACATATGTTGCCTGTCATGTTTACAGATATCGTGTGTCTCTAGGCTATCTTGACTCTGGTTCATGGTCATCCAGGCAGTGTCAGGCATGGACTTACCCTCATGGTGTGGGCCTCAATGTATTTTCTGGAGTGTATTTCATATTATTAGGTTGGGGATTCCTTCTAGTATCTTCTGTAGGGCTGGATGGCTGCATATATACTGGGTATAGTAGTCTGGGTTGGCATCGGTGGTCTCTTAGTGTCTGCATGATATCCATCCAAACACTTCTGGCTTTTATAATCTCTGCTGAGAATTCTAGTGTGATTCTGATAGGTCTACTTATTAGTTGAATGATGTTTTGGTATTAGCAGTGTCATGCATAGAACAGTTAATTTTCATGATGTCATCCCCATATAAAATAGAATCTCCGTAACCTATGAAAATGAAAAAAAAAAAAAAAACACTTTAATGTGTGTTGAGGGAATTAAGACAAAGAAGGGACTAATTTGAGGTAAAAATAAACTATATATAAATGCTGCAAAAATTAAAATACTTGTAATTCAATTATGATATTTTAGAATGCAACTGCATCAAAAAAGTTAACTCCTGGTCCATTAATATACCCAAAAATTTATGTAGCATTTTGACTTTGCATGATGATGAATATTTTTTTCTATAACTCCTCATATGTCAGTTACTATTGTTTAAGTGATTTCTGAATAAATTACATGACATTATTAAAAGCAGAAAATTTGGTAGTTCTATGTGAAAGATGATTATATGCATAGTTTATTTTCCCTCTAACTCTCTCTTTATAGGAAAGGATTTATGAGAATGATTTACAATCTGTGAGTCAATTAATTCAACAGTGGATGGCTAAAAATGGAAAATCGAGGAATCTATCAGTGGCTTAGTCCATGAGGCTGGTTGCCTCAACTCACCTTCATCTACACGGAAATCCTCAAGAAGAAGGTTCTATAGTCAATGAAGAAATAGACTTGCTACCAAAGCAAAAGGGAACAGGCAAAGAGTAAAACATTCCTTCTTCTATGTCCTTGTATAGGTTTCCAGTAAGATGAGGCAAAGGTGAGTGGTTGGTTTTGCAGTATGAAGATACAGATTAAAGGTGTGTTTTTCAGCCTTACAGATTCAGAAGAGAAGTAGAGAAGACTACTTCAAATAAGGAAGAGTGCTTCACAATTGTGTCCTTAATTTGGGGGTTTTGCTTCATTCCACATGCAGTCAAGTTAAATACCAAGACTCATGATCACACCTCTTTTCAGCTTGAAAGATAATCATATCTCCTCTTTACATTAATTTCCAAATGAAAAGAATAACCAGGTCATAGTAATGCCTAAAAATAATTTAATGACGCAGAGTACAATAGCAGACAAATTACATATTTATCCTGATCATAATTGAAGCTAACATTATATAACTGTCCTTCAAAAACCGTCCAAAACAACAAAGTCCAGGTTAGAAACAACTCTCCATCGCTGTTGAGCCACTCCACAAAACACCTCCCTCGTAGGGCAACCCACATTAAGCACAGATTCACCTCCCACCTGCTACGTGTTGCAGGGTCCCTGGGTCCAGACCAAGCATGCTCCTTATTTGATGGCTCAGTCTCTGCAAGCCCCTGGGGGCTGGGTCAGCTGTTTCTGTTGGTCTTCTTGTGAGGTTCCTCACACCTCCAGGGCCTTCCATCTTTTCCCCAACACTAACTCAGGATCCCTAGAGCTCTGCATCTTTCTTAGGTGCAAGTCTGAGCATCTGTCCAAGCTCATTTCTGGCTGGAGTCTCTGAGACAATGGTCAGGTTAGGACAATGTTCCAGGCAATGGGGTTTTACAGTCCCAATTCTGGGCGCTCACAATGGGGTCAAATATCGTCAAACAGAGCCTGATATTCTTCTTCCGTGAGAATAGCCTCGAGTGTTGGTTCTATCTGCTCCCATGGTACATCTGGGTCCAGAGCGGCTGGTCCCTGTTCCTCTTCCACTGTACTCACCAGTTGCTCCAGGAAGAGCTGGACAGGGTAGGAGTCGCTGGCTTCTGGGTAGGCTTCTGTGAAGAAGGTGAGCTCAGATCTTGACATCAACGCTTCTGCACACTCGCCTCCTGCAGAGCACGGTGTCAACAAGCTGTCCCAGGAAGCCTCCTGCTCAATGCAACACAATGCTCCAGGAGCCCTTTCCGGGCCAGGAGAGGCAGGCAGGTCCTCACCTTTAGCTGTGCTGCCTCCAACGTGGCCTTTCTGTCTGGCTTTTCTGTTCTGGAACCATATGTGGACGGTGTCCTCAGGCAAACCTGTGCTCAGGGCCAGTTGCACCCTTGTGGCATAGTCTGGGGATGGAGAGATCTCAAAAGCTTGCACTAGCACGCTGATCTGCGCTGGACTAAGCTGCGTTCGAGGCCTTCTCCGTTCTGAGGGCAGGCCTCTTGCTTGTTGTACCCTGGCGACAAGCTTTTCAGGAGGCTGTTGGGAGGCTTCATGGCTGGAGCCTGCGGTGGTCTGCTTTGAAGTCTTCCTCGACATGCCAGTTCTAGTTCTGCGGTTTTGAAACCACATGCGGATGGAGGACTCTGGAACTCCGAATTCCCTGGCCAGTTCCTGCCTGGTCCTGAAGCTCGGGTAAGGTGTCTTGGCAAAAACTGAGAGCAAGACCTCCTTCTGCTTGGCCTGCCAAACAGTCTTTTGACGCCGGGATGTCTTTGTCTTTCTGCAGCCACCCACATCTGCCTGATCTTCCATCCTGCCGAGGACACTTTGACAGGAGTTCTTCCTCTCCAGTGTGTACTCAGAACAACACCCAGGAAAGTGCAGACTATGGCAAATGCATAAAGGGTCCGCTGCTCACCCTTAAATACCAACCTGAGGCCCCACCCACTCCCTCGAGGCCTCCAATTACAGGCCAAACCGTGGAACGCTCTTCTGCTTCAAACTGTGAAACCCTTCCTTCCTCCTGCAAATTTTCCCATACCCCACCCTAAAGCAGCCTTTCCAGAAACAGTTGGCCTTGTGTTCTACCCAAATTCCACTGCTTAGCTCACAGTACGCACCTGTGTTGGCCCACAAGGAGTTTGAGGGGAGAGTCTAAGGCATGGCTTCTGATGATCAGGCAAGGAGAAGAGGCATAAGCCAGGAGCAGTCTTTGCCTACTTTAACAAGGTCATTCATTCAGCTCTGGCTGATGCTCAAGGAGGAACGTGGCTAGAACAGATCTTGCACTCTGCGTGTGCCGTCTGCCTTAAGTTCCTTTGAGCTCCAGTCTCCCGGTGTATGATTTCAACAATCTAAATATGGTTAGGACCCTGCAAGTCTAAGCATTTGGGCAAAGAGTAGACTCATCCTGCAGAAAGACTCCTGGAATTATTTCTGAATTTCTCCTTCAGTGGCAGGCCACAGAAGGTGTCAAGTTCCCTCTTTTTTCCTCTGGTTCCACCTATTTAATCCACCATACACTTTGTCCTACTGGAGAAATTTTACAGATTCCTAGAAACTGTATGAACCTTCAGAATCACACATTGTGGATCCCAAGACTTTTGGGAGAGGATACTGAAGTCATTTCCTTCATTTCAAGGAACAACATTTGTTGCTGCCATTAATTTGGATCTCTGATCATTAGGCAGTGTTTTCCAGAACACACAATTTCGGTACTGCCAAATGTGCCTGTTGTTCTTCAGGGTGTGGCTTTGCCCTAGATGGAGAGAACAGTAACAGCTGAGCAGTTCTAACCCTGCCTTATTTTTGCATCTCCTGTTTTACATGTGCCATAATTTTAACTTTTTCTTGCAGTCCCCATCAACAGTACCTGGGTGTACAATAGATACTGTAGAAGTTATTCTGCTTCTTCCAGAGATCCTCTTTACCATCCCTGAATACACAGGTCCATAAACAGCTGTATTTCCTTTGTGACATAGAACTCTTGTGGATAGGGTCAGAGGTTTATCTGCAGCCAGATGCAAAGCTGTGCTGCTGCATGCAGTGGTGTGTATCAAATCTGAAATCCTCAGTTGAGATTTTCCTACCTGCCTAGTACCACATGGCTGCCTGATGGGAGACAGCTCGTATTATTGCATGAGGGGTCTAAGCCTGACAGGCCCCTCTGTTGGTTTCCTGATGGCAAGAGGTTAGCCTGTATGTCCCTCTCGGTGCTGTGATCCCTACACCAGTGTTTTCCCTTGCCACAGCTGCCATGAAGCCCAGGAACCTTTGCATTCCCTTGGAGCCAGAATCTGCTTGTTCCTTTCTGTGAATAAAGGGACCACTTGCCTCTGTGTTAACACACCTCCTATTTTGAGTTCTAGAGATTTTAACCTCTTTTTTTTTTTTTTTTTCTAAATTCCCGGATTCACCCAAAATAGCACACTGGGTGATTTGAGAACTGGGAACTCTAGCTTTGGCTTGTCTTGTGAGGTCGGCATGATGCTCCTGAGAGCCAAAAGCAGTGTCTCTCTTAATCATTCATCTCTTGGGCTGCTCCTCCTTTTCATGCTCTAAATGCTCTCCTACATGTGATATTTGCAGTATCATGTGCCAAGAATGGCATCAGTGCTTATCTGGTGTCAGTCTGGTACTGCCCTCTTTAGAGCTGAACCCAATCTCTGTATGAAGTTGGTGAACAGTCTTCTCCAGGGCCTTGCATTACCTTACTGAATGAGGTGGTTGTTTTGCACAGGCTCCTAAACAGATCCCTGCACCCTTAACACTGCAACATGACATTATTCAGTGACTTCATCATCAGAACAAATGAGGACCACCTGGGAATTAGAAAAACAACTGTGATTATTTGAATTGAAGCCAGGTGCTGATAGCTCTTGAAGGGCAGGGTGAACTGTTCTGAGAAACAACCAGCTGTAAAGTATAGAGCAAAAGTGATCTGATTTTCAGGCATAAAAACCCTGTGCTTTGCATGTTCAGGGTCATGTCCTGTCTTTGGAGGTGCGACCCTATCTCGACAGCAATAAAACCTTTTGCTATTGCATCAAGTTGTGGTCTGTGAGTGTTCCTGTGAAGGGTGTAATCCTGAGCTCCTGAGCAGTGAGACTCCAGGTCTTACATTTTGGTGCGTTGCCCGGAAAACAGCGTGCCCTTCCTTAACCCTCAACAGACTGGGCTCAGAGGTCGAGCTCGGAACAGGTTAGTCTGATTTCTGGTATACCACTGTTTCTCTTTAGTCACCTATCTGGACCTTTTTGGTCATCTGCTCAGTCACTGCAATAGACATATTTGTCAGAATATCGATTGACTGGGAACTGGAGGACATTCCGGATTCCATTTGGGGAGGCTAGGTCCTGCATGGTCTTCCTCCCATCTGTTTCTCTTCAGAAACAGCTGCTATGAGGCAGCCTCTCAATCAGAATTCTGTGGTACCACCCATAAGTGTGTCCTTGTCAAATTGCCTGTCTTGTTCTTTTTGTCTCTATCATTGTTGCTTCTTTGACTTTCTTGATGGATGACTTTATTATAGGACAGGCTGTGACTATCATGTCTTGGAGGTGAGATACAAGGCACATATTTCTTT
Source organism: Meriones psammophilus (assembly GCA_036365155.1). NCBI lineage: Eukaryota > Metazoa > Chordata > Mammalia > Rodentia > Muridae > Meriones > Meriones psammophilus. The sequence goes on along the minus strand of JAEOAE010000290.1, from coordinate 10,877 downwards.
GAATATGTCCTATTCTCACACCAGCCCACTTGGGATGATTGCCAGCAACACTTGCAGGCCCTTTTGACTAGTGAGGAAGGAGACGGGTCCTCCTTTAGGCAAGAAAGACTGTGCCAGGAATGGACAGGAGGCCTTCCATCCTCCCTAATGAGATTGATGATGGCTTTCCCCTCACCCACCCCAACTGGGATTACAATGTATCCGGAGGTAGGGAATGCCTGCAGGTCTACCGCCAGACTCTAATATCATGTGTCCATGGGGCCACTCAAAAGCCCACCAATTTGATGAAGGTAAGAGAGATGGTTCAGGAGCCAGATGAATCTCCCACAGCCTTTCTTCAATGGCTGATGGAGGCATATAGCTGGTTTACACCTTATGACCCTACCTCAGATGAGCATAAGGCAATGGTGACTATAATCTTTATAGACCAGTCATCCACAGATATTTGTAGAAAACTCCAGAAAATAGAGGGTTTACAGGAAAAGTCGTTAAAGGATTTAGTGCAGGTAGCAGAAAAGGTTTTTTACAGCTGGGAGCTGAAAGAAGAGAAAGAGGAAAGAAAGCAAAAAGAGCAGGAAGTGAGAGAAAGAGAAAGGATAAGAGGCAAGACAGAAAGTTGACTAAGATCCTGGCCACCACAGTGCAGTCATAATGATAGGGAGAGAGTTCCTGGAAATCAGAGGGGCCCTCTGGCTAAGGATCAGTGTGCCTATTGCAAGGAGAAAGGACACTGGATCCAGGATTGTCCCAAAAGGAAGATGAAGCCCTACACCTAGACCTGGTGCACCTCCAGGCCACCAATCCCCAGGTAACTCATCTCAATATGTGGATGATATACTATTAGCAGCAGATTGTAAAGAAAGTTGTTTTGATGCCACCGACCAGCTGTTGCAAGAGATGGGTGAGCTCAGCTACAACGAAAAACTCCCATCCTGCAGGTCAGTTATCTGGGATATATATTAAAGAGGGAAAGAGATGGCCTTGGAGGCTAGAAAAGAGACTGTATTTCATATTCCCCCTTCAGGGACTACTGAACAACTGAGGGAAATTTTCAGTACAGCAGGGTTTTGCTGGCTGTGGATTCCGGGATTTGCCAAGATGGCAGCCCTTCTGCATGCCCTTACAAAGGGCAATGACTCTTTCATCTGGGGACAGGATGAACAAGCTGCATTTGATAATATCAAACAAGCCTTAATATTGGCTCCAGCATTGGGACTCCCTGATGTAACCAAACCCTTCCATCTCTATGTGGCTGAGAATCAGGGAATGGTCAATGGGGTGCTAACACAGAAAATTGGACCCTGGAAGAGACCAGCAGCCTATCTATCCAAAACACTTGATTCAGTAGTGGCAAGATGGCCAACCTGCCTGGCAATAATAGAAGCAGTGGCGGCACTAGTATAACATGCAGACAAATGACTCTGGGACAGGACCTCACCATCTGTGCTCCTCATGCCCTTGAGAGTGTCATAAGGCAGCCACCTGATTGATGGCTCATGAATGTCCACATGACACAATGCCAGGCCTTGCTCTTGAATAATGATAGAGTCATCTTTACTCTGGCTACAAGGCTAAACCCAGCCACCATATTGCAGGATCCAGAAATCCAGCCCCTGGAGCATGATTGTTTGCAGGTTCTAGCAGAGGAACAGGGATTGCAAAAGGAATTGAAAGATCAGCCTCTGCCCAATGCCGAGGTAACATACTGTATGGATGGGATCAGTTTTTTGAGAACAGGAAGGGAAAGGCATGGGCAGCAGTAGTAGATGGACATAAGGTAATATGGGCCCAGGCGTTGCCAGAGGGCACATCTGTTCAGCGAGCTGAATTGATGGCTTTAACCCAGGCATTAGCTCTGGAAAAGGGCAAAAAGATAAACATCTACACTGATAGTTGGTTTGCCTTACCAACAGCCCATGAGCATGGGGCCATCTATCAGCAGAGAGGCCTGCTAACATGAGCCAGTAAAGAGATAAAAAATAATAACAAGATTTTGGCTTTGCTCAATGCCTTGTTGCTGCTGGACAAGGTAAGCATTATTCATTGCCAGGGACATCAGAGGGGACTTCCAGGGCAACAAAGGGAATAATGTGGCTGATCAGGAGGCTAAAGTAGCTGCTAGAGGAAACTCTGTCCCAGTGGTACTAACTGCTGAACTGCCCAGAGAAGAATGACTAAACTACTCAGAAAGTGACTTAAAGTTAATGTGGCAAAAAAAAGGGAATATTTGACACCGACGTGGGGGCATGGATTGACTCCAAAGGTAAGATCATTCTACCACAGGAAGATGCTGAGAGATTAATAACTCAAATGTATAAAAGGACTCACTTGAGGGCAAAGAAATTGGCTGAAGTTGCCCGCCAATCCCGGTACCGAATACTAAACCTCACACCCTTGACTGAGTGAGTGACTAGGGCGTGTGAACCTTGCCAGTGTGTGTAAACATAGGTGAGAGTTTCCAGAGCCCAGGGAAGCTGCTGAGAGAAACTGTGGCAGCCTTTTTGGAGTTAATGGCAAATTTGGTGTTAATGGCACCTGAGCAGTGGAACCCTGCCTCTTAACTTTGGCTATTTTCCAAAGTCCAGTTTCTTATAAACTGACCTTGGTGGTCCTACAGCAGACTGCTCTGACCCTGAGAAACTGTGTGCAACCATAGTAACCAGACAGCAGGCTCTGTGTAACCTTGAGTGAGCTCTCCCATGTTCTGACCAAGTAAAGCTCCTACATGAGAAACTGCTTGTACTTTTTTTTTTGCCTACTTGTTAACCTGACGTCCATTAAATCAACACCTGGATCAGCATGTAGACTTGGTGTCCTTCTCTGTGTCACCCTGTCTCTCTCTCTCTCTCCCAGCCCTCTCTCAGGTGGTATTCAGGTGTCACTGCTGGCCTGTGACAAGGAACTAGACCTGGAATGCATTGGGGAGTGGATTTCACTGAAAGTAAACCATCCAGGTAAGGCAATAATTATCTCCTGGTTTTTGTGGACACTTTCTCAGGATGGGTGGAAGCTTTTCCCACAACGAAAGAAACCTCCCTGGTCATGGCCAAAAAGATTCTGGAAGACATTTTTCCTCGGTTTGGTATTCCAAAAGTGATTGGGTCAGACAATGGGCCAACATTTGTTGTTCAGGTAAGCCAGGAGGTGGTCAGGTTTCTGGGGCTTGATTGGAAATTGCATTGTGCTTATAGACCCCAAAGTTCAGGACAGGTAGAGTGAATGACTAGAAATCTAAAAGAGATACTCACCAAATTGACCATGGAGACTGGCAGGGACAAGGTGGTGCTCCTTCCTTGGCCCTCTTTAGGGTCAGAAATACTCCCTCCATACTAGGCTTAACTCCCTTGAACTACTATATGGGTTCCTGTTCCTGACTCTTCTTGGGGAACCCCTTGACAAAACTAGTGGTAACTCTGACTTGTCCAGACTGAAAGAATTGCAGCTTATTCAGAAAGAAATTTGGAGCAAGGTTGGTAGTGCATATGTGCCTGGGTCCTTTTAGGTGCCCCAACAGTTCCACGTTGAAGATCTGGTATATGTGCAGTGACATGGCAACCAGAATCTGGAAACTCGGTGGAAGGGTCCCCATTACATCCTTCTCACCACGCCAACTGCAGTCAAAGTAGAGGGCATCACAGCTTGGATCCATGTGTCACATGTTAAGCCAGCTCTTCATCAACCTGCAACACCTGGAAAATCCAAGCCTTCAGCTACCCGCTGAAACTGAAACTAATCAGGGACAATCATCTCTCTGACCAGAACTCGCCTTTGTCAGGGAACGTATAAGCAGTTCAGGTGCTGATTCTCCAGAATGAGTATCAACCTCTCCCTGAGGTTGATGCACAATTTTAGGGTTAAGATTGAGGCAAAAAGGGGGGGGGGGATGAGGGACCACATGGGAATGAGAAAAACAACTGTGATTATTTGAATTAAAGTCAGGTGTAGAGAACACTTGAAGGTAAGGTTCAACTGTTCTGAGAAAAACTAGCTACAACCAGCTGTAAACTATCTACAACCAGCTGTAAATTATCTACAAGCAGCTGTATACTATCTAAAACCAGGTGTAAACTATTGTCATGCTATTCTTGCTGAGTAATTAATGTATAGAGCAAAAGTGGTATGAAATTCAGGTATAAAACTCTGTGCTTTGCATATTCAGGGCCGCCTCCTGTCTTTGGATGGGGGACCCTATCGAAATTGTAATAAAACTCTTGCTTTTGCATTGAATTGTGGTCTGTGTTCCCTAGACCAGTGCTTTCCCTTGCCACAGCTGCCATGAAACCCTGGGAACCCTTGAATTCCTTGGAGTCAGAATCTGCTTGTTCTCTTCTGTGAGTAAAAGGACCACTTGCCTCTGTGTTAACACACCTCCTATTTTGCATTCTAGAGATTTTAACCTCACAGTTTTTTTGGTAAATTCCCGGATTCATCCAAAATAGCACACCGGGTGTTTTGAGAACTGGGAACTCTAGCTGTAGCTTGTCCTGTGAGGTTGGCATGATGCTCCTTAGTGCCAACAGCAGTTGTCTCTCTTAATCATTCATCTCTTGGGGCCGCTCCTCCTTTTCATGCTGTAAAAGCTCTCCTACATGTGGTATTTGCAGTATCATGTGCCAAGAATGGCATCAGTGCTTATCTGGTGTCAGTCTGGTACTGCCCTCTTGAGAGCTTAACCCAATCTCTGTATGAAGTTGTGAACAGTCTTCTCCAGGGCCTTGAATAACCTTAGTGAATGAGGCGGTTGTTTTGCACAGGCTCCTTAACAGATCCCTGCACTCTTAAACCTGCAAGATGAGATTATTCACTGACTTCATCATCAGAACAAATGAGGGACCACCTGGGAATGAGAAAAACAACTGTGATTATTTGAATTGAAGCCAGGTGCTGATAGTTCTTGAAGGGCGGGGTGAACTGTTCTGAGAAACAACCAGCAGTAAATTATAGAGCAAAAGTGATCTGATTTTCAGGCATAAAAACCCTGTGCTTTGCATGTTCAGGGTCATGTCCTGTCTTTGGAGGTGCGACCCTATCTCGACAGCAATAAAACCTTTTGCTATTGCATCGAGTTGTGGTCTGTGAGTGTTCCTGTGAAGGGCGCAATCCTGAGCTCCTGAGCAGTGAGACTACAGGTCTTTCATTTTGGTGCGTTGCCCGGAAAACAGCATGCCCTTCCTTAACCTTCAACAGACTGAGCTCAGAGGTCGAGTTCGGAACAGGTTAGTCTGATTTCTGGTATACCACTGTTTCTCTTTAGTCACCTGTCTGGACCTTTTTGGTCATCTGCTCAGTCACTGCGATAGACATATTTGTCAGAATATCGATTGACTGGGAACTGGAGGACATTCAGTTCCATTTGGGAGGCTAGGTCCTGCATGGTCTTCCTACCATCTGTTTCTCTTCAGAGACAGCTGCCGTGAGGCAGCCTCTCAATCAGAATTCTGTGGTACCACCCATAAGGGTGTCTTTGTCAAATTGCCTGTCTTGTTCTTTTTGTCTCTATCATTGTTGCTTCTTTGACTTTCTTGATGGATGACTTTATTATAGGACAGGCTGTGACTATCATGTCTTGGAGGTGAGATACAGGCACATATTTCTTTGAATATGTCCTATTCTCACCAGCCCACTTGGGATGATTGCCAGCAACTCTTGCAGGCCCTTTTGACTAGTGAGGAAGGAGATGGGTCCTCCTTTAGGCAAGAAAGAGTGTGCCAGGAATGGACAGGAGGCCTTCCATCCTCCCTCATGAGATTGATGATGGCTTTCCCCTCACCCACCCCAACTGGGATTACAATGTATCCGGAGGTAGGGAATGCCTGCAGGTCTACCGCCAGACTCTAATATCATGTGTCCATGGGGCGCTCAAAAGCCCACCAATTTGATGAAGGTAAAGAGATGGTTCAGGAGCCAGATGAATCTCCCACAGCCTTTCTTCAACGGCTGATGGAGGCATATAGCTGGTTTACACCTTATGACCCCTACCTCAGATGAGCATAAGGCAATGGTGACTATAATCTTTATAGACCAGTCAGCCACAGATATTTGTAGAAAACTCCAGAAAATAGAGGGTTTACAGGAAAAGTCGTTAAAGGATTTAATGCAGGTAGCAGAAATGTTTTTACAGCTGGGAGATGAAAGAAGAAAAGAGGAAAGAAAGCAAAAAGAGCAGGAAGTGAGCGAAGAGAAAGGATAAGAGGCAAGACAGAAAGTTGACTAAGATCCTGGCCACCACAGTGCAGTCATAATGATAGGGAGAGAGTTCCTGGAAATCAAAGGGCCCTCTGGCTGAGATCAGTGTGCCTATTGCAAGGAGAAAGGACACTGGATCCAGGATTGTCCCAAAAGGAAGATGAAGCCCTACACCTAGACCTGGCGCACGTCCAGGCCACCAATCCCCAGGTAACTCATCTCCAATATGTGGATGATATACTATTAGCAGCAGATTGTAAAGAAAGTTGTTTTGACGCCACCGACCAGCTGTTGCAAGAGATGGGTGAGCTCAGCTACAGCGAAAAACTCCCATCCTGAAGGTCAGTTATCTGGGATATATATTAAAAGAGGGAAAGAGATGGCCTTCGGAGGCTAGAAAAGAGATTGTATTTCATATTCCCCCTCCACATACTACTGAACAACTGAGGGAAATTTTCAGTACAGTAGGGTTTCGCTGGCTGTGGATTCCGGGATTTGCCAAGATGGCAGCCCTTCTGCATGCCCTTACAAAGGGCAATGACTCTTTCATCTGGGGAAAGGATGAACAAGCTGCATTTGATAATATCAAACAAGCCTTAATATTGGCTCCAGCATTGGGACTCTCTGATGTAACCAAACCCTTCCATCTCTATGTGGCTGAGAATCAGGGAATGGTCAATGGGGTGCTAACACAGAAAATTGGACCCTGGAAGAGACCGGTAGCCTATCTATCCAAAACAATTGATTCAGTAGTGGCAAGATGGCCAACCTGCCTCGCAATAATAGAAGCAGTGGCGGCACTAGTATAACATGCAGACAAACTGACTCTGGGACAGGACCTCACCATCTGTGCTCCTATGCCCTTGAGAGTGCCATAAGGCAGCCACCTGATTGATGGCTCATGAATGCCCACATGACACAATGCCAGGCCTTGCTCTTGAATAATGATAGAGTCATCTTTACTCTGCCTACAAGGCTAAACCCTGCCACCATATTGCAGGATCCAGAAATCCAGCCCCTGGAGCATGATTGTTTGTAGGTTCTAGCAGAGGAACAGGGATTGCAAAAGAAATTGAAAGATCAGCCTCTGCCCAATGCCGATGTAACATACTGTATGGATGGGATCAGTTTTTTGAGAACAGGAAGGGAAAGGCACGGGCAGCAGTAGTAGATGGACATAAGGTAATATGGGCCCAGGCGTTGCCAGAGGGCACATCTGTTCAGTGAGCTGAATTGATGGCTTTAACCCAGGCATTAGCTCTGGAAAAGGGCAAAAGATAAACATCTACACTGATAGTTGGTTTGCCTTACCAGCAGCCCATGAGCATGGGGCCATCTATCAGCAGAGGGCCTGCTAACATCAGCCAGTAAAGAGATAAAATAATAATAACAAGATTTTGGCTTTGCTCAATGCCTAGTTGCTGCTGGACAAGGTAAGCATTATTCATTGCCCAGGACATCAGAAGGGGACTTCCAGGGCAGCAAAGGGAATAACATCGCCAATCAGGAGGCTAAAGCAGCTGCTAGAGAAACTCTGTCCCAGTGGTACTAACTGCTGAACTGCCCAGAGAAGAATGACTAAACTACTCAGAAAGTGACTTAAAGTTAATGTGGCAAAAAGGAATATTTGACACTGACTTGGGGCATGGATAAACTCCAAAGGTAAGATCATTCTACACAGGAAGATGCTGAGAGATTAATAACTCAAATGTATAAATGGACTCACTTGAGGGCAAACAAATTGGCTGAAGTTGCCCGGGCCAATCCGTACTGAATAATAAACCCTCACCACCTTGACTGAGTGAGTGACTAGGGCATGTGAACCTTGCCAGTGTGTAAACATAGGTGAGAGTTTCCAGAGCCCAGAGAAGCGCTGAGAGGAACTGTGGCAGCCTTTGGGTTAATAGGAAATTTGGTGTTAATGGCATCTGAGCAGTGTAACCTGCCTCTTAACTGGCTATTTTCCAAAGTCAGTTTCTTATAAACTGACCTTGGTGGTCCTACAGCAGACTGCTCTGACCTGAGAAAGTGTGTGTGTGCAACCATAGTAACCAGTCAGCAAGCTCTGTGTAACCCGTGGAGTGAGCTCTCCTATGTTCTGACCAAGTAAAGCTCCTACATGAGAAACTGCTTGTACTTTTGCCTACTTGTTTACCTGGCGTCCATTAAATCAACACCTGGATCAGCATGTAGACTTGGTGTCCTTCTTTGTGTCACCCTGTCTCTATCTCTCTCCCAGCCATCTCTCCAGGTGGTATTCATGTGTTACTGCTGGCCAGTGACAGGAACTGAACCTGGAATGCATTGGGAAGTGAATTTCACTGGAAGTAAACCATCCAGGTATGGAATAAATATCTCCTGGTTTTGTGGACACTTTCTCAGGATGGGTAGAAGCTTTTCCCACAAAGAAAGAAACCTCCTGGTCATGGCCAAAACAATTCTGGAAGACATTTTTTCCTCGGTTTGGTATTCAAAGTAGTGGTCAGACAATGGGACAACCTTTGTTGTTCAGGTAAGCCAGGAGGTGGTCAGGTTTCTGGGGCTTGATTGGAAGTTACATTGTGCTTATAGGCTTCAAAGTTCAGTACTGGTAGAAGAATGAATGGAACTCTCAAAGAGACTCTCACCAAATTGACCATGGAGACTGATGGTGACTGGGCAGTGATCCTTCCTTGGCCCTCTTTAGAGTCAGAAATACTCCCTCCATATTAGGCTTAACTCCCTTGAACTACTATATGTGGTTCCTGCTACCCTGACTCTTCTTGGGGACCCTTGACATAACTAGTGGTAACTCTGACTTGTTGTCCATGCTGAATGGACTGCAACTTATTCAGAAATAGAATTTGAGCAAGGTTGGCATTGCAAATGCGCCCAGGTCATGGAGGTGCCCCATCAGTTCCAGGTTGGATATGGTGTACTTGTTATGACACCACAGCCAGAATCTGGAACCTCGGTGGAAGGTTCATTATTGTGTCCTCCTCAACACCTAACAGCAGTCAAAGTAGAGAACATTGCAGCTTGGATCCATGGGTCACATGTCAAGCCTGCTCTTCATCAACCTGCTAACACCTGGAAAGTCCAAGCTTCCAGCAACCTGTTAAAACTGAAACTCATCAGGGACAATGACAGACAATGGTACCTCTGGGTGGTGCTGTTTGTACTTAATTGGGTAACTATTGATGGGAGCTTTGGTGATCCTCACCAGGCTAAGGCCCTGGAAGCAATATATGGTAAACCCTGTGATTGCAAGGATGGGGTGATGAATGGCAGAGTCTTACTAAATGGTGAGATTTGGGGGCCCAACAAGGCCTATGCTCAAGTTGAGTGTGGGGATACATGGACATATAGAGCCTACAACCTTCAAAGAAACACTCCAAGTTCAGAATGGCATTGTGTAACCAAGCCTAAAATGATTCTTTATGTAAATTTGTGCCCCATGCCTTACCTTTGTGATACCTACCAACAGGCTGTGCATAGGAGTTGCTATAGGGTTGTGCAACAATGTACTGGAAAGATAACATCACCTATTTCACTGCCATATTAAACCAAGTCAGGGAGGAGATGAGGATAGGCGATTGGTTCCACAGTGTGCCAACAGGAGTCCATGGATCTTAATTACTCCAAGCCCTTTGTTCAGGGATGGTAGGAAAGCCTGTATGCTGAAGAAAGGTACCTCCAATTCACCTTTCAGATGGAGGAGGGTGCAGGATCAGGTCAGACAAGAACAGGTTAAACAATGCATTGAAGAGTTAATAGAAAAAATATTCGTCCCTCAATTACCACCCTCTGGTTCTTCCTGATAGTAGAGGAAACTTTATTTTTTAGACCCCAGACTGTATATGTTATTACCACTCATAGCCTCCTAAATGATTATTTTATTTATTTATTTATTTATTTATTTATTTATTTATTTATTATTTTATTTATTTATTTATCTGATTATTTTCTTCTTGAGGAAGTACAGGGGGTAGATTTTGCAAGACTACCTTGGAGCTGAAGTCTCATAAGGAGTTTTCTGCCATTTTTATGTGAGTTAAAACTTCCATGAGAAAGACATTCATGTAGGGCTGATAATTGATATTTCTCTAAAAAATGGGAGGAGCAGTATGCTCAGGATTTTTCTGGGAAGCTTAGAAGCAGTACTCAGGGTGAAGGCATAAATGACTCATGAAAAAAATTTCCCATTACTCCAATGTCCCAAGGTCGTTTTGTACTGAAAGCCCTCTAAGCATGTAGCAAGTGGAGATCAAGACCAAGCCTGAAAGATAGTATGAAGGCTATTGTAACATGCAACTCAGCTATGCTGGATCTTTGTCAAATAGCTGTGCTGACTTCAAGACTTTAACTGTAAATAAACTTTGGTGAGGTTTTAATCCATTTGGAGGTGACTTTGGTGAAAATAAGCATCTATTTCCATGTTTCTACATATAGGCATTTAGTTTGGTCAGCACCATTTATGAAGATTTTATCTGTTTTTCAATGTGTATTTCTTGCTTTCCAGTGTGTATTTATATTTTTTGTTATAGTACTGGTGCATTTACATAATCAAATATTACTCAGACATTTAAAAATCAAATCATGAAACATGAAGTTAAATGCAGATTTGCAGGTAACTGAGTGAGAGAACCTAGACCCAAAAGAGAAATAGGGTATGTATTTGCTTTTACATATATATTAGTTGCAAGATGTAT
>JAEOAE010003844.1:0-66226 GCA_036365155.1 Meriones psammophilus | reverse complement strand
GGAGGTCTTGGAATGACATGGAGAAATGAACCAGACCTAAGCTATCACTAAAAGCAAGTATAATGGGTGAATCTGAATGGTAGGAAACTATGCAGGCTTGGAGATTTAGAATGGATTAACTATTGCCCAACATTGTGTTCTAGGTTAACTAAAAAATTCCTAGTCTCTGTGTGGTGATTTGGCTATATGACTGTTTAGGATTAACTGCAAGCTTTTTAGATAATAGTGAATATTAATAACCAAATACACCACTCTGTAATAACAGAAAGCAGAATGGCTGGTGTGTGGTGATGCACATCTGTAACCCAGGCCACTTGTGAGGAACACTGATTCAGGTCAGGTACAAAGAGCTTATTAAAATAAATAAAATTTTCCAAAAAAAACACGGGAATACATGCTACTTTTTCTTTTTTAATTTTAATTTTTTTACAATTTATTCATTATATATTCTGATTAAAGATACCTCTCTAAGCAACTCCCAGTCCCACCATCCCTCCCTCTTTCCCCCTAGTCCATTCTCCTTGTCCACTGAAAGGGAGAGTTCTCCTCCTCTACCATCTGCCCATACCTTATCAAGTCTCATAGGACTGCCTGGCTCCTCTTCCCCTGTGACCTGGTAAGGCTGCATCACCAGGAGCAGCTGATGAAAGGGCAGTTCATGGCAAAGGCAGCTCCTGCTCCCCTGACTTTCACAACCACATGGAGAATGGGTTGTGAATGGGAAAGAGTAGCAACTGTAGATAACAAGCTAAAAGTATCTCTTGGCAAAGGCTACAAAGAAGAAAAAGAATTTTGGCACTGGAGGGTATAGCTATTGGGTTTGCTACAGATCCATCTTTTATCTACATAGACCCTGGCACTGCTGATCCCGTTGTTGTTCAGGTAGGCATGATTTTCCATTCCCGGATAGGAACCCTGAAAAGAAACCAAACATAGTTAAGTCTGCAGAGCCCAGAACTGTATTCACTCCTGCAATGAAATCTCACCCATCTCCACTGCTTATTTGTAACATGAATGTAGTCAAAGAAAGACAGTCCTGTGCCAGTTTTGCACCTGGCAGCTTTTGTATTTCCAGGGTTCTTTATGAACACCACACCTTTGTCATTCATTCATGATGAACCCTGTAATATGTGTACAAAGCAGTTGACTGGTGCTTGCTGACATGTTCAAATGAAGTGCAGGCATGGGTAGTCTCATGGAGTGAGATTTTTTAGTTCTGCTTTGAAGCATTTTATAAAGCAGAAAACCATTTATTAAATTGCTGAAAGGACATTAATGATGAATGTGAATGGGTCTGTGATTCACCATTCCAGTAAAACAGCTGTGTTCAAATCCAAGAACTATCTTGGGTGCCCACTGATAACAAGACTTTAGGGTGGTTTTCCAGTGCCCTTGGAGTCTCTGCTTTTGTGAAACAGGTGTAGCTGTTCAAGGACTGATGAGTCTTGGCTTGCAGATCTGCAGTGGCTTTCTGAGGGTTTCAGAGCCCTTCCTGCCCATCTGAATTTCTGTCTACATCCCACACAGGGGATTGATCATTAAAAAAAAAAGTTTTAAGTTGGTAAAGAAGCAGACAATACCTCCCCAGATGCCATCATCATTTGAGTAAAATCACACTAAGTAAAGGTTTTGGAAATGATGGCCAATAATACATGGGAGAATCTCCAAAGGATTTAAGTTTGTGGGGATGTGGAGTTGGCTGGGGATTGACTCCTGTGTGTAGCACACACCCTCCCTTCCAGGCACACCTCCAACCCAAGAGTTTATTATTCTTCCTCTCCAGTACAGCTGGCCTCACGTTAAGCAGCCATTCATCTCTCAGAGCCCCAACTCACACGCAATCACAGCATATGAACACGGTAGAAGGAAAAGCATCTGCAAACATACATGCTGTTATACTCAGTGTTGTCTGTCCATCTCCAAGGGAGTTGTGGTGACTCTCTGTGCAGGCCGATCCAGTAGTCAAAAGTCCCCTTGTATCTACTTAGGAAACCCTGTCATGAAACACAGCAAGCAAATACATGTGTCTCTCTGTTTCAGATGATCCTTGAGGCTCTCCATTCCACAGCTTCCTCTAGAGATGTCAGAAGGGTGTAACTGAGGGTCACAGAGTTTGGAGGTGTAACAGCCTCCAGCTCTCAGTGGACCCAGTTGACATCTGTAATTCTAAAGTACCTCATTTGGATTAAAGTACCAAATTTAATGACACACCCACTGTGGCTGGCATTGTTCCTGGCTAAGCCACCCCTTGCTGTTCTTAAGAGTTGTCACCTTCAGTATTCAACATGTGCCAGCTTGGAGAAAACCGCTCATGACCACCAGGTATCTGGGTAAAATGGCACCTCTGACCTTTCAGACTGACTCTGAGCACGACATGCAGTAATGTTTCTTCAGTGTCTCAGAGCTTCATCCAGGTGTGTGTGACCATCACAAACAGCATACACTCACATGTTCCCCATGTCTCCACCTTCTTGAGGTGGGAAACATCCTCATACTTCATCTTTATCCTCCCTATCTCCAGGCAATACATATTCAACAGAACAAAGAAACAGCCTAATCCCTGATCATTACCAGCTCCTCCAGGTTGTCAAATCGAGCAAGTTGGGCCTCTTGTGCCACGCAGGAGCCCTGGCTGAAGGTCCAGTTACTTGTGGATTCAGAAAAATAAAAACATTTATTTCCAAATCCAATCCAGTGTCTTGGGCAAGCAGCATAGGTGTTTTTCACTGGTGTCTGTTCATTCTTACTTACTAAAATTTAGAAAACACAATGAATTATAACAAACATGTCTTGTCTCTTTTTGGCCTCCCCTCCTGAGCTCAGATGTGAGGTGTGAATTTGATTGTAGCTTTCCTAATTGATCTGTAGGAGTCCTCTCCTGAGCATAAGAGGCCTTTATCTAAAGGTCTCCCACCCTGGGTCTGAGTCCCATTTGCTCTCAGGTGCTCACTGACAGCAGGGCTCCCTGGAAGTGCATTGATTTCTATAACGTCTTCACTTTTGTGCTTTGGATGATTGTTTCCTACAGTGGGGGTTGCTACAGCAACAAGCACTCTGTATGGACACCTACTTTGACAGTCAGCCTGATAACTGAGATAGCAGTGAGAACTGTTGGGAAGGTAGCATATACAGTGTGGACATGTTGCTCTAAAGGATGGTTCACGTGCCTAAGAGGACAGTGTGAGACTTTATCACACTATTCTGAACAATGTGGTACTAAAATCCTAAAAATTGATTACTTCAGGAACTCTCCATTTAATATGCTGAAAACACAATTGAACGTGGTCACTAAAACCATGGGTAATGTAGAGAGCCACTGTATCTTCCTGGCCATATTACTCCTCTCTGTCCTCACACTTCCTTGAGGTTCCTCCTTTGGGTATTGCTCTCCTTGTTCTCTCCCTTGGACAGTTACCCCGGATGGACATATGTCTCCTGCATCTCTGTCTACAGCTTGCTGATGTCATCTTCCCAAGGATGCTGAGCCTGGCCTCCTGTGCACACCACAGTCTGTGCTGTTCCTTCACTGCAGCTTCCTGCTGGAGCCTGAGTTCCCAGAGAACAGGAAGTTCCAGTGTGTTTTCTCAAGCCCTTCCCATAGTGCCTGGCTTACAGTAGTCAGTAAGTATTTACTGCGGTTGTCAATTTGGATAGAATATTACAGAATTTGGAAAATAAGTCACTTACCTGCCAAAGCAACAGAAAGCACAATTACTGCTACAGTGAGGACTGTGATCACTACATAGTTGATGTAAAGCATAGCAGGAGACTCAAGGGAGGCAATTCTGAGACATTTTCCTTGGAGGTTTTTACCTGAAAATATCAACATGAGAACATCAATCTCAGGAACCTTTTGTAGAAAAAGATAATTTTACCCAGAATCGCTGTAGATTTGGATTTCACTCCCTAGTGTAAACCCCCTTCACCAATGGTCTCAGTCTGAAAATGATGCCTTTGGCTCCCAGAAGAGTAGAGGAAAGGGAAACAGAATTTTTGTCACAGAGTCTTCCAGTTGTTGAACTAAGGGCCAGTCAAAGAGCAAGAAACAGAACGAGTGAAGCTCAGGTTGAACAGAGATGTCAATAAGGTTATATATAGATTTAGTTCCATAAGAACAGACCTGCTTAGGACATAGGGTGCATAACAATAAAAGTATAAAAGCAACCTGCCAGGTGTGGTGGCACAGGACTGTGGTTCCAGTACATTGGCAGTAGAGGTAGGAGAGTCAGGAGTTCAAGACCACTTTTGGCTAAAATTGAGTAAGACTGAGATGAACTAAATTAGACTTCGTTCTTTCAACCTGTCTGTGTATCTAACTAACTAACAACTAATTGACTAACTAATCCAACAACCAACTAACTCTTAGGGGACCAACCAACCCACTAACTCTTATGAACAAAGTACATGGAATTCAACATATTAACAGAATAAGAAAATTAAAAACAGCATTTCAATAAAATCAGCAAAATCATGTGCAAAATGCAATGTAAATTCAAAGTAGCTACTATCAACACATTAGGAATTAAAGCAACTTCCTTAACCTATCAAAAAGTTTTTTGCTGGGTAGTTATACGTCAACTTGACAAATGCTAAAGTCATCTGAGACAAGAGAACTCAAATAAGAGAACATCTCCTGTGGGTGTGGTAGCAGAAGCCTTTATTCTCAGCACTACAGAGGCAGAGGCAGAAGAATCTCTGTGAGTTCAAGGACAGCCTGTTCTACAAAGTGATTTCAGGATGAGTGGACTGTGTTAAACTGAGAAACCCTGTGGTTTTATTATGTTATGTGTTGTTAATGTGTGTGTTTTTTCTTTTTTCTTTCTTTCTCTCTCTCTTTCTTTCTTTCTTTCTTTCTCTCTCTCTCTCTCTTTTGTTTTTCCTTTCCTTTCCTTCCTTCCTTCCTTCCTTCCTTCCTTCCTTCCTTCCTTTACATCCTGGTCTTCCTTCCTTCCTTCCCCATGCCTTCCTTTTATCCTGGTTTTCTCATCCTCCCAGTCCCACCCTCCCTTCCTCTTCTCATCTCCCTCAACTATTCCTCAGCAAAGGGGAGCCCCCATCCCACCTACCCCATCTCATCAAATCATATCAGAGCTGAGTGTGTCCCCCTAGGGGACACAACTGAAAAGAGAGTCCATGTCAGAGAGACACCATTCTCCCATTATTAGGGAACCCACATGAGACCTGAACTGCTCATCAGTTACATCTTTGTAGGGGGCCAAGGTCCAGTCCATGCAAGGTCCTTGGTTGGTGCTTCAGTCTCAGGCCCCTCGTGGCTCTGGTTATTTGTCTCTGTTGGTCTTCTTGTAAAGCGCCTATCATCTCTAGGTCCTTTTCTCCTTTCCCCTACATTTTCCTAATTAGTGACTGATGTGGAAGGGCCCAGCCCATTTTGGGTGGTGCTATCCCTGAGCTGGTGGTCTTGGGTTCTATAGGGATGCAGGCTGACCAAGCCACAGGGAGCAAGTCAGTAAGCAGCACCCCTCCATAGCCTATCAGGTCCTGCTTCCAGCTTCCTGCCCTGTTTGAGTTCCTGCCGTGACTTCCTTCAGCCATAAACAGGGATATGGAAGTAAACATCAAATAAACCATTTTGTCCCCAAATTGCTTGGGTCCAGTGATAGAAATCCTAATTAAGACATGTACTTATGATACACCAACAGAAAAATCCCACTACAGCCAGCATGAGTGTTTTCCCCAGTAACACAGAACAAGGTCAAGGTGTCTGCTCACTGTTCTAGTGTGACTCTAAAGGTCCTATCCAGCACAATAGGGCAAGAATAACAAATAACAGTCAAGCCTCATAGAGATAAAGGAGTGCATGGATGTATCTACGTATACATTTCTATTAAAAAGAGTGTATTAAAACGGCTCTAAAATAATGAATGACATTACAGTGCTGCAGGAAAACATGTCAACATACAAAATAACTTTCACTTTTATACAGGAGTAATTGTCAAATGCAAACAAATGTAAAAGAACAGCACCATCCACAGCACTGCCAAACACACATTATACATGTAATGAAATACGTTCACAATCAGAGTCTGGAAGAACAACAAGTGCTTTAACCTCTTAGCTGTTTCTTTAGTTCCTACCACGGAGTTTTAAAACTATCAGCACATTTTAGTACAATTTCTTCAGGAAGAGAGAGAGAGAGAGAGAGAGAGAGAGAGAGAGAGAACCCTTTTAAGGGACCAGAGCAGAGTGTTCATTATATTAAATCCAATTCATTTTTTGGGTTTGTTGATAAAGAAATACACCACATCTTTTGGATTTTGGTGCCACAGAAACTTCTTAACACTTTCTCTTCTAGTTGTACTTTAAACAAACATGTCCTCTGAATTCAGTAATCAAGATCCATGGCTTTCTTTTTAGTTAGGCAACATGCAAATTTTTCTTTCAATATTCCCCCTACGAAAACACCCATGTGGGTGTTTCACTTCTGAAAGTTATTTTATTTCTTTATTTATTTATTTATTTATTTATTCATTCATTCATTCATTCATTGGCTTGCATATGTGGCCTTTATTGCTTCCTTTCTTTACTAAAAATTCTCTTCTTCTTTTTCTTTTCTTTTCTTCATCTTCTTTTTGAACCCCAAATTTAAACCTCAAATCCCAGATTAAAAAAAAAAAAAAAAATCCCAAAAAAAAAAAAAAAATACAGTGTGATAAATTCTCACTTTGGACTAAGTTCTCTCACAGAAACATGGGGTTTGTATGTGTAATCTGTGCAGCTCATTAAAGTGGTTGCAGTTATGAAAAACATAACCTAAGCTGAAAAACATCTACATCTTTTCTACCTCTTTTTTTTTTTTTTTTAAGTATGAACACTTTGTTAAGTATTTCAGGAAAGCCAATATTCTTTTACTAAACCAAACAAGGAAGCAAAGAAAAATTGAGGTAATGGAAGAAGATAGAAAAAATAAAAATAAAAGAATAAAGCAGACAGTTTTCAAATATAGAAGACAGTTTTCTTTCTGAAGATTGAAACATAAATTCGACAGGATTCTTTGTTTCAATAATGTACCACAACCTAGATATGCCAGAGGAGTCCCTGGTTGGGGGAGGGGTTTCAGCGCCCCAGGTACCTCAACTCCCTCCTTTCTTTTGAATCACAGTGGACCTGAGAACTACAAGTCCCAGCACCACAGATGACATCCTCAGCTGTGCACATTGAAAGCTGTGCTGTTAGAGTTTCCTTCACCCTGGGACACTAGGAGCATGTTCTGTAGCAACTTCCTGTCACTCACAAGAGTGAAGCAGCTAGCTAAACACACATACACACATACCAAACACAGACTAAAGAAAAGAATGAAAAACAAAACAAAGCCAAAACCAACCAACCACACCAAAAACAAAACAAAACTGTGGCTCAGGCTCTTATAATAAATTTATTGTTCATGTCTCCTGCCCAGAAACACTTCAACATTTAATACTCCAATAGAGAAACTAGTATAACAGAGGCCTTCAGTCATGTCCACTTCTAAAGAGACCCACCATGACAGGCTAACAGGCAGGAGGGTCACCTCCTATGGGTTCCTGGTGAATCTCCCTCTATCCTTTTAGTTTGGTTCAATCACATTGAAATACTTACCCATTTCTACCTCTTGCAGGCAGTCTGGAGTAGCAGGCTTTGTCTTCAGCAGGCCTGTGGACACCTCTTCAGTCTTTGCAGCACTCATCTGTGAGCTGAGAGGAAGCCACTCACTGAATTCAGGAGGAGGTTTGAAACTTGAAAGCCTGGAGAGGGAGAAAGAGCCTTTCTCTGTATGTGCTCTGTATGTGCTTCCTGCTATGCACGTTTACAACACAGCCCAGACAGGTGATTCATAAATCATTCCTTATTAGTCCTAAACACTTCACCTCTCAGCACATAGCTTTCTGTTGCTCACAGAAGCAGAATTCCAAAGTAGGAGACTATGTCATGAAATGAAGTAAAGTTTAAACACAATATATGAAACTGATGAAGCTTTAGAAGTCCTGTCAGAAAGCAGCCAAAACCATACAATGGATAAAAGACAACATCTTCAACAAATGGTCTAACTGGATGCACAAAACTAAAGTCCAAGTGGATCAAAGACCTCAACATAAAACCAGATACACTAAATCGATTAGAAGAAAAAGTGGGGAAGAGCCTAGAACTCATTGTCATAGGAGACAACTTCCTGAACAGAACACCAACAGCATAAGCTCTAAGAGCAACAATCAATAAATGGGATCTCATGAAACTAAAAAGCTTCTGTAAAACAAAACAAAATGACAGCCAAAACAGATTGGGAAAGGATCTTCACCAAATCCTACATCTGACAGAGGATTGATATCCAGAATATATAAGGAACTAATGAAGTTAAAAAGCAACAAAGCAAGTAATCCAATTAAAAAAAT
The DNA here is from genome assembly GCA_036365155.1 of Meriones psammophilus. Classification (NCBI taxonomy): domain Eukaryota; kingdom Metazoa; phylum Chordata; class Mammalia; order Rodentia; family Muridae; genus Meriones; species Meriones psammophilus. The sequence goes on along the minus strand of JAEOAE010003844.1, from coordinate 57,839 downwards.
TGGGTAAAGAGCTAAACAGAGAATTTTCTGTAGAATGGCACAGGAACAGTTAAAGAAATGCTAAACGTCCTTAGTAATCAGGGAGATGCAAATAAAACGACCCTGAGATTTCACCTTACACCCATCAGAATGGCTAAGTTAAAAAACTCAAGTGACAACACATGCTGGAGAGGATATGGAGAAAGGGAAACCCTCCTCCATTGCTGGTGGGAATGTAAAATTGTACAACCACTTTGGAAATCAATCTGGTGCTTTCTCAAACAATTAGGAATAGTGCTTCCTCAAGCTCCAGCTATACTACTTCTAGGCATACATCCAAAATATGCTCAAGTACACAATAAGGACATTTGTTCAGCCACGTTTGTAGCAGCTTTATTTGTAGTAGCCTGGAAACAACCCAGATGTCCCTCAGCTGAGGAATACATGCAGAAATTGTGGTACATTTACATAGTGGAATACTACTCAGCAATTAAAAACAAGGAAATCATGAAATTTGCAGGAAAATGGTAGGATCTAGAAAAGATCATATTGAGTGAGGTACCCAAGAAGCAGAAGAATACACATGGTATATACTCACTTAAAAGTATATTAGACATATAATATAGGAAAACCTACACAAATGTGTACACCTAAAGAAGCCAAGCAAGAAGGAGGACCCTGGGTAAGATGATCAATCCTCACTCAGAAAGACAAACAGGATGGCTATTGGAAGAAGGAGAAAGCAGGAAACAGGATAGGAGCCTACCCTAGAGGGCCTCTGAAAGACTCTACCCAGCAGTGTATCAAAGCAGATGTTCAGACTCATAACCAAACTTTGGGCAGCGTGCAGGGACTCTTATGAAAGAAGGGGAAGAGAGAAAGACCTGGAGGGGACAGGAGCTCCACAAGGAGAGTAACAGAACCAAAATATCTGGGCACAGGTGTCTTTTCTAGGACTGATACTCCAACTAAGGACCATTTGGGAATATTATCTAGAACCCCTGCTCAGATGTAGCCCATGGCAGCTCAGTATCTAAGTGAGGTCCTTAGTAATGGGAACAGGGATTGTCTATGACATGAACTCAGTGTCTGGCTCTATGACTACCTCCCCCTGAAAGGGGGAGCAGCCTTGCCAGGCCACAGAGGAAGACAATGCAACTGATGAGATCTGATAAACTAGGGTCAGATGGAAGGGGAGGACAACCTTCCCTATCAGTGGACTTGGAGAGGGGCTTGGGAGGGGAAGAGGGAGGGATGGTAAGATTTGGAGGGAGTGAGGGAAGGAGCTTCAGCTGGGATACAAAGTCAAAAAACTGTAATTAATGAAAAAATAAATATAAAAAAGAAATTCTGTCATATCCAACAACATAGTGATGTTTCATGTATACTTTGCTCTGTTTTTTTTTTTTTTTTTTTTAAGAGAGGAGCAATAATAAAACCTTAGAGATATCACAAAGTATCTGTTATGTTGGCTAAAAAAGAAGAGTTTTTGAATTTTCAGAGTGATACCTTAGAGCTAATAAAATAAGTGTATCTATGTGGTAAGATGCTGTGTAATACATGGTAAACAGCTTCATTTTTACCAAGTGTAAACGCATGCACTTCCACACACCATAAGTGTGCAGTGCATGAAAAGGAAGACCCAAGAGAAGAGGAGTTATAAAAACAGTGGTTTGCTTAGTTTAAGAGTGTCACTCCAAGAACATGGAACACTTGTTCAGAAATAAAGAGACTCGAGCCAGATTGAAGTGGATTCTGATCTTCCATCCCAAAGAACCAGTGTTTATTGTGGCTGCAGCTTTACCAAGCTTCCAGCTTATCCAATATTGCAAAGCCAAAACCTGCACCAGCCTCAGTTCCACAGGCTCTCAGTTGATATCAAAATCACTAATTTTCAGTTAACACTGCCTGGGTAGTGTCTGATTCCTCTGAAAATCTTGAGTCAGCCACCACCCAACACTGTACATAAACTTTACCATTTATATAAAGTTTTGTCCTAGACAATGACCCAGAGCATTTTGATTATCTTCTCCTATCTCAGTCTAAAGGTTGTAAGGACTGAAATGCCAGATCATAAGCACATAAGATCACTGCAGGAAGGCAGAGAGAAAAGAAGACTAAGGATTGAAGAGCAAGATGGTCCTTAAATATTAAAATCTCTTTTCAAGACAGAGTAGTAATGACTTGCTTACCTGAAGTTGAGTAGAAGCTTCCGCAGATGTTCCCTGCGATTGCTGACTTCCTTTCCCCATCCTGATCTTTGACCAGCATTTCAGTCTTCCTGGGCCCTGACAATTATGTCAGCTGAGAAACAGTTGCAGAGGAGAGTGTCATTGCTTATCATCAACAATATCAGTCCAAAGGAAACTGCCAGATCCTACAGGACCACCTGTGGCTAGCAAAGAGCAGGATCTGTTGGAGCATTCTGGAATACTGGTCCAAAGTAGCTGCTCAAGCTATTAAAGCAATTTAGGAGACCTGAGGCTATTCTGTCAGAAACATCTGTTTTATTGACTATTGTGTAATTTTGCCAATTCTTTCCTGAAAGGAAAGTACCTGAAAAGGGAGTGGTTATTATTTTGAGGAATATGAAAATCAGTCTGCCAATGAGATGGAAGAGCTTGAGGCCCAAGAGAGTCCACAATGAGAGTTCTCCAATAAAATTGGCCTCTGGAGTTTATAAGCTTTTGCCAGCTCATGTATATGTCTAAACATTCCTTCCACCTGGATGGGCTTGTTTACATCAACTTTTCAACAAGTCCAGAGCTTCCTGGTTCTGCAAGATCACCTGCATTGTGAATGCAGTTTTAGAGCAGTTTGTAGGCTCTAGCTGATTTCTGGATGGTGTCTGTTAGCTGAGTAGAAATCTGCTGAGGTGGGTACAGTATAGGGACAGAAGGTAAAGTTAAGGAATCTAGGGGAAAATCTTTCTCTCAGGTGTATACTTGAAACTTCCAAGCCTGTGGTCCTGGTAGTTGGTCGGGGGGTGTTGAAGAAGTCCCAATACCATGGAAGGATCAGGGATGATAGTAGGAGGGAAAGCTTAAGCGTTTGAGTGATGGGAGTATTTATTTAAAGTCCTGTTTGACCTGTGACAGATGGAGCTAAGTCTGGACTCCCTGAAGCTTAAGTGATTTTTTTAAGTTTCCAGAAAACAAAGAAACAAAACAAAACAAAAAAAAAAAAAGATAATGTTTTAGATAAATTAGCATGACCACTGTATTCTTCACTGAAATCTGTATCTATAGGACTTTCAATGCCAGCTCCTGCTCTGAATAATGACATGCAAACATATTTCTTTATGAATGCCTATGCCTTACTAGGCTTGTTCCCAACTAGCTCGAACTTAATTATCCTGTTTATACTAATCTAAGTTCCACCATGTGGCTGTTTACCTCTCTTCAGTCTCAGAACTGAATTCTTCAGTGGCAAACCCCTCAGCCTCATTCTTTTTTTTTTTTTTCCTTTTTAAAGAACCATCTTGTTTTTATTTTTTTTTTATGTCTTTATTATTTATTCAGTATTCTGAATGCATGTGAGCCAGGAGATCAGAAGAGGGCACAAGATCCCACTATAGATGGTTGTGACCCACCATGTGGTTGCTATGAATTGAACTCAGGACCTCTAGCAAGAACAGACAGTGCTCTTAATCATCTCTCCAGAGCCCCTCAGGCTGACTCTTTCCCAGAGGTCCTCTCTTTGTCTAGAAGTTATACCTTACTATTCTGCCTTTTGCTATAGGCCACAGGCCTTTTATTTTAACCAATCAAAAGATGTCTTAGGCAAGCAAGGAAAGACAGAGACACATCTAGAGAGTCTACAAAAACATTATTATCCAACAGAAATCCTTATTGTAGATAGAACAGTCAACAACTGTCTCAAAATAGTTGGAAGAAACTCACACCTTAAAGTCATAGAAAAAGCTTAGGGACCCAAAAGGATGGGATCTATCTTTAAAGCCTATATTTAGAAAATAATAAAAGGAAGTTGTAAAAGCCTGAGCCAGTAACTATGATAATAGTAGCCAGTGTGTTATCAAGGCTAGATAAATATCTTGTTAGAACTCCACAGATTTATAGGTTATAATGTGAACAGAGGTGAGTCTAAAATAGAGGTTGGCACTCATATCTTAAGAGTATGTTAATGTTAATGAACCTCACTATTATTTTTGTGGGGAGAAGTCCTTCTTTTGAGTCTATGGGACCACAGAAATGAGTTCTCCAAGGTGTGTGTGGTTCTTATATAGTGACACACACCTGTGATGCCCACTACTTAAGGGTTGACACAGGAGAGTCACAGGTTCCCAAGTGGGAAGCAGAGCATCAAGCTCAGCTGGTGCTCTGAGTAGACAGCAACAACCAGGTAAATCTGGAGCCTGTCATGCGGCAGTAGAGAGGAACTCAGCCAAACCCTGCTTTTGTTTGCACTGGACTCAGACAACGGCTGTGGTACAAGCTCTAGCTATGTGAGCCTCACAGCTCATTCCACAGAAGTGCATATCTGTAGCTAAATACTCCTGCAGAGAGATGGGAGGTGGAGACCTGAGAATTCCCAGAAGCACCTGGGCCAGGGAGCCTGGAGTACACAGCCCAAGAGTAGAAACCAGCAGGCTCCACCCAGAAATGTCCTCTGACTTCTCCAATTGCTCTGACCCTCCCTCCCTCACCCCATCTCTTCTTCAACTTATTTCATCCCCCTGAGGCCTGGTTTTCAGGTAAGGAAAGCAAGGGGAAAGTAAACACTTTCCCAAGAGAATTATTTGGGAATTAATGAATAGTGGTAGTGTCCTCCCCAGAAGTCTGGCTGAGTAAGGCCTGGGAATCCATCAAAGGATTTTTGAATAAAAGTCATTAACTTGAACAGTTTGGCTTTAAGAAAAGCTAAAGAATGAAAAAAATAAAATGTAGGGATATTTACAGATGCCCAGTTGAGGGAAATGTATAGTTTGACAAGCATGCTGGGCAGTAGGTGACATCAGCTTTGCTATTCAGACCCAAGGGTGACCATGAAGAAATGAACAGAGGCAAAGGGACAGCTGTGAGGGAGCCCTGCCTACTGCCTAAAGTGTGACAGTGAGTCACTGCTAGAGACAGACTAGTCCTGAACACACCCTCCCTTGTAATCACCTGGAAGACGTCTGCCTTAGTGCTTGCCTTCTGGCCTCATTCCTCCCTCATAGAGATCTGCAGGAACTCAGAGTGTGGGCCTAGTGCTGGGATAAAGCAAAGACCCACCAGCCTCTGGATGAGACAGCAAGGAACCCCATTCTATTCCACATGAATTGAGGTTCTTTTCCTCTCTGCATCCAACTCTGTAGACCCACTGTGTTTACTCTGCATGTTGAATACTTTTATTGAACACTTACCATGTGTAAGTGTTGACATTCATTCGTGTATGTCTCAATGCCTTCCCTAATTTGGCTGGTCAGACCTTATATATTTAAGGGAAGGGAAAGTCAGCAAAATGAACATGATTTTCACATGATCACATGACCTGTTAGTAGCAGCAGAACTAGGAGTTTTCATGCCAGATTCCCACACCTTCTCCCTTTTATACATCATGATAAAGATTCTTGCGGGAAGAGTTCTCCAGTGAAGGTGCAACTGAAAATTATATATGGAAAAATCTATTAATTCTATCTGTATTGTCTATATGTGTTAATAATGTTGTCACTGATTAACCTAGAGCATCCTTAAATGTCTAAGGAAAAATAATGGCTGATATGATAATTGTCAGAAAATCCTGAACATTAAAACAGCTATTCTTGGGCGGAGCCAAGATGGCGACTAACACACACAGTTTCTGAGCGGTGGGATACCTGATCTTCTGAGTTGGAGAATGGAAGGACCCCCAACCCAGGAAAACCACGGCGAGGCTTTCTGATCAACAGGGAACATCGCAGGAGGTCAAAACTTTGGTCTCCGGTCACCCGGAGACTTGCTTGGGGAAGGAGAGAAACGATCCTTTGTTCTTGCGGCACTCCCTTCCCCCAGACCTCCTTCCTCCTTGGCACGGCGGCACAGCGGACTCATCTTTCTCAGCGCAGACCTAACTGTCTGGGGTATACAGCCGCTGAGACGGAGCCCCAAGCACTTTAGCGGCAGACAAAAGCCAGCAGTACGTGTCCCGGAGTCCCAGATTCGCGCAGCGGCTGCACCATCCTCCCAGGGCGCGAATCTGCTAGACACCATACTAGCTCCGCAGGATCGCCATCACTGACGGTATGGCCTGCCCAATCCCACAGTGACAGAGAATACGCTATATACTCACCAAAACCAGGCAGGAACGTCATACAACCTGGACACACCAGGTGCTGGGCCTCCCAAGCTTGGAGAGCACAACGAGGAGGTCCCAGGATTTCCCAGAGAGCATTGGGAATAGCAACCCAGTCTCCAGTTACAGCGGGACGTGGCGGCGGAGCAGCACTGAACTGGCGGGGCACCACAGCCCTCCAGTTTAAGACTAACCAGGGCCAAACCAGAGAACAGAGAGCCTGGTTACCCCATCCCTGCTGAAGTGACCACCCTGAAATCTCCAGCTGCAGCAAGACCTCAGAACCTGGCAGTGACAGCATCACAGAACTGGCGGAACACATCAAAGAAGCAGGGCCAAACCAGAGAGCAGAGAGCCCCGGATACCACGATCTCTGCCAGGAGACCTGCCTGTAAGTGAGTGCACCCTTGAGAATCTGCAGTTCCCCAGATCCTGGGTCCTTCTAAATCAGAAGCCAGGCATTGAACCCCCCTCCCACCCACATACCCACTTTGGGAAACAGAGGGGCACTAGGGACATTGAAGTTCCTGCCCTGTGGGCTTGATTGAGGAGTTAAGACAGTTAATGCCAGAAATTGCGCTGCGATCATCATTAGCGCCTGCGACATATACAGTGCAGAGCCCCTCCCACACACTCAAGGGTTCAACATTAGCCATCACTCTGTCCCTCGAGAAACTCATCCACGCACACTTACACACACAGACACACACACACACACACACACACACACACACACACACACACACGCTTGCATTTGCCCGTTTGCGCCTGCGTACTTTCCTCCCACAGGTACAGCTAGTCCTCAGGACACGCTGAGAGTGCTCAGCTCCCGGAAGAACTCTCCAGATACCAGAGAGAGACAGCACCAGTCTGATCTGCAGAATCAAAAAACAAACAGGGAAGGTTTCAGATAAGCCAATGGCCAGGGGTTGGCGAAAGAACACTTCCAACATAAATCAGGACATCATGACTTCACCAGCAAACCCCCAAATCTATGGATACTCCAATTCAGCAGAAGTACAGGAAAATGAAAATGATTTTAAAGCCATGCTTGCCCAATTATTTGAGGCTCATAAGGAGGAAATGAACAAGTCTTTCAAAGAGATGGCCAGTCAATTGGAGGCAAAGAAAGAAGAAATAGACAATATCTTTAAAGAAACACAGGCAAACATAGCCAAACAAATAGATACACAAGTAGAGGAAAAATTAGTGGCATATAAGAAGGAAATGAAAAAAGAAATAGAGGCCATCGTAGAGAGTCAGGAATCCAAATTCAAACACATGAAAGAAATGGTGCAAGGCATGAAAACAGAATTAGAATCAATAAAGAAAACACAAAATGAGAAAACCCTTGAGCTGGAGAACTTGGAGAAAAGATCAGGAACCACAAAATTAAGCATCACCAACAGAATACAAGAGATGGAAGAGAGTGAAAGACCCCCGAGGGGTATCTTCCGTCAGGGAGACCCTCTCCCAAGGATCAATGAGACCAGTTGTTCGGATGCAAACAGCAAGAGGCTTTATTCGGTACACGGGTACCCGGGGCGACAAAGTCTCTCGGAGGACTTGCGCGCCCTCTGGCTGGAAAGCTGGGGTTTTTATAGGGTTTTAGAGCAGAAGCGCGGGTACAGAAGCGAGAAGCATGGTTACAGGGAGCTGATTGGTACATTTAAATGAGACCACAATTTGAGTCAGAGTTTGGCAGGGACACCAGGATACCAGGAACTGTGTGGTCGGAACGGTCATGATGACCCCTAATCGTAGCCGCCACCTGGTGTTTTTCTTAGGACTCCTATCTCAGCTGGAACAGTCCCACAGATATCTCATGAGGGTGGTCAACACAAGTTGTTTTTAGCTCAACTGGGGCAGCCTGACCGCAGATATCCCAAGGAAGCGGCACAGCTGGGTTTCTCAGTAATTTTCCAGTTCCCCACCTAGCCTTCAGAGTTTCTCAAAATAGTGGTGTGCCACAAAATGGCGTTAGCTATGTTCAACTTAGGGTGAGGCGGGGGGTCTTTCAAGAGAATCTCTGGAGCTGAAGACACACTTGCAGAAATGGATACTTCTCTCAAAGAAAAAGTAAAATCAGAAAAGTTCCAATCACAAAATATCCAAGAAATCAAGGATGCTATGAAAAGACAAAATCTAAGAATAATAGGAATTCACGAAAAAGAAGACTCCAGACTCCAAGGTCCAGAAAATATTTTCAAGAAAATCATAGAAGAAAATTTTCCCAACTTAAAGAAAGAGATGTCCATAAATATACAAGAGGCCTACAGAACTCCAAATTGACTAGACCAGAAAAGAAACACATCACCTCACATCATAGTCAAAACACTAAATCTACAGAACAAAGAAAAGATATTAAAAGCAGCAAGGGAAAAAGGCCAAGTAACATATGAAGGTAGACCTATCAGAATCACACCGGACTTCTCATCAGAAACTATGAAAGCCAGAAGGGCCTGGGCAAGTATCATGGAGACTCTAAGAGATCACAAATGTCAACCCAGACTACTATACCCTGCAAAGCTTTCAATCAACATAGATGGAGAAAACAAAATATTCCATGACAAAACTAAATTTACATAATAGCTACACAGCAAACCATCCCTACAGAAGATACTAGAAGGAAAACTCCAATCCAATGAAAACAAATTCACCCAAGAAAACAGGGCATACAGATAATGTCCCAACAAAAATGAAAAGAAAACAAGCAATGAAACAGGGTTAGATCATCGACTCCATTACAAAAGGAACTAACATGCATTGGTCACTATTATCTATCAATATCAATGGACTCAACTCACCAATAAAAAGACACAGGCTAACAGAATGGTTAAGGAAACAGGATCCAACATTCTGTTGCATCCAAGAAACACACCTATGCAACAAAGACAAACATTACCTCAGAGTAAAGGGCTGGAAAACTGTTTTTCAAGCAAATGGTTCCAGAAAACAAGCTGGAGTAGCCATCCTAATATCTAATAAAATAGACTTTCAACCCAAGTTAATCAAAAAAGATAAGGAGGGCCACTATATTCTCATCAAAGGAAAAATCCACCAAGAGGACATCACAATCTTGAATATCTATGCCCCAAATACAAGAGCACCGACATTCGTAAATGAAACATTATTAAAGCTTAAATCATACATTGATCCTAATACCTTAATAGTGGGAGACTTCAACACTCCACTCTCACCAAAGGACAGATCAACTAGACAGACACCAAATAGGGAAATAAAAGCACTCACAGAATCCCTAAATCAAATGGACCTAATAGACGTCTACAGATCGTTTCACCCAAACTCAAAAGAGTACACCTTCTTTTCAGCACCGCATGGAACCTTTTCCAAAATAGACCATATAGTGGGTCACAAAGCAAGCCTCAACAGATACAAAAGGATTGATATAATCCCTTGTATACTATCTGACCACCATGGACTAAAGCTAGACATCAACAACAACAGAAACAACAAAAAGCCGACACGCACATGGAAACTGAACAACTTACTACTCAATGACAGCTGGGTTAAGGAAGAAATAAAGAAAGAAATTAAAGACTTCCTAGAATTCAATGAAAAGGAAGGCACAACATACCCAAATTTATGGGACACATTGAAAGCAGTGCTCAGAGGAAAATTTATAGCACTAAGTGCCTGCAAGAAGAAATTTGTAACATCACATACAAACAACTTAATGGCCCAACTGAAAACCCTAGAAAAAAAAAGAAGCAGATACACCCAAGAGGAGCAGACGGCTGGAAATAATCAAACTAAGGGCTGAAATCAATCAACTAGAAACAAATAAAACTATCCAAAGAATTAATGAGACAAAAAGCTGGTTCTTTGAGAAAATCAACAAGATAGACAAACCTTTAGTCAAACTAACTAAAAAGCAGAGATAAACTATCCAGATCAGCAAAATCAGAAATGAAAATGGGGACATAACCACAGACATTGAGGAAATACAAACAATTATTAGGTCATACTACAAAAGCCTATATGCCACAAAATTTGAGAATCTAAATGAAATGGATAATTTTCTTGAAAGATTCCATCTACCAAAACTAAGTCAAGATCAGGTAGAAAGACTGAATAGCCCTATATCTCCCAAGGAAATCAAGCAGTCATTAACAGTCTCCCTCCAAAAAAGCCCTGGACCAGATGGCTTCAGCGCAGAATTCTACAAGACCTTCAAAGAAGTGCTAACTCCAATTCTCCTCAAGCTATTCCACAAAATAGAAACAGAAGGAACACTACCAAACTCATTCTATGAAGCCACAGTCACCTTAATACCTAAACCACACAAAGACCCAACAAAAAAAGAGAACTTCAGGCCTATCTCTCTTATGAACATTGACGCAAAAATACTCAATAAAATACTTGCAAACCGAATCCAAGAACATATCAAAGATATCATCCACCATGACCAAGTAGGCTTCATCCCAGGCATGCAAGGGTGGTTCAACATACAGAAATCCATCAATGTAATCCACTACATAAACAAACTGAAGGAGAAAAACCACATGATCATTTCCTTAGATGCCGAAAAAGCATTTGACAAAGTCCAACACCCATTCATGTTTAAAGTCTTGGAGAGATCAGGGATACAAGGGACATACCTAAACATAGTAAAGGCAATATATAGCAAGCCTATAGCTAACATCAAACTCAATGGAGAGAAACTTAAATCAATCCCACTGAAATCAGGGACAAGACAAGGCTGTCCATTGTCCCCATATCTCTTCAACATAGTACTTGAAGTCCTAGCCAGAGCAATAAGACAACTAAAGGAGATCAAGGGGATACAAATCGGAAAGGAAGAGGTCAAAGTGTCACTATTTGCAGATGATATGATAGTATATATGAGCGACCCCAAAAATTCAACCATAGAACTCCTTCAGCTGATAAACACCTTCAGCAAAGTAGCAGGATACAAAATCAACTCAAAAAAATCAGAAGCCCTCCTATATACCAAAGACAAAAAGGCTGAGAAAGAAATTAGGGAAACAACACCCTTCACAATAGCCACTAATAACATAAAGTACCTTGGTGTGACTCTAACCAAGCAAGTGAAAGACCTGTTTGAGAAAAAACTTCAAGTCTCTGAAGAAAGAAATCGAGAAGATATCAGAAGATGGAAAGATCTCCCGTGCTCATGGATTGGTAGGATTAACATTGTGAAATGGCCATACTGCCAAAAGCAATCTACAGATTCAATGCAATTCCCATCAAAATACCAACTCAATTCTTTACAGACCTCGAAAAAAGATTCTCAGCTTCATATGGAGAAACAAAAACCCAGAATCTCCAAAACGATCCTGTACAACAACAGATCATCCGGAGGTATCTCCATCCCCGATCTCAAGCTGTACTACAGGGCAACAGTAATAAAAACTGCATGGTATTGGCATAGAAACAGAAAGGAGGATCAATGGAACCGCATAGAAGACCCAGAAATAGGTCCACACACCTATGAATACTCGATAATTGACAAAGAAGCCAAATCCATTCAATGGAAAAAAGACAGCATCTTCAACAAATGGTGCTGGACCAACTGGATGTCTACATGCAGAAAAATGAAAATAGATCCATATTTATCACCCTGCACAAAACTAAAGTCAAAGTGGATCAAGGACCTCAACATAAAACCAGATACACTAAATCAATTGGAAAAAAAAGTGGGTAACAGCCTAGAACTCATTGGCACAGGAGACAACTTCCTGAACAGAACACCAACAGCACAGGCTCTAAGAGCAACAATCAATAAATGGGACCTCATGAAACTGAAAATTTTCTGTAAAGCAAAGGATACTGTCATCAAAACAAAACGACTGCCTACAGATTGGGAAAGAATCTTCACTAACCCTTTATCTGACAGAGGACTAATATCCAGTATATACAAAGAACTAAAGAAGCTGAAAAGCAGCAATCCAAGTAATCCAATTAAAAAATGGGGAACAGAGCTAAACAGAGAATTCTCGACAGAGGAATATCGAATGGCAGAAAAACACTTAAAGAAATGCTCATCCTCATTAGCCATCAGGGAAATGCAAATCAAAACGACCCTGAGATATCACCTTACACCCATCAGAATGGCCAAGATGAAAAACTCAAGAGATAACACATGCTGGAGAGGTTGTGGAGAAAGGGGAACCCTTCTCCACTGCTGGTGGGAATGTGAACTGGTACAACCACTCTGGAAAGCTATCTGGCGCTTTCTAAGACAAATAGTAATAGTGCTTCCTCCAGACCCAGCTATACCACTGCTAGGTATATACCCAAAGTTTGTTCAAGTACACAAAAAGGACGCTTGCTCAACCATGTTTATAGCAGCTTTATTTGTAATAGCCAGAACCTGGAAACAATCTAGATGTCCATCAACGGTGGAATGGGTACAGAAATTGTGGTATTTTTATACAATGGAGTACTACTCAGCAATCAAAAAGGAGGAAATCATGAAATTTGCAGGCAAATGGTGGGATCTAGAAAAGATCATTCTGAGTGAAATATCCCAGAAGGAGAAAGACAAACATGGGATATACTCACTTATATAGACCTATAAGATATGATAAACATAATGAAATCTATACACCTAAAAAAGATAATCAATTGAGCAGACATGGGGTAAGATGATCAATCCTCATTTAGAAAGACAGATGGGATGTTCATTGAAAGTATGACAGGAGTCTACTGAGCGCATCTGAAAGACTCTAACTAGCAGTGTTTTCAAAGCAAAGACTCATGACCAAACCTTTGGCAGAGTACAGGGAATCATAAGAAAGAAGGGGAGTTAGAATGATGGGGAAAGGATAGGAGCTCCACAAGGACCAAATACATCTTGGCACAGGGTCTTTTCTGAGACTGACATTCAACCAAGGACCATGTATGGATATAACCTAGAACCTCCGCTCAGATGTAGCCTGTGGTAGCTCAGTAACCAATTGGTTTCCCAAAGTGAGGGGAACAAGGACTATTTCTAACAGGAACTCAATGACTGGCTCTTTGGTCTCCCCACCCCCGAAGGGAGGAGCAGTCCTGTTAGGCCACAGAGGAGGGCTTTGTAGCCAGTCCTGAAGATACCTGATAAAACAGGATCAGATGAATGGGGAGGAGGTCCCCCCTATCAGTGGACTTGGAAAGGGGCACGGTGGAGATGAGGGAGGGAGGGAGGGACTGGGAGGGAATGAGGGATCGGGACACGGCTGGGATACAGAGTTAATAAAATGTAACTGATAAAACAAACAAACAAACAAACAAACAAACAAAACAAAACAGCTATTCTTTGCTCTTCAGATTTAGAATCATGGGCAAAGACAGCTGTGCCCTCATCTCACATATAAAAATGCTTCCTGACTCCTGTTCTTCAGACAACCATTGTATCTGCCAAAAGAAGCAGAAACATATCTGAAATCCTGTGTCCTGACTTCTGATTTCGAATCTCATCTCGATTTCTTCACCATGCTCACCATCTCTGCCTTGAATTGTCTCTGCTGTCTCCCCTCCCTATACAAAAAGCATGGATTCTAAATACACTGGGACCATTACAGCTGCTCATGTCCATTTTCTTTTTTAAATTTAATTTTATTTTTTTATTATTAGTTACATTTTATTAACTGTATCCCAGGTGTATCCCGCTCCCTCATTCCCTCCCAATCTCACCCTCTATCCCTCATCTCCTCCCTGCCCCTTCCTGAGTCCACTGATTGGGGATGACCTCCTCCCCTTTCATCTGACCCTGTTTTATCAGGTATCTCCAGAGTCCTCCTTGCCACACCCACGCCAGTGTTGCCATAGTAGCATAAGCTACAGGGCGGGGGATATGATTTCCCCGGAAATACGCCCCCTGGAAGGTCCCTGGCAAACTCATCCCACTTGGAAAAGAGATGTGTTCTGAGATTTCTACGCTTCTTCAGTTGTGGCTCTGGGGCTGGAATAGTGAATTCTTTGATCTTTCTCTGTGACACCTGAAACAGCACAACTAACTTTATAAAGAAATTTATTATTAGTAGATTGTTAAAGGCTTTAATAAAAATAAGTTTAAGGAAAGTAATGAATTAGATTTAGTATTAATAGGCATTAAGAATAGTAAAATAATAATAGGCTCCTTCTTAAGAAATAATAGCATGAGAGGTGTACCTGGTGGGAGTTTCCCCCTCCCTTCAGTGCCTTGTTCCTAAGGAAGATCATAAATCTTGGGCAGGACATATGGGAGGAGGGTTAACAAAGGTGTAGTTAGATTTTGATATAGAGAGGGACTTTGGCAGGCATCTGACTTAGCTCCTGACTTTCCTCTTCATTGGTTAGCAATAATGAAACTATATTTGAGGTTTCTTTTCCTTTGTTTGCTCTAATCAAAAAGTTTTTAGGCCAAGATTATTCGTGGAGTGTGTTATGGTCCCCTAATGGAATGGACAGTGATAATAGAAGAAAAAGTCCTGGCAGATCCAACAACATGATGATGGTGTGTGCTTCATTCTGCTTTTTTTTTTTTTTTTAAGACAGAACCAATAACAAACCCCTAGAGAGGCCACTAAACATCTGTTTTATTGGCTAAAAAGACAAGTATATGAATTTTCAGGAGTGATTCCTTACAGCTAATAAAAGAAGCGTTTGTACCTATGTGGTAAGATGTTGTGTAATACATGGTAAACAGCTCCATTTTTACCAAGTGCAAACGCATGCACCTATACACACCATAGTGTGCAGGGCATGAAAAGGAAGAGCCAAGGGAAGAGGAGTTATAAAAACAGTGGTTTGCTTAGTTTAAGATTGTCACTCCAAGAACATGGAATACTTGTTCAGAAATAAAGAGACTCGAGCCAGATTGAAGTGGATTCTGATCTTCCATCCCAAAGAACCAGTGTTTATTGTGGCTGCAGCTTTACTGAGCTTCCCAGCTCATCCAATATTGCAAAGCCCAAACCTGCACCAACTTCAGCTCTGCAGACTCTCAGTTGATATCAAAATCACTAATTTTTCAGTTAACACAGCCTGGGTGGTGTCTGATTCCTCTGAAAATCTTGAGTCAGCCATCACCCAACTATATACATAAACTGTATCATTTAGGTAAAGTTTTGTCCTAGACAATGACACAAAGTGTTTTTGATTATCTTCTATCTCAGTCTAAAGGATGGTAAAAGTTGTAAGGACTGAAATGCCAGATCATAAGGAGATAAGATGACTACAGGAAGGCAGAGAGAAAAGAAAACTAAGGATTGAAGAGCAAGATGGTCCTAAATATTAGAATCTGTTTTCAAGAGAGAGTAGTAATGACTTGCTTACCTGAAGTCGAGTAGAAGCTTCAGCAGATGTTCCCTGCCATTGCTGACTTCCTTTCCCCATCCTGATCTTTGACCAGCATTTCAGTCTTCCTGGGCCCTGACAATGATGTCCTAATTTCCCAGTCAAAATCCTGATCTTTGACCAGCATTTCAGTCTTCCTGGGCCCTGACAATCATGTCCTAATTTCAGCTGAGAGACAGTAACAGAAGAGAGTGTGTGATCCCTTATCATCAACAATGTCAGGTCCAAAGGAAACTGCGGGGTCCTACAGGACCACCCGGGGCTGGCAAAGTGCAGGCTCTGTTGGGGCAGTCTGGAATACTGGTCCAAAGCAGCTGCTCAAGCTGTTAAGGCAAGTTAGGACACCTGAGGCTATTCTGTCAGACACATCTGTTTTATTTACTATTGTGTAATTTGGTCAATTCTTTCCTGAAAGGAAAGGACCTGAAGAAAAGTGATTACAATTTTGAGGAATATGAAAATCAGTCTGCCAATAAGATGTAAAATCCAGGGGCCCAGGAGAGACCACAAATGAGAGTTCTGCAAAAAAGTTGGCCTCTGGAGCTTATAAGCTTTTGCCAGCTCATGTATATATGTCAACATTCCTTCCACCTGGATGGGCATCAACTTTTCAACAAGTCCAGGGTTTCCTGGTTCTGGGAGATCACCTTTTAGTTTTAGAGCAGTTTGCAGGCTCCAGCTGATTTCTGGATGGTATCTGTCAGCTGAATAGAAATCTGCTTTGGTGAATACAGTATAGGGACAGAAGGTAAAGTTAAGGAATTTAGGGGAAAATCTTTCTCTCAGGTGTATACTTGAATCTTCCAAGCCTGTGGTCCTGGTAGTTGGTTGGGAGCATGTTGAAAAAGTCCCAATACCATGGGAAGGATCAGGGATGATAGTAGGAGGGAAAGTTTAAGCTTTTGAGTGATGGGAGTAGTTATTTAAAGTCCCGTTTGACCTGTGACAGATGGAGTTAATCAGGACTCTCTGAAGCTTCAGTGATTTTTTTTTAGGTTTACAGAAAACAAAACAAAACAAAACACAATAATAGGAGGAGGGGCAAGATGGCGGCGCCGGGAGGACTCTCATTCTGAGCAGCAGCAGCAGGATCAGCACAGTGACCAGCAATCAGAACTCTTGGCCATAAAACACAGTCATTGTGTTTCCCAGGTGAGAGGATACCCCATGGTGGGGGATTCAATCAGCTTTTAACTCACCCAGCTAAACCGCGGAAGAGATCCCGGTTCCGCCAGATGCTTGGCTGCCGGCCGCCAGCCCCAGTCCCAACCCAGAGCCACAAGCCAGTGTCTCTGGTCATGGTCCCAGACTGAACCGTGTGCACCACACTATCAGAGACTGGAATTTTCAGTCGAGAGATAACCCCAGGGTACAGGAAACGATTGGGACCGGCCTTAGGTCACCCAAACATCCCCTGGAAAAGACTCGGGCGTGTTCCACGGGCACCCCAGGAGCCAGCCCGGAGCCAGAGCCAGGGACCCAGGTTCCGGCATAGAGCCCTGCCTGCCTGCGCGCCTGATTCGCCGCCGGAGATAGAAACGGCGGGTCTGATCTCAGAGCACTCAGCTCACCCCCAACCTGAAAAGGTCCCCGGAAAATTACCCAGCTTAGGGAGGCATTCAGGCTCCCAAAAGCCGCAAAGGCAGACACAGGCAGTTTCTGCGCACTAGACGGCTGGCAGAGACTGAGCCGCCATCACACAGCTGTGCTCCAGGCGCAGGCAGTTTCTGCGGCCAGCCAGCTGGTGGACACTGAGCAGTGTGCACCAGGGCAAAAAAAGACACTGGGAGTCCGTGTCTCCAGAGAATCCACGGGGAAGGAAGGAAACTGTACTGACCTAAATCACCCAATCCTTCCCTAGAAAAAGTCTAGCAGTCTAGTGGGACCGAGGCGCCAGCACTCAGCTGTGCTCCAGACACAGGCACAAACAGTTGAGGCACGCCTGATGTCCAACTGGGTCACAGCAGCTGATCATTAAATTTACAACAAGAAACCCAGAAACAGGGCAGCTGCCCTCAGGACTTCCCTGGGTGAGAGGAGAACCCTCTCGACTAACAAAGACCACAGTTACCACTCAGGTCTATATCCCTGAGGTGAGCAACTCCTGAAAAAACACCAGCCATCCAGGGACTATACCCAAAAAGCTGAGAAGACATCCTTCAGGAAAAACCAGCTTTCTGCAAAGGGGATTCTCTCCACCACAGGATCCCCAGGAACCACCAGAAAATAACCCCAAACACCTAAGATAACACAATGGGTAGAGGCCAGCGTAAAAGCTCAAGCAACAAAAGACAGAGCAATATGGCATCTCCAGAACAAAGTTACCCAGGGGCAAGTAGCCCTGGACACCCCACCATAACTGAAATCTAAGATGACCTAACAAGTATGCTCATGAAGATGATAACAGAGGAAACAAATAAGATTCGTAAAGACATAGAGGAAGATAAACTCAAACAGAATATTGCCACCCTTAAAGAAATAGAGGAAGCTGCAGCCAAACAGTTTATGGCCCTTAGAAAGGAAATGCTTAAAACACTGAATGAAATGATAGAAACAGAGTTGAAGGAACTAAAAGAAAAACAGGAAAGTACAATCAGACAGGTGAAGGAAGTAAACAAAACAACTCAAGACCTGAAGATAGAATTGGAAAAATTAAAGAAAACACAAATGGAAGAAATAATGGAAAGGAAGAATCTAGGGAAGAAAACAGGAACTACAGAGGTAAGCATAACCAACAGACTACAAGAGATGGAAGAAAGAATCTCAGGTGTAGAAGATACAATGGAAGAAATCGATGTATCTGTCAAAGAAAATGTTAAATCCGAAAAATTCCTGACACAGACTGTCCAAGAAATGCAAGACAATATGAAAAGACAAAACCTAAGAATAATAGGTATAGAGGAAAAGAAGACTCCCTTCTCCAAGGCCCAGAAAATATTTTCAACAAAATCATTGAAGAAAATTTCCCCAAGCTAAAGGAGAGGCCAATTAGAATACACGAGGCCTACAGAACACCCAACAAATTTGACCAGAAAAGAAAATCCTCCCGCCACATAATAATCAAAACAGTAAGTATACAGAACAAAGAAAAAAATACTAAAAGCTGCAAGGGAAAAAGGCCAAAATAACATATAATGGCAAACCCATTAGAATCACACCTGACTTTGCAACAGAGACTATGAAAGCCAGAAGGGCCTGGACGGATATCATGCAGACCCTAAGAGAACACAGATGTCAGCCCAGGCTACTATACCCCACAAAACTCTCAGTCCTCATAGATGGAGAAAACAAGATATTCAATGACAAAAACAAATTTCAACAATACCTACAAACAAATCCAGCATTACAGAAGACACTGGAAGGGAAAATACAACCCAAGAAAGCTAGCTACATTCAAGAAAACACAGGAAATAAATAACCTCACTTCAGTATAACAAAAAGCAACCAAGCACACAACCTTATGACCACAGCCAACATCAAAATCAAGAGATCTAACAGCCACTGGTCACTAATCTCTCTCAACATCAATGGACTCAACTCTCCAATAAAAAGACACAGATTAACAGAATGGATACGTAAACAAAACCCAGCAATCTGTTGCATACAAGAAACATACCTAAGACACAAAGATAGACATTACCTGAGGGTAAAGGGTTGGAAGACGACTTTCCAAGCAAACAGACCCAAGAAACAAGCAGGAGTAGCCATTCTAATATCTGATAAAATAGACTTTCAACCAAAATTAATGAAAAGAGATGGGGAAGGACACTTCATACTCATCAAGGGAAAATTCCACCAGGAAGACATCACAATCCTGAACATCTATGCCCCAAATACAAGAGCACCAACATTTGTGAAAGAAACATTGATAAAATTTAAACCACATATAGATCCCCACACATTAAGAGTGGGAGACTTCAACACCCCACTCTCAACAAAGGACAGGTCGACAAAACAGAAATTAAACAAAGAAACAATGTCTCTGACAGAGGTCATGAATCAAATGGACCTAACAGACATTTACAGAACTTTACACCCAAACACAAAAGAATTTACCTTCTTCTCAGCACCTCATGGAACCTTCTCCAAAATAGACCATATATTTGGTCACAAAGCAAGCCTCAACAGATACAAGAAGATTGAAATAATCCCATGTATCTTGTCTGATCACCATGGAATAAAGCTGGACCTCAACAATAACAGAAATAACAAAAAGCCTACACACACATGGAAACTGAACAACTTGTTACTAAATGACAGCTGGGTCAGGGAAGAAATAAAGAAAGAAATTAAAGTCTTTCTAGAAATCAATGAAAATGAAGACACAGCATACCCGAACTTGTGGGACACAATGAAAGCAGTGCTAAGAGGAAAGTTCATAGCACTAAGTGCCTTCAAGAAGAAATTTAAGACAGCTCATTCAAGCACCCTAATGGCTCACTTAAAAACCCTAGAAAAAGAAGAAGCAGACACACCAAGAAAGAGTAGACGGCTGGAAATAATCAAACTCAGGGCTGAAATCAATCAATTGGAAACAAATAAAACAATTCAAAGAATCAATGAAACCAAGAGCTGTTTCTTTGAGAAAATCAACAAGATTGACAAACCCTTAGCCAGGCTAACTAAAAGGCAGAGAGACACCACCCAAATCAACAAAATCAGAAATGAAAAGGGGGATATAACTACAGACACTGAGGAAATCCAAGCAATCATTAGGACTTACTTCAAAAGTCTATATGCCACAAAATTTGAAAATCTAAATGAAATGGACAATTTTCTTGATCGATTTGACTTACCAAAGCTGAATCAGGACCAGGTAAATCAACTAAATAGTCCTATATCCCCCAAGGAAATAGAAGCGGTCATCAAAAGTCTCCCATCCAAAAAAAAGCCCAGGACCAGATGGCTTCAGCGCAGAATTCTACCAGACCTTCAAAGAAGAGCTAACACCAATTCTCTTCAAACTATTCCACAAAATAGAAATAGAAGGAATATTACCAAATTCGTTCTATGAAGCCACAGTCACCTTGGTACCTAAACCTCACAAAGACTCAACAAAGAAAGAGAATTTCCGGCCAATCTCCCTTATGAACATTGATGCAAAAATACTTAATAAAATACTTGCAAACCGAATCCAAGAACACATCAAAGATATTATCCACTATGACCAAGTACGCTTCATCCCAGGTATGCAGGGGTGGTTCAATATATGGAAATCCATCAATGTGATCCACCATATTAACAAACTGAAAGAAAAAAACCACATGATAATCTCCCTAGATGCTGAAAAAGCATTTGACAAAATCCAACATCCATTCATGTTCAAAGTATTGGAGAGATCAGGGATACAAGGCACATATCTAAACATAGTAAAGGCGATATACAGCAAGCCTATAGCCAACATCAAACTGAACGGAGAAAAACTAAAAGCAATCCCACTGAAATCAGGGACAAGACAAGGCTGCCCACTCTCTCCATATCTCTTCAACATAGTTCTGGAAGTCCTTGCTAGAGCAATAAGACAGTTGAAGGAGATCAAGGGGATACAAATTGGAAAGGAAGAAGTCAAATTATCACTATTTGCAGATGATATGATAATATATGTGAGTGACCCCAAAAACTCTACCAGGGAACTCCTACAGCTGATAAACACCTTCAGCAAAGTGGCCGGATACAAAATTAACTCAAAAAAATCAGTAGCCCTCCTGTATACAAAAGACAAAAGGGCTGAGAAAGAAATTAGGGAAACAACACCCTTCACAATAGCCACAAATGACATAAGGTACCTCAGAGTAACCCTAACCAAGGAAGTCAAAGACTTGTATGAAAAAAAATTCAAATCTCTGAAGAAAGAATTAGAAGAAGATATGAGAAGATGGAAAGATCTCCCATGCTCCTGGCTTGGCAATATTAACATAGTAAAAATGGCCATCTTACCAAAAGCAATCTACAGATTCAATGCAATGCCCATCAAATTACCAACACAATTCTTTACAGACCTGGAAAGAAAAATTCTCAACTTCATATGGAATAACAAGAAACCCAGAATTGCTAAAACAATCCTCTACAATAAAAGATCTTCCGGAGGTATCTCCATCCCTGATCTTAAGTTGTACTATAGAGCAACAGTTTTAAAAACTGCATGGTACTGGCATAGAAACAGAATGGTGGATCAATGGAACTGAACAGAAGACCCAGAAATAAACCCACACACTTATGGACACCTGATCTTTGACAAAGACGCCAAAACCATACAATGGAAAAAAGATAGCATCTTCAACAAATGGTGCTGGTCTAACTGGATGTCTACATGTAGAAAAATGAAAATAGATCCATACTTATCACCCTGCACAAAACTGAAGTCCAAGTGGATCAAAGACCTCAACATAAAACCAGACACATTAAATCGGCTTGAAAAATAAGTGGGAAATACTCTAGAACTCATTGGTACAGGGGAAAACTTCCTGAACAGAACACCAACAGCACAGGCTCTAAGAGCAACAGTCAGTAAATGCGACCTCATGAAACTGAAAAGCTTCTGTAAAGCAAAGGACACCATCATCAAAACAAAGCGACTGCCTACAGATTGGGAAAGAATCTTAACCAACCCTTTATCTGACAGAGGACTCATATCCAGTATATATAAAGAACTAAAGAAGCTGAAAAGCAGCAAACCAAGTAATCCACTTAAAAAATGGGGAACAGAGCTAAACAGAGAATTCTCTGTAGAGGAATACCGAATGGCAGAGAAGCACTTAAAGAAATGCTCAACCTCACTAGCCATTAGGGAAATGCAAATCAAAACAACCCTGAGATTTCACCTTACACCCATGAGAATGGCCAAGATCAAAAACTCAAGTGACAACACATGCTGGAGAGGTTGTGGAGAAAGGGGAACCCTTCTCCACTGCTGGTGGAAATGTAAACTTGTCCAACCACTCTGGAAATCAATCTGGCGTTTTCTCAGACAACTAGCAATAGCGCTTCCTCAAGATCCAGCCATACCACTACTGGGCATATATCCAAAAGAGGCTCAAGTACACAAAAAGGACATTTGCTCAACCATGTTTGTAGCAGCTTTATTTGTAATAGCCAGAAGCTGGAAACAACCCAGATGCCCCTCAACTGAAGAATGGATGCAGAAAATGTGGTACATCTACACAATGGAATATTACTCAGCAATGAAAAATAAGGAAATCATGAAATTTGCAGGTAAATTGTGGGATCTGGAAAGGATCATCCTGAGTGAGTTGTCCCAGAAGCAAAAAGACACACATGGTATATACTCACTCATATAGACATACAACATAGGACAAACCCACTAAAACCTGTGCATCTAAAGAGATGGACAAGAGAGAGGACCCTAACTAAAATGTCCAATCCCCATCCAGAAAGGCAAAGAGGATGGACATCAGAAGAAGAAGAAAACAGGAAACAACCTAGGAACCTACCATAGAGGGCCTCTGAAAGCCTCTGCCCTACAGACTATCAAAGCAGAAGCTAAGCCTGATGGGCAACTGTTGGGCAGAGTGAATGGAATTTTATGTAAGAACTGGGAAATAGTAAGAGCTGGAGAGGACAGGGTCTCCACAAGGAGAGCAACAGAACAAGAAAATTTGAACCCAGGGAACTTCCCAGAGACTCATACTCCAACCATGGACTATTCATGGAGATAACCCAGAACCCCTGCACAGATGTAGCCCAGGGCAGTTCAGAGTCCAATTGGGCTACATAGTAATGTGAAGAGGGACTGCCTCTGACATAATCTGATTGGCCTGCTCTTTGATCACCTCCCTCTGGGGGGGAGCAGCCTTACCAGGCCATAGTAGAGGACAACGCAGCCACTTTTGATGTGAACTGACAGACTAAGATCAGAAAGGAGAGGAGAACCTCCCCTATCAGTGGACTTGGGGAGTGGCATGCAAGCAGAGGGAGGAGGGAGGGTGGGATTGTGAGGGGAGGAGGGAGGGGCTTATGGGGGGATGCAAAATGAATAAAGTGTAATTGATGAAAAATTAAAAACAAAAAAACCCCCCAAAAAATACAATAATAATAACAAATAAATTAGCATGACCACTGTATCCTGCAGTGAAATCTGCAACTATAGGCCTTTCTATGCCAGCTCCTGTTCTGAACAATGACATGCAGACTCATATTTCTTTATGAATTCCTTTGCCTTACACTAGGCTTGTTCCCAACTAGCTCGTAACTTAATTATCCTGTCTATACTAATCTAAGTTCCACCATGTGGCTGGTTACCTCTCTTCAGTCTCAGATCCCAATTCCTCAGTCTCAGATCTGAACTTCTCAGCCTGAGTCTTTCCCAGAGTTCCTCTCTTTGCCCAGAAGTCCCACCCTACTATTCTGCCTTTTGCTATAGGCCACAGGCTTTTTATCTTAACCAATCAGAAAGTGTCTTAGGTAAGCAAGGAAAGACAGAGACACATCTACACAGAGTCTACAAAAACAGAAATTATTATCCAACAGAAATCCTTATTGTAGATAAAGCAGTTAACAACTGTCTGAAAATAGTTGGAAGAATCGCAAACCTTAAAGTCATAGAAAAAGCTCAGGGACCCAAAAGGATGAGATCTATCTTTTAAGCCTATATTAGGAAAACAATGAAAGGAAGTTTTAACAGCTTGATAAAAGCAGCCAGTGTGCTTTCAAGGCTACATTAATAAGTAGCTCGTTAGAACTCCATAGATTAATATGTTAAAATGTGAACTTTTGTAATCTTAACATCAGGTATCATGTTTTAATCTCATATACCCCATACTTTTACAAGTTGCATTTACATACCTCAAAACCCTTCTTTACATCCTAACAATCTATATCACTTTCACGTACTTTAAACCACTTCCTTAGATCCTCACAACTTAATTTCAAATCTAGTCATTTATCATGAGACACAGGTGGTCAGTACCTGAGAGCAGGCATTGAATTCAAGTTATTTTATTTTATTATTCATTTATTTTTATTTTAACCACACGTCATTTACTTGTATCCCAGCCGTAGCCCCCGTCCCTCTTTTCCTCCCAATCCCACCCTCCCTCCCTCATCTCCTGCCTGCCCCCTTCCAAGTCCACTGACAGGGGAGGTCCTTCTCCCATTCCATCTGATCCTAGCTTATCAGGTATCTTCAGGACTGGCTGCAATGTCCTTGCTATATGTGACATAGCAAAGCTGCTCCTCCCTCAGCAGGGATTGAGGGAGGGAGTTGAAGTTCAATGAGCCAGTCATTGAATTTATGTCAAAAATAATCCTTGTCTCCCTTACTAGGGAACCCACTTGGATACTGAGCTGCCATCTGAGCAGGGTTCTAGGTTATATCCATGCATGGTCCTTGGTTGGAGAAACAGTCTCATAGAAGACCCCTGTGCCCTGGTATATTTGGTCCTTGTGGGGCTCCTGTCTCCTCTAGGTCATTCTAATTCCCCTTTTTTCATATGATTTCCTGCACTCTGCTGAAGGTTTGGTTATGAGTCTCAGCATCTGCTTTGATACACTGCTAGGTAGAGTCTTCCCGATGACCTCTGCAGTAGGCTCCTGTCCTGTTGCTTGTTTTCTCCTACTTACAATTTTGATCCCCTTTGTCTTTCTAGGTGGGGATTGATCATCTTACCCCTGGTCCTCTTTCTTCTTTATCTTCTTTAGGTGTACAGATTTTAGTATGTTTATCCTATCTTACAGGTCTAGTACCCACTTCTAAGTTAAAAGTCAATAATTCAAGCAACCCAATTAAAAAAATGGGGTATGGAGCTAAACAGAGAATTCTCTGTTGAAGAATATAGAATGTCAGAGAAACACTTAAAGAGATGCTCAACATCCTTAGCCATCAGAGAGATGCAAGTCAAAACAACCCTGAGATTTTACCTTGTTATGCCAGGTTCACGGGACCCTCAGAGACCACCAGGAGATGACTCAACCCAATTGCAAAAGAGCTTTATTATGAGAGCAATTGAACTCAGGACCCAAGTCTCACTGACACAGCAGTAGAGAAGTGGGAGAGCTCTGAACAAGTAGAGCTCTGAATGAACAGGATTTTTAAAGGGAAAGGCTGTGAGCAGGGGGTTTCCATGGCAGCAAGCAGGGGGGCACAAGCCTTGGTGTTACAGAATTGGGTGAAGTTTAGCAGGTTGGGGTGACCTTTTCTGAGACACACAATCACAGTGGCTAAGGCATATAATCACAATGGCTACTTTTCTAAACCATTTCTGAAACACTGGGTAGAATTTTCCCACCCTATTCTCAACCGATTCCCATTGATTATTGCCAGGGAGTTTGTCTCTATTTTCTAGGAAGCATTTATTCTGTTATATTTCCTGGAGGCTGTTGCTAGGAGAGTAAACTTTGTCTTCTGCCAGGTGTACATTCTGTGATATTTCCTGGTGCCTGAATTCAGTTCCCAGTCAAAATCTTTATTTCAAAATGGAGTTATATTATGGCTAACTTAAACTCTTCAACCTTACACCCATCAGAATGGCTAAGATAAAAAACTCAAGTGACAACACATGCTGGAGAGGTAGTGGAGAAAGGGAAACCCTCCTCCATTGCTGGTGGAAATGTAAACTTATAAACCACTTTGGAAATCAATCTGGCGCTTTCTCAGACAATCAGGAATACTATTCCCTCAAGATCCAGCTATACCACTCCTAGGCATAAATCCAAAAGATGCTCAAGTACACAGCAAGGACTTTTGCTCAACCATGTTTGTAGCAGCTTTATTCGTAATAGCCAGAACCTGGAAACAACCCACATGTCCATCCACGGAGGAATGTGTACAGAAATTGTGGTACCTTTACACAATGGAATACTACTCAGCAATTAAAAACAAGGAAGTCATGAATTTTGCAGGCAAATGGTGGGATCTAGAAAAGATCATCCTGAGTAAGGTATCCCAGGAGCAGAAAGACACACATACACATGGTATATACTCACTGAAAAACAAGTTATTTTAAATGAAAAAATACTAAATAGTAAAATTTTAGTGTTAGCAGCATGATAGCTTGAGTTTGTCTTTACACTGAAACCTGTTTTGTGATTTATTCCTTTTAGTGTGAAGCCCTTGTGAGTCTGCCTTTTTTCAGCAGGAAACCTTGTACCTTTAGAGAAAACAAGGCCATATTTCTACATATAAAATGGACTGATGGGGGGAAGCTCAAGTCAGCTTATTGCTGCTAACCTGATAGACACACAGCTAGCCATCAACAACATCAAATATCCTTGAAGTACACCTTTGAACAGGAACTATAACCCAAGTGGCCTCTGTATCAATTAAAATGTCATAACTACCTGGACAAACAGCCCAGGATCCTCCATGGTGACTTTAGTGGCTTTGTGGGGGCAGAGGGCATCAGTCTTTAGCTGTCATTCAGAACAGTAAGTCTTCTGCTTACACACAGAGCAGCATCAACCTTCTGCCACCAGACACAGGTCTGAGAGTCTTTTCTGTGGATGAGGAACTTGGAAACTCACCACCTTAGTGAGGAAGAGCAGGGCAGTCAACCCCACACTGTCCACTGTTTGTGCAGGCCTCTGACAGAAGGTGAGACATGGGACAGTTCTTGGCCCAATGGTCAGTGTTGCCACAGTCCAGGTATTTTGCATATCTGGGGAAGCCTTGTCATTAAACACTTTAAATGCCATATTAAGCAGAACTCCTTGAGGGTTTGAGGGCCATCTTCTAATTTATTAAGTATGCCTTATTTTAAGCAAACTTTAATTATTATTAGTTACTTTCCTCAGTCTTAACCTGAAAACATACATGAAAGACTAAATCTTGTCTCTATAAATGAATTATATTTGTGCTTAGCATGACTACAGGTATAGTTCTGAGCACATTAAAGAATTTGGTCATTTATAAGTTGACTGACCATCATATTGTATATCTTATTTCTCTTTAAGAGTTTACAAGTTAATAATTTTTACAACATTAGAATCTCATAGTTTCATTCCTGTTAAGTTTGAGTCTTAAAATTTTGAATTGAATATATAATTGAAGCTCTTTTAGAATCAAAGTAAAATGAATAAAATGCTTTGTCATAAATAAAATTCACAAAAAGACTGGAAACCTTGCTTTTCTGATACCTTCATAGTATATCTTTATAGAACATCACAGTTTGTAGTACGACTCAGATTATGCAAACAGCTAAAGCCTAACAAAGTTAGTAAAGACGGAAAGGCTAGCCACACATCTTTAAGTCAGTTCCTGCTAGTCTGAATAGACCTTGAGAATTCATAAACCTTATTATCAACCATACTTAATTCATTACATGTATGCTGTTCTATACCTAAAATGGTCTAGAAGCTCCGTGTTGAACAAAGTTAACAAAGACATAAATGGTCATACATACATCTCCAAATCAATTTCTGTTAATCTGAGTAAACCTTTTTAAACTTAGAAATTTATAAACCTTTAGCAAACTTACCTTAGTCATCAAACATGCTGTTAATAAATCTTATTTTTTATAAATATGAACTGAATACAATTTACAGCATACAGCATGTTGTAGAAAATCTATTTTTAAAGCAAAAGTTGAATCCAAGTTATGTACAAGCATGTTGTGGAAGACTAAATTACCTATATATCGATTTCTAAACTACTAACTTTTGTTATGTTTTAAACTGACTTTTTGTTACAGGTATTACAAACTCTCAAACCACGCCCATTATAAATCCAAAGATATGAGAGTTCATATATACTTTAAAGAGATTTTTTGGGGAGCAGAGAAAATAACAGAGTTAGAAATAAGAGAGTTTTGAGAGTAGAGTATAGAAAACTTAGAGACAAGAGATTTGGGGACTCTTTGCTTCTGTGGTGGCCATAGTTGTTACAATCTGTGAGAATTTGGAAATTGAGTATGCTATCATTGGCCGTTAAACTGAACTGAGGCCAAGCCATTGGCAGTAAGAAAACAAACTGCTAATGAAGTCTCTGAGTCTGAGGAGGAAAAGAAAATAGAGAAGACATATGGGTAGTATTCAAAATGGGAAGAGTCCATGATTAGAATCAGGAGCCAACTTCAGGGTAATGCATGAAGGGAAGAAAAGCAGAGTAAAGAGGATGTGGGAGAGTCTTAAAGAAAAGTGTAGCAAACAGGGACTCTGCTAGAGGAGGATTAAAATGCAAAAATAGAGGGTAAGTGCTTTTGCAGAGAGATACCTTGAATCACAGTGGTGAAGCATGCAGAGACTTCCTATGTCATGAGTACCCAGGAGGAAATATTAGGTTCAGAATCCAGCAAGGCAGAGAGGACATTTACAGAGTGGGCAAGGAGAGAAAAGTGGTTAAAGCAGGTTAGAGACAGAGTAAGCTGCAGGAGAGATCTGAAAGACAGAGACAGCAAGTTCCAGGAGTGAGCTAAGAACATGAAAGGAGGGGAGCAAGGTGGGAGACAGCAGGGTAAGTGTCCTGGTGACAAGAGTCTTAATCCTGGCCTCCCCAAGAAGACCAAGAGACTTGTCAGAGAGGAATGTCCCAAATCAAGGAGGAGAGGCATGCCTTTCCATGTGCTGTGTGTCCAGTAGGGTAAAACAAGCTGCCTGGTGCACTGGTGTGGTTGTAGAAGCAGTAAGAGTCTCCAGAAGCTGACAGAGACAGAGAAGGCAGTTCTAAGGTGACATTTACCTGAGGACCAGGAGAGAAACAGATCTTCCACATGACAGATGCCCCGGAGGGCATAGAAGGCACCAGGAGTCGGGGAGACTGAGAGAGTCCCTGGATCACAGTGGAGAAGTATATCAGCTAAATCTAAAATCTAAAATCTAAATCTAAAATCTAAAATCTAAAATCTAAAATCTAAAATCTAAAATCTAAAATCTAAAATCTAAATCTAAAACCTAAAATCTAAGTCTAAATCTAAATCTAAAATCTAAAATGTGGGGTTGGACATGGTGGGTGACAGAAGCCAGGAGAAACAAATGATCCGTACCTTAGGGGATTCAGGTCAGTGGCTTGGTTCAGTTAGGAGAGGCTGGGCCTCTTGGAAATGGGTCCATTTGTGCCTCTCCAGGGTTTTGGCACCAGATGCATAAACTATTATGCATACTATGATATGACTACTCCAAGGCAGTAGAAAGCAGATGCAAGAGATTGAAGAAGACGTGGAAGGGAAGGGATGTGAGACCTACCTGAGGGGGAGGTATAGAGGTAGCCACAAGCTGGGTCGTGGGCTAGAATGGTCGAGTGGCCTTTAAATGGTAGCTAGGAGACTGCCCCAGTGAAAGGCTTGAGCTTTAAACTTTATGGCAGCCTTCGGGGCTTATTTATACTGCTGGCGGGCCCGAGAACATCCCACTGTGATCATATCACTGATGGTCCAGAGCAGACTTGATTCCTGTCACAAGGGCACTACACTCTCCACAGGGCACTGTTTCCTCCCTCTAGGACCAATTAACCAGTGCTGTGAAAGCCTTAAAGTCTTGTCTAAGGTCCCAGAATAAGTAACTAGAAAAGTTTGTATTTAAATCCATACAAAACAAGCCCAGCAGTGTAGACCCAAGGCCCTGCTGGCTCCTTCTCCTTCCTGGACTGGCCTTGTCCATCTAGTCAAAGGCATGCCTGGCTTTTACTTGGTAGAGAAAAGCAACTAAGTGAATATATGGACTGAAATGGAAACAGTATTAAATATGATGTCATCTATTAAATCCAGGAATATAAATCAGGAAACATAAAAGCATTTGAGAGTGAACCAAATGGATAAGGAAGGATTCAGTGTCAGTGACTTGGTGGAGTAAGACTCTGTTTCTTCTCTCTGTGACCACACAGCAGACAGAAAGAACTTTCTGAAGAATTCATTCTGGCTCACAGATTGAAGAAAACAGCCCATCATGGTACAGGTCCTCAGCAGGAGCATTGCACTGGCCTGGGGTGACAGGACTGTACAGCAACTGCTTATTGCCTGACACCAACCAGGATGCAGAGAGCTGGGCCTGAGGCTGAAGATGAACCTCAGCTCCCACCTGCAGCAGTCAGGTCTCTGTCCACCTGCAGCTGTCAGGACTCTGCCCACCTGCAGCTGTCAGGTCTCTGTCCACCTGCAGCTGTCAGGTCTCTGTCCACCTGCAGCTGTCAGGTCTCTGTCCACCTGCAGCTGTCAGGTCTCTGTCTACCTGCAGCTGTCAGGTCTCTGTCCACCTGCAGCTGTCAGGTCTCTGTCCACCTGCAGCAGTCAGGACTCTGTCCACCTGCAGCTGTCAGGTCTCTGTCCACCTGCAGCTGTCAGGTCTCTCTCCACCTGCAGCTGTCAGGACTCTGTCCACCTACAGCTGTCAGGTCTCTGTCCACCTGCAGCAGTCAGGACTCTGCCCACCTGCAGCTGTCAGGACTTTCCACCTGCAGCTGTCAGGTCTCTGTCCACCTGCAGCAGTCAGGTCTCTCTACCTAGGAGCCACATCCCAAAGCTCTCGGGCCTCCCCCAAACGGGCCCGTGAGATGGAGTCAAACCCATCAGCCTACAGCACACAGTTCACTTTCAAGCCATGACAGGAGCCCTGAGCTCTTCTTCCCTTCATGAGTCAGGAAGAATTCACAGACCAAAGACTCCCTTGACATAGCATGAATATTTTTTCCTGGGGTTTAATTCATCCCCTTTGACTCCTTATATCTATTGGGGAATCTCTACCCCACCTTTTCTCATATTAGCTCCTGAGTAAATGACAGAGAGACTCCCAGCAATGTTCTTGGTGTAAAGCTGAACTTGAAGTTACTTAACTGAAATGAATTCAATTTTCTGAAGAAAACTAATTAGAATCAGGGTAGACTTAAAAGTTGAATTTAAAATAAAGTTAAAATGAAAATAGTCATTTTTTAAAAATTTGCTAAATATCTTCTTTTCCTTTTTCCTGAAGTACGCACAGCCTATTAAGGAAAGAACAAGAACAGAAAGGGTATCTGGAGAGACCATGGTGGGTGCTGGGAAGGGAACTCTGAGCGTTTTGGTTGGGAGCCTTCAAAGGCTGAAGTTTCTCTCCAGCCAGCCACAGTCCTCCCACCATTCTCTGAAGTAGGTAAGAACAACTGCAAAATATTTTCATTGGGCATATTCACATTTTTGTTACCTGAGGAACTATTTAACTGAACCTGAGGTAAAAACAAACACCAGATAAACCTGAATTTCTTTGTAGTAATCATTTCTGGTCTGGGCAATTGCTACTTTCTGCTTTATACTTGCAGGACTAGAGAAAGCAGCCTAAAGCTCAGGAGGGCTGAGAAAGCAGAGAGAAGGAAGCAAATCAGGAGAGGAGTGTGGAATGCGGTGTGGGCAGGCCAGAAGGTCTGGCTTTGTACCTGTGTGTGAGCAAGGGCTTGTGAGCAGTGGGGTGGGGTGGGTGACTGGAGTTGTTGGAGTAGCTGGTGCTAGCTGGGGTGTGGGTATCCTGGAGAAATTGTGTGGAAGGAGGGGCTTTGTGGCTGTCGGCAGGAAGCTATGGAGTGATGTGTGACCATGGAGTCACACTTTCAGGTTGAAAATGTGAAAAAAAAACAAAACAAAACATGTTTCCGAAGCTGTTCTTGAAATTCTGATCCTCCTGTCTCTACCTCTTCCAGCAAATCCTATTGGTGATGTTACAGCCACCATTTTCACCCAGGGTAGAGCAGAATACCTCCTCCTGGTCTAGCAAAAATACTTCTATGACGCTGAGTCCAGCTGTGACTCCAAAATTTAAGCCTTAAATACTGTGATTGGTCCAAGAGTCAAGGCTCTGGTTGATCCAAAGTGCTGTGACTGGTCAGAAACTGACAGACATGAGGGGTCCAAAGGCCTTTTCTCAAGCTCCTCTGGGAGGTAGCTCTGCCTCACTGAAGTCTGCCAGATGCCCTCCTGTGGGACCTCCCTGCTGTTACAATACCAGTCAAAACAAAACAAACAAACAGAAAACCTCCCCAGGAGCGGCCTTTTCATGCCTTCTCTAAGTGGTTCAGGTTGAGCTGGTAACACTAGGGAAGAAGCATCAGGGAGAACATTTTATTTCTAGTAAACAAATAAGAAGGTCCTGTGAGCAATTCATTTCTGTCCTCTGAGAGAACAGCATAGTGTGGAAACACAGGAGTGTTCAAACCATATATGTAGGGAAGGTATGTTCTCATGACTGTGTCTGTGGATTCCCTGTTGGATTATATAGATTATAAGTTACAAAGAAGCTATATTCTTAAAAAAAATTTCAGAGGAACTAGTGACTTTATATCATTAAACTGTGCATGGTTGTTGTCTGACAACCTTTCCTGAGGAGATTCAACACATACACATCTACTCTCTTAAGATTACAGAGGCCACGACAGACCAAAGTGCAGATACTTCAAAGTCCAACTTAGTAAACCAATGAGTTTTCTTAGCATCACTTATAGAAATATGAGTGGGAGGTTACTTTCAAGATCAGACTTGATCCAAAGACAGACACGTCACCAAAGCACAACCCAGGATGGGGAGTCACAAAAGCTGGAACTCTGGGACACACTGGACAGCCTGGAGGCCTCTGGAGAACAGCTTTCTTAGTTACTTTTCTGTTGCTGTGAGGAGACACAGTACCCAAGGCAACAAAGAAAGAAAGGAAGGAAGGAAGGAAGGAAGGAAGGAAGGAAGAAAGAAAGAAAGAAAGAAAGAAAGAAAGAAAGAAAGAAAGAAAGAAAGAAAGAAAGAAAGAAAGAAAGAAAGAAAGAAGTGAAGTGAATAACGGACATAGATTCTCTTCTGGCTACTTCCTGCTGACACTGGGGGCACTGTAGTGAGGTCAAAAGGCTGAAATGTTGGCCAAATCCAGGAAGAACAGGCTGTTTTGATGCTGTCCAGGGTCTGTGAGAACATCCATGGCTGGGAGGGATACTACATACTACCCATATGTCTTCTCTAATTTCTGTTCCTCCTCAGACTCAGAGACTCAGAGACTTCATTAGCAGTTTGTTTTCTTACTGAAAATGGCTTGGCTTCAGTACAGTTTAATGGCCAATGGTGGCATACTCAGTTTCCAAATTCTCACAGATTGCAACAACTATGGCCACAACAGAAGCAAAGTGTCCCCAAATCTCTTATCTCTCAGTTTTTGGTACTCGCTACTGTCAACATTCTCTTATTTATGAACCTTTTTTTACCCTCTGCTCTCAAAAAACCTCTTAAAACTATATATGAACTCTCATATCTTAGTATTTAGAATGGACATGGTTTGAGAATTTGTAATACCTGTAACAAAAAGTCAGTTTAAAACATAACAAAAGGTAATAGTTTAGAAATCTATATATAGCTAATTTAATCTTCTTACAGCATGCTTGTATGTAACTTGGATTCAACTTTTGCTTTAAAAATAGATTTTCTACAACATGCTGTATATGTAAGTTATATTCAGTTCTTTTTTTATAAAAATAGGACTTACTAACAACATGTTTGATGACTAAGGAAGGTTTCATAAAGGTTTAATACATTTCTAAGTTTAAAAAGGTCTACTTAGATTAACAGAAATTGACTTGGAGATGTATGTGTGACCATTTATGTCTTTGTTAACTTTGTTTAACACAGGGCTTCTAGACCATTTTAGATATAGAACAACATACATGTAATGAATTAACTATGGTTGATAATAAGGTTTATGAATTCTCAAGGTCTATTCAGACTAGCAGGAACTGACATAAAGATGTGTGGCTAGCTATTCTGTCTTTACTAACTTTGTTAGGCTTTAGCTGTTTGCATAATCTCAGTCATACAACAAACTGTGATGTTCTATAAAGGTACTCTATGAAAGTATCAGAAAAGCAAGGTTTCCAGTCTTTTTGTAAATTTTATTAATGACTAAGTACTTTTTTTTAATTCTAAAAGGTCTTCAATTCAAATTTTTAAAACTCAAACTTTACAAGGATAAAACTATGAGATTCTTACGTTATAAACATTATTAACTTGTTGTAACCTGTTAAAGAGAAACTGTGGCAGCCCATTTGGAGTTAATGCTAAATTGGAGTGCGCATCTGCGCAGTGGAATTTGGCCTCTTGGCCCTGGCTCTAATCTAAAGCTTGGTATCTCAGAGACTGACCCTAGCAGTTCTACAGCAGAGGGCTCTGACCCTGAGAACTAGATAATAAATTCCATGCAATCATGGTAACCAGACAGCAGGTTCTGTGTAACCTTGAGTGAGCCCTCCTAAGTTTTGGCCAAGTAAAGTTGCCTCCATGAGAAACTGCTTGTACTTTCCTGCTATTTAAGTGTTAACTTGACTTTCAGTGAACAACACCTTGATCAGAATCTAGACTGGGTGTCCTTCTTTGTGTCACCCTGTCTCTTTCCCCCTAGCCTTCACTCAGGTGAGATTCAGGTGTCACTGCAGGTCGGTGACAAGAAACAATATATATTAGTTAATGGTCAGTTTACTTATAAATGACCAAATTCTTTAATGTGCTCAGAACTATGCCTGAAGTCATGCTAAGTAAAAATGTAATTCATTTACAGAGACAAGCTTTGTATATGTTTTCATGTATGTTTTCAAGTTAAGACTGAGACAAGTAACTAAAAATAAGTAAAGTTTGCTTAAAATCAGGCATTCTTCATAAATTAGAGGATGGCCCTCAAACCCTCAAGGAGTTCTGCTGAATATGGAATTTAAAGTGTTTAATGACAATGCTTCTCCAGATATGCAAAATACCTGGACTGTGGCAACACTGACCATTGGGCCAAGGTGCCCAATGTCTCACCTTCTGTCAGGGTCCTGCACAAACAGTGGACAGTGTGGGGTTGACTGCCCTATTCTTCCTCACTAAGGTAGGTGAGTTTCCAAGCTCCTCATCCACAGAAAAGACTCTCAGACCTTCCGTGTCTGGTGGCAGAAGGCTGATGCTGCTCTGTGTGTAAGCAGAAGACTTACTGCTCTGAATGACAGCTAAAGACTGATGCCCTCTGCCCCCACAGAGCCACTAAAGTCACCAGGGAGGATCCTGGGCTGTTTGTCCAGTTAGTTCTGACATTTTAGTTGATACAGAGGCCTCTTGGATTATATGTTGAAATGTATTCTTCCAGGATATCTGATGATGTTGATGGCTAGCTGTAGTTTTAGCAGTTTAGAAGCAATAAGCTGATTTTAGCCAACTCCTCCTCCCCTCCCCCTTTCCCCCTCTGTCCATTTTCTATGTAAAAACATGGCCTTGCTTTCTCCAAAGGTACAAGGTCTCCTGCTGAAAAGGCAGACTCATGGGATAAATCACAAAACAGGTTTCAGTGTAAGGACAGACTCAAGCTATCATGCTGCTAACACTAAAATTTTACTATTTAGTATTTTTTCATTTAAAATAACTTGTTTTTCAGTGAGTATATACGGTGTGTCTTTCTGCTCCTGGGATACCTCACTCAGGATGATCTTTTCTAGATCCCACCATTTGCCTGCAAAATTCATGACTTCCTTGTTTTTAATTGCTGAGTAGTATTCCATTGTGTAAAGGTACCACAATTTCTGTACACATTCCTCCGTGGATGGACATGTGGGTTGTTTCCAGGTTCTGGCTATTACAAATAAAGCTGCTACAAACATAGTTGAGCAAAAGTCCTTGCTGTGTACTTGAGCATCTTTTGGATATATGCCTAGGAGTAGTATAGCTGGATCTTGAGGGAACAGTATTCCTGATTGTCTGAGAAAGCACCAGATTGATTTCCAAAGTGGTTGTACAAGTTTACATTTCCAGCAATGGAGGAGGGTTCCCCTTTCTCCACAACTTCTCCAGCATGTGTTGTCACTTGAGTTTTTTATCTTAGCCATTCTGATGGGTGTAAGGTTGAAGAGTTTAAGTTAGCCATAATATAACTCCATTTTGAAATAAAGATTTTGACTGGGAACTGAATTCAGGCACCAGGAAATATCACAGAATGTACACCTGGCAGAAGACAAAGTTTACTCTCCTAGCAACAGCCTCCAGGAAATATAACAGAATAAATGCTTCCTAGAAAATAGAGACAAACTCCCTGGCAATAATCAATGGGAATCAGTTGAGAATCGGGTGGGAAAATTCTCCCCAATGTTTCAGATATGGTTTAGAAAAGTAGCCATTGTGATTATATGCCTTAGCCACTGTGATTGTGTGCCTCAGAGAAGGTCACCCTGCCCTCCTAAACTTCACCCAATTCTGTAACACCAAGGCTTGTGCCCCCCTGCTTGCTGCCATGGAAACCCCCTGCTCATAGACTTTCCCTTTAAAAATCCTGTTCACTCAGAGCTCAGGGTCCCACTTCTCTACTGCTGTGTCAGTGAGAGTTGGGTCCTGAGTTCAATTGCTCTCATAATAAAGCTCTCTTGCAATTGCATTGAGTCATCTCCTGGTGGTCTCTGAGGGTCCCGTGAACATGGCATAACAAGGTAAAATCTCAGAGTTGTTTTGACTTGCATCTCTCTGATGGCTAAGGATGTTGAGCATCTCTTTAAGTGTTTCTCTGACATTCTATATTCTTCAACAGAGAATTCTCTGTTTAGCTCCATACCCCATTTTTTTTAATTGGGTTGCTTGAATTATTGACTTTTAACTTAGAAGTGGGTACTAGACCTGTAAGATAGGATAAACATACTAAAATCTGTACACCTAAAGAAGATAAAGAAGAAAGAGGACCAGGGGTAAGATGATCAATCCTCACCTAAAAAGACAAAGGGGATCAAAATTGTAAGTAGGAGAAAACAAGTAACAGGACAGGAGCCTACTGCAGAGGTCATCAGAAATACACTACCTAGCAGTGTATCAAAGCAGATGCTGAGACTCATAACCAAACCTTCAGCAGAGTGCAGGAAATCATATGAAAGAAGGGGGAGTTAGTATGACCTAGAGGAGACAGGAGTCCCACAAGGACCAAATATACCAGGGCACAGGGGTCTTCTATGAGACTGTTTCTCCAACCAAGGACCATGCATGGATATAACCTAAACCCCTCCTCGGATGGTAGCTCAGTATCCAAGTGGGTTCCCTAGTAAGGGAGACAAGGATTATTTCTGACATAAACTCAATGACTGGCTCACTGAACTTCATCTCCCTCCTCTGACCCCCACTGAGGGAGGAGCAGCTTTGCTATGTCACATATAGCAAGGACATTGCAGCCAGTCCTGAAGATACCTGATAAGCTAGGATCAGATGGAATGGGAGGAGGACCTTTCCTGTCAGTGGACTTGGAAGGGGGCAGGGAGGAGATGAGGGAGGGAAGGTGGGATTGGGAGGAAAAGAGGGAGGGGGGCTACGGCTGGGATACAAGTGAATGACATGTGGTTAAAATAAAATAAAAATAAATGAATAAAAAAATAAAATAACTTGAATTCAATGCCTGCTCTCAGGTACCGACCACCTGTGTCTCATGATAAATGACTAGATTTGAAATTAAGTTGTGAGGATCTAAGAAAGTGGTTTAAAGTACGTGAAAGTGATGTAGATTGTTAGGATGTAAAGAAATGGTTTGAGGTATGTAAATGCAACTTGTGAAAGTATGGGGAATATGAGATTTAAATATGATACATGATGTTAAGATTACAAAGTTTCACATTTTAACATATTAATCTATGGAGTTCTAACGAGCTACTTATTAATGTAGCCTTGAAAACACACTGGCTGCTTTTATCAAGCTTTTAAAACTTCCTTTCATTGTTTTCCTAATATAGGCTTAAAAGATAGATCACATCCTTTTGGGTCCCTGAGCTTTTTCTATGACTTTAAGGTTTGCGATTCTTCCAACTATTTTCAGACAGATGTTAACTGCTTTATCTACAATAAGGATTTCTGTTGGATAATAATGTTTTTGTAGACTCTGTGTAGATGTATCTCTGTCTTTCCTTGCCTGTCTACGACGTGTTCTGATTGGTTAAAATAAAAAGCCTGTGGCCTATAGCAAAAGGCAGAATAGTAAGGTGGGACTTCTGGGCAAAGAGAGGAACTCTGGGAAAGACTCAGGCTGAGGGATTTGCCACTGAGGAATTGGGATCTGAGACTGAAGAGAGGTAACCAGCCACATGGTGGAACTTAGGTTAGCATGAACAGGATAATTCAGTTACAAGCTAGTTGGGAACAACCCTAGTGTAAAGCAAAGGAATTCATAAAGAAATATAAGTCTGCGTGTCATTGTTCAGAACAGGAGCTGGCATAGAAAGGCCTGTAGTTGCAGATTTCACTGCAGGATACAGTGGTCATGCTAATTTATCTGTTATTATTATTGTTTTTTTTTTTTCTTTTTTTTTTTTTTTCTTAAGCTTCCGGGAGTCCTGCCTTAGCTCCATCTGTCACAGGTCAAAAGGGACTTTAAATAAGTTCTCCCGTCACTCAAACGCTTAAGCTTTCCCTCCTACTATCATCCCTGATCCTTCCCATGGTATTAGAACTTTTTCAACATGCTCCCAACCAACTACCAGGACCACAGGCTTGGAAGTTTCAAGTATACACCTGAGAGAAAGATTTTCCCCTAAATTCCTTAACTTTACCTTCTGTCCCTATACTGTATCCACCTCAGCAGATTTCTACTCAGCTGACAGATACCATCCAGAAATCAGCTGGAGCCTGCAAACTGCTCTAAAACTACATTCAAAATGTAGGTGATCTTGCAGAACCAGGAAGCCCTGGACTTGTTGAAAAGTTGATGCCTAT
Source organism: Meriones psammophilus (assembly GCA_036365155.1). Lineage (NCBI taxonomy): Eukaryota > Metazoa > Chordata > Mammalia > Rodentia > Muridae > Meriones > Meriones psammophilus. The sequence continues at coordinate 18,702 of JAEOAE010003844.1, read as the reverse complement.
CCAGGTGGAAGGAATGTTGACATATATACATGAGCTGGCAAAATCTTATCAATTCCAGAGGCCAATTTTATTGCAGCACTATCATTTGTGGACTCTCTTGGGCCCCTGGCTCTTGCATCTCATTGGCAGACTGATTTTCATATTCCTCAAAATAATAACCACTTTTCAGGTCCTTTCCTTTTAGGAAAGAATTGACAAAATTACACAATAGTCAATAATTATACAATAGTCAATCAGAAACAGATGTTTCTGACAGAATTTCCTCAGGTCTCCTAACTTGCGTTAACAGCTTGAGCCCCTGCTTTGGACCAGTATTCCAGACTGCCCCAACAGAGCCTGCACTTTGCTAGCCCCGGGTGGTCCTGTAGGACCTGCAGTTTCCTTTGGACTGATAGTGTTGATGACAAGTAATGACAGTCTCTTCTGTAACTGTTTCTCAGCTGAAATTAGGACACAATTGTCAGGGCCCAGAAAGACTGAAATGCTGGTCAAGGTCAGGATGGGGAAAGGAAGTCAGCAATGGCGGGGAACATCTGCTGAAGCTTCTACTCAACTTCAGGTGAGCAAGTCATTACTACTCTCTCTTGAAAAGAGATTTTAATATTTAAGGACCATCTTGATCTTCAATCCTTAGTCTTCTTTTCTCTCTGCCTTCCTGTAGTGATCTTATCTGCTTATGATCTGGCATTTCAGTCCTTACAAATTTACCATCCTTTAGACTGAGATAGGAGAAGGTAATAAAAAACACTCTTGATCATTGTCTAGGACAAAACTTTAGCTAAATGATACAGTTTATGAATACAGTTGGGTGGTGGCTGGCTCAAGATTTTCAGAGGAAGCAGACACTACCCAGGCATGTTAACTGAAAATTAGTGATTTTGATATCAACTGAGAGCCTGCAGAGCTGAAGTTGGTGCAGGTTTGGGCTTTGCAATATTGGATGAGCTGGGAAGCTCAGTAAAGCTGCAGCCACAATAAACACTGGTTCTTTGGGATGGAAGATCAGAATCCACTTCAATCTGGCTCTAGTCTCTTTATTTCTGAACAAGTATTCCATGTTCTTGGAGTGACAATCTTAAACTAAGCAAACCACTGTTTTTATAACTCCTCTTCCCTTGGCTCTTCCTTTTCATGCCCTGCACACTATGGTGTGTATAGGTGCATGCGTTTGCACTTGGTAAAAATGGAGCTGTTTACCATGTATTACACAGCATCTTACCACATAGGTACAAACGCTTCTTTTATTAGCTGTAAGAATCACTCCTGAAAATTCATATACTTGTCTTTTTAGCCAATAAAACAGATGTTTAGTGGCCTCTCTAGGGGTTTGTTATTGCTTCTGTCTTAAAAAAAAAAAAAAAAGCAGAACGAAGTACACACCATCATCATGTTGTTGGATCTGCCAGGACTTTGCCTTCTATTATCACTGTCCATTCCATTAGGGGACCATAACACACTCCACACCTTACACCTCAAAACATGCACTGTGTGCTTTTTCCTGTCTTATCTGTTGTACTTAGGTCCTTAGCAAACTGCTGACATGAATGCTGTATCCTTCCAATTTATTTATTGCAAATCATAATGCAATGAGCCCTCTCATACGAATCTGTTTCTGCCCTCTGTGGAGCACACACTGAGGAATGGAGTAGCTGGTCCCTGGATGGGTCATAGCTCTGTAGCTGTGTGTTGCCTTTATCTGCATTTCAGCAGCTCCCTGAAATATAAGTATTGAATATTATTAGAATAGCCAAATCTAGTAATCTATGAGTAAAATTGTTCCAAAATTAGCACACATAGCCTGAGTGTGGAGGCTTGAATTTGTAATACAAGCTCTTATGAGACAGAGCCGAGCATATATCTGTGAGTCTGAGTCCATCCTGGTCTACACAGTGATAACTGAGGCTAGCCAGAGCTATAGAGTGAGACCCTGTTGTAAAATAAACACTTCCTCCAATTAATAACAGCAACTTTCATCAAAGCAGTATTTTTCTTAAAGAATCAGTGATAAGTATGGAACATTTTCAAATTCTAAAGCATTCATCAGTTTCATATATTGTGTTTATAGTTCACTTCATTTCATGATATAATCTCCTACTTTGTAATTCTGTTTCTCTGCCAAACAGACAGCTATGTGCTGAGAGGTGATTTGCTAAGGACTGATAAGGAGTGATTGAGGAATCACCTGACTGGGCTGGGTTGGTAAAGTGCATAATAGGAAGCACATAGAGAACACAAGGCTCTTTCTTCCTCTCCAGGCTTTCAAGTTTCAAACCTCCTCCTGAATTCAGTGAGTGGCTTCCTCTCAGCTCACAGATGGGTGCTGCAAAGACTGAAGAGGCGTCCAAGGGCATGCTGAAGACAGAGCCCACTACTCCAGACTGCCTGCAAGAGGTAAAAATGGGTAAGTATTTCAAAGTGATATGAACCAAACTAAAATAATAGAGGGGAGATTCACCAGGAACACATAGGAGCTGACCCTCTCGCCTGTTAGGCTGTCATGGTGGGTCTCTTTAGAAGTGGACATGATTGAAGGCCTCTGTTCTAGTTTCTCTATAGTAGTATAAAATGTTCCAGTGTTTCTGGGCTGGAGAAAAACAATAAATTTTTTATAAGAGCCTGAGCTACAGCACAGCTTTGTTTTTGGTGTGGTTGATTGGTTTTGGCTTTGTTTTGTTTTGTTTTTCATTCTTTTCTTTATTCTGTTTTTGTGTTGTGTGTGTGTGTGTGTGTGTGTGTGTGTGTGTGTGTTTTTATCTTGCTACTTCAGTCTACTGAATTACAGGCAGTTGCTACAGAACATGCTTCTTATGTCCCAGAGTGAAGGATACTCTAACAGCACAGCTTTCAATGTGCACAGCTGAGGATGTCATCTGTGGTGCTGGGACACATAGTTCTCAGATCCACTGTGATTCAAAAGAAAGGAGGGAGGTGAGGTGCCTTGGGGGCTGGCTGAACCCCTCCCCAACCAGGGAATCCTTTGGCATATCTATGTTGTGGTACATTATTGAAAAAAAGAATCCTGTTGAATTTATGTTTTAGTCGTCAGAAAGAAACTGTCTTCTGTATTTTAAAACTGTCTGCTTTATTCTTTTATTTTTATTTTCTCTACCTTCTCCCATTACTTTAATTTTTCTTTACTTCCTTGTTTGGTTTATTGAAAGAATATTGGCTTTCCTTAAATACAGTGTTCATACTTAACAACAACAACAACAACAAAAAAAAAACAAAACAAAAAACAAGGTAGAGAGGAATGTAGATGTTTTTAAGCTCAGCCAATTATTCTCATAACTGAAACCACTTTTATTTGCTGCACAGATACGCATACAAACCCTACATTTCTGTGAGAGAAGTTAGCCTGAGGTGAGAACTTATCATTCTGATTTTGTATATGCGTGGGATTTTCCATAATACACATTTGAGGTATAAATTGGAGAAGAAAAAGAAGAAAGTTGAAGAAGGGAAAGGAAGCAATAGAGGTCACATATACAATTCAATACATAGACAGACAGACACACAGAGATATAGATAGATAGATAGATAGATAGATAGATAGATAGATAGATAGATAGATAAAATAACTTTCTGAAGTGAAATACCCACATAGACTATTTTTTGGGGGAATATTTAAAGGAAAATTTGCATGTTACCTAACTAAAAAGAAAGCCATGGACCTTGATTACTGAATCCAGAGGACATTTTTGTTTAAAGTACAACTAGAAAGAGAAAGTGTTCAGAATTTTCTATGGAACCAAAGTCCAAAAGATATGTTATATTTATTACCAACACACCCAAAACATAAATATAATGAACACTCTGCTCTGGTGCCTAAAAAGGGGTTTTTTTTTTTTCTTTCTCTCTGTTTCTCAAGAAATTGTACTAAAATGTACTGATAGTTTTAAAACCCCATGGTAGGAACTAAAGAAATGGCTCAGAGGTTAAGAGCACTTGTTGTTCTTCTAGAAACTGATTGTGAACATATTTCATTACATGTTTAATGTGTGTTTGGCAGTGCTGTGGATGCTGCTGTTCTTATACATTTGTTTGCTATTGACAATTGCTAGTGTATAAAAGTAAGTTATTTTGTGAGTTGACATGTTTTCCTGCAGCACTGTAATGTCATTCATTATTTTAGAGCTGTTTTAATAGACTCTTTTCAATAGAAATGTATATGTAGATATATCCATGCACTCCTTTATCTCTATAAGGCTTGACTGTTATTTGTTATTCTTGCCCTATTGTGCTGGATAGGACCTTTAGAGTCACACTAGAACAGTGAGCAGACACCTTGACCTTGTTCTGTGTTACTGGGGAAAACACTCATGCTGGCTGTAGTGGGATTTTTCTGTTGGTGTATCATAGACACATGTCTTAATTAGGATTTCTATCACTGGGAGAAAACACTATGACACAAGTAAATTGGGGACAAAATGATTTATTTGATGTTTACTTCCATAGTCCTGTTTATGGCTGAAGGAAGTCAGGGCAGGAACTCAAACAGGAAAGGAAGCTGGAGGCAGGACCTGATATAGGCTATGGAGGGGTGCTGCTTACTGACTTGCTCCCTGTGGCTTGGTCAGCCTGCATTCCTATAGAACCCAAGACCACCAGCTCAGGAAAAGCACCACCCACAATGGGCTGGGCCCTTCCACATCAGTCACTAATTAGGAAAATTTCCTAATTCAATAATTAGGAAAGCAGAAAAGGTTCTTTCCTAATTCACTAATTAGAAAGGAGAAAAGGTTGATAGGAGCTTCACAAGAAGACCAACAGAGCCAACTAACCAGGGCCAAGAGGGGCCTGTTGAGACTGAAGCACCAACCAAGGACCTTGCATGGACTGGACCTAGCCCCCTGCAAAGATGTAAATATGAGCAGTTCAGGTCTTATGTGGTTCCCCTTATTAGGGGAGAAGGGACTCTCTCTGACATGGACTCTCTTTTTAATTACTTCCCACATGGGGGAGGGACACACTCAGCTATGGTATGACTTGATGAGCTGGGGTGGATGGGAAGGGGGGCTCCCATTTGCTGAGGAATAGGGGAGGGAGATGGGGAAGACAAAGGGCTTTGGGGACTGGTAGGTGAGGAGGGATGAGACTAAGACCAGGATGTAAAAGAAGGAAGGAAAGAAGAAAGGAAGGAAGGAAGGAAGGAAGGAAGGAAGGAAGGAAGGAAGGAAGGAAGGAGGGAGGAAGGAAGGAGGGAAGAAGGAAGGAAGAGAGGAAAGAAAGAAAGAAAAGAAAGAAATCTCAAGAAACACACACATTAAAAACACAAAGTCAGAAACCACAGGGGTTCTCTGTGTAACAGAGCCCATGCATCCTGGACTCACTTTGTAGACCAGGCTGTCCTTGAACTCACAGAGATTCCCCTGCCTCTGCCTCTGCAGTGCTGAGAATAAAGGCTTCTGTCACCACACAAACAGTAGATGTTTTCTTAATTGAGGTCCCTTGGCTCAGATGATTTTAGCTTTTGTCAAGTTGACATATAACTGCCCAGCAGAAAACCTTTGTTAGCTTAAGGAAGTTCCTTTAATTTCTATCAAAGGAACTTTGAATTTACATTGCATTTTGCACGTTCTTTTGCTGATTTTATTGAAATGCTGTTTTTAATTTTCTTATTCTGTTAATATGTTGAATTCCATGTACTTTGTTCATTAGAGTTAGTTAGTTGGTTGTTCAGTTAGGCAGTCAGTTGTTAGTTAGAAACATAGACAGATTGAAAGAATGGAGTCTAACTTAGTTCATCACAGCCTCTTACTCAATTTCAGCCAAAATTGGTCTTGAACTCCTGACTCTCCTACCTCTACTCCCCATGTACTAGAACTACAGTCCTGTGCCACCACACCTGGCAGGTTGCTTTTGTACTTTTATTATTATAATGTTCCCCTAGGTCCTAACCAGGTCTGTTCTTACAGAACTAAATCTATATGTAACCTTATTGCCGTCTCTTTTCATCCTGAACTTCACTCGTTGTTTATTGCTCTTTGACTGGCCCTTAGTTCAATAACTGGAAGACTCTGTGGCAAAATTCTCTTTCCCTTTCCTCTAGTCTTCTGGGAGTCAAAGACCTCATTTATGGACCGAGAACTTTGGTGAGGAGGTTTGCACTAGGGGAGTGAAACCCAAATCTACAGTGATTCTGGGTAAAATTATCTTTTTCTATAAAAGGTTCCTGAGATTCATGTTCTCATGTTTATATTTTCAGGTAAAAACCTCCAAAGAAAATGTCTCAGAATCGTCTCCCCCGAGTCTACTGCTAAGCTTTACTGCTGCTATGTAGTGATCACAGTCCTCACTATAGCAGTAATTGCACTTTCTGTTGCTTTGTCAGGTAAGTGACTTATTCTCCAAATTCTCTAACATTTTGTCCACTTTGACATTGTCAGTAAATACTTACTGACCACTGTGAGCCAGGCACTGTGGGAAGGGCTTGAGAAAACACACTGGAAATTCCTGTTCTCTGGGAACTCAGGCTCCAGCAGGAAGCTGCAGTGAAGGAACAGCACAGGCTGTGGTGTGCACAGGAGGCCAGGCTTAGCATCCCTGGGAAGATGACATCAGCAAGCTCTAGACAGAGATGCAGGAGACACTTGTCCACCCGGGTTAACTGTCCACGGCAGAGAACAAGAAGAGCAATACCCAAAGGAGGAACTTCAAGGAAGTGTGAGGGCAGAGAGGAGTAATATGGCCAGGAAGATACAGTGGCTCTCCCCATTACCCATGGTTTTAGTGACCATGTTCAATTGTGTTTTCAGCATATTAAATGGAGAGTTCCTGAAGTAATCAATTTTTAGGATTTTAGTGCCACATTGTTCAGAATAGTGTGATAAAGTCTCACACTGTCCTCTTAGGCACGTGAACCATCCTTTAGAGCAACATGTCCACACTGTATATGCTACCTTCCCAACAGTTCTCGCTGCTATCTCAATCATCAGGCTGACTGTCAAAGTAGGTGTCCATACAGAGTGCTTGTTGCTGTAGCAACCCCCACTGTAGGAAACAATCATCCAAAGCACAAAAGTGAAGACATTATAGAAATCAATGCACTTCCTGGGAGCCCTGCTGTCAGTGAGCACCTGAGAGGAAATGGGACTCAGACCCAAGGTGGGAGACCTTTAGATAAAGGCCTATTGTGCTCAGGAGAGGAGTCCTACAGATCAATTAGGAAAGCTACAATCAAATTCACACCGCACTGCTGAGCTCAGGAGGGGAGGCCAAAAAGAGACAAGAGAAGCTTGTTATAATTCATTGTGTTGTCTGAATTTTAGTAAGAAGGACCAAACAGGCCCCAATCGAAAGCACCTATGCTGCTTGCCCAAGACACTGGATTGGATTTGGAAATAAATGTTTTTATTTTTCTGAATCCACAAGTAACTGGACCTTCAGCCAGGGCTCCTGCGTGGCACAAGAGGCCCAACTTGCTCGATTTGACAACCTGGAGGAGCTGGTAATGATCAGGGATTAGGCTGTTTCTTTGTTCTGTTGAATATGTATTGCCTGGAGATAGGGAGGGTAAAGATGAAGCATGAGGAAGTTTCCCACCTCAAGCAAGTGGAGACTCAGGGAACATGTGAGTGTGTGCTGTTTGGGATGGTCACACACCTGGATGAAGCTCTGAGACACTGAAGAAACATTACTCCATGTCGTGCTCAGAGTCAGTCTGAGTGGTCAGAGGTGCCATTTTACCCAGGTACCTGGTGGTCATGAGTGTTTTTCTCCAAGCTGGCACATGTTGTATACTGAAGGTGACAACTCTTAAGCACAGCAAGGGGTGGCTTAGCCAAGGACCATGCCAGCCACAGTGGGTGTGTCATTAAATTTGGTACTTTAATAGAAATGAGGTACTTTAGAATTACAGATGTCAACTGGGTCTACTGAGAGCTGGAGGCTGTGACACCTCCAAACTCTGTGACCTTCAGTTACAACCTCCTGACATCTCTAGAGGAAGCTGTGGAGTGGAGAGCTTCAAAGACCATTGGTAACAGACAGACATATGTATTTGCTTTCTGTGTTTCATGACAGAATTTCCTAAGTAGATACAAGGGGACTTTTGACTACTGGATCGGCCTGCACAGAGAATCACCACAACTCCCTTGGAGATGGGCAGACAATACTGAATATTACAACACGTATGTTTGCAGATGCTTTTCTTTCAACTGTGTTCATATACTGTGATTGCGTGTGAGTTGTGGCTCTGAGAGATAAATGGCTGCTTAACGTGAGGCCAGCTGTACTGGAGAGGAAGAATAATAAACTCTTGGGTTGGAGGTGTGCCTGGGAAGGAGGGTGTGTGCTACACACAGGAGTCAATCCCCAGCAAACTCTATATCCCTACAAACTTAAATCCTTTGGAGGTTCTCCCATGTATTATTGGCCATCATTTCCAAAACCTTTGCTTAGTGTGATTTTACTCAAATGATGATGGCATCTGGGGGAGGTATTGTGTTCTCCTTTACCAACTTAGAACTTTTTGTTGATGATAAATGCCCTGTGTGGGATGTAGGTAGAACCTCAGATGGGCAGTGAGGGCTCTGAAACCCTAGAAAGCCACTGCAGATCTACAAGCCAAGACTCACTGGTCCTTGCACAGCTACACCTGTTCACAAAAGCAGAGACTCCAAGGAGATTGGAAACTGCCCCTAAAGTCTTGTCCTCAGTGGGCACCCAAGATAGTTCTTGGATTTGAACACAGCTGTTTTACTGGAATGGTGAATCACGGTCCCATTCATGCCCATCATTAAAGTCCTTTCAGCAATTAAATAAACCGGCTTTCTGCTTTATAAAATGCTTCAAAGCAGAACTAAAAATCTCACTCCATGAGACTACCCATGCCTGCACTTCATTTGAACATGTCAGCAAGCACCAGTCAACTGCTTTGTACACATGTTACAGGGTTCATCATGAATGAATGACAAAGGTGTGGTGTTCATAAGAAAGCCTGGAAATACAAAAGCTGCCAGGTGCAAAACTGGCACAGGACTTTCTTTCTTTGACTACATCCATGTTACAAATAAGCAGGGAGATGGGTGAGATATCATTGCAGGAGTGAATGCAGTTCTGGACTTATTTTGTTGTTTTTTTTCAGGTTTCCCATCCGGGGAAATGAAAACCATGCCTACCTGAACAGCAATGGGATCAGCAGTGCCAGGGTCTATGCAGATCGAAGATGGATCTGTAGCAAACCCAACAGCTATACCCTCCAGTGCTAAAATTCTTTTTCTTCTTTCTAGACTTTGCCAAAACATGCTTTTAGCCTGTCATCTACAGCTGCTGCTCTTTCCCACATCTTCCCACATTGCTATCAAAAGGAGCTAAGAATATTTCTTGACATCACAAATGAAAACCATCTTGAAGAAGTGCACATACAGGGGATTAGAAGAACATGGATGAGTCAACATAGATGTCAGCACTCACACCTTAAGTGTAAAGAACGATTAATGTTAGTGAACCCCACTTTTACTTTTGTGCAGAGAAGTCTTTCTTTTGATTCTGTGAGACCACAGAAATGAGTTCCCAAAAGTATGTGTGGATGTTATATGGTTACACACAACTGTAAGGCGAGCTACTTGAAGGTTGAAACAGGAGAGTCACAGGTTCACAAGTGGGAGGGAAGTGAAGTATGGGAATGCTTTGATAATGACAGAAAAGAGAAGAATCTGTACTCTGTCATAATTTGGGGAAACACATATATGTTCTTTTCAAAATTTATACAAACACACAAAAGAATTTAAAAAGTATTTTAAAACTAAAATTTACTTCATACCCTTTAAAATATAAGGGACAATGTTAAACTGTTTCTCCAGTTTTTAATGTTCTTATTTCCAGTTTTACAATTATGAGTGCAGTAATATAATTATTCTGTTCTTAGTATGTAACATTTTATAAATAAATGCAATTTAATAGAACCTGTTTTAATTTATTTATAAATTAAAGTTTATATTCATTGTTTTTATATTTCTTTTTTATTAAAATTTTATTAAAAAAATTATTTATATTAATTATAGTTTATTCACTTTGTATCCCAGCTGCTGCCCTCTCACTCCTCCCCTTCCAAACTCACCTTCCTTCTCTCATCTTCTCCCATGCTCCTCCCCAAGTCTACTGATAGAGGAGGTCCTCCTCCCCTTTCCTCTGATGCTAGCCTATCACATCTCATCAGGACTGGATGCATTGTTTTCCTCTGTGGCCTGATAAGGCTGTTCCCCTCTCAAGGGGAGGTGATCAAAGAGCAGGCCACTGAGTTCATGTCAGAGACAGTCCATGTTCCCATTACAGGAACTGTGCTACATCTCTGCAAAGGTTATAGGTTATCTCCATGCATAGTCCTTGGTTGGAGTATCAGTCCCAGAAAAGACCCTTATGCCCAGATTTTTTGTTCTGTTGCTCTCCTTGTGGAGCTCTTGTCCCCTCCAGGTCTTTCTTCTCTCTGTTCTTTCATAAGCTTCCCTGCACTCTGCCTCAACTTTGGGTATGAGTCTCAGCATCTGCTCTGATACCTTCTGGCAAGAGTCTTTTAGAGACACTCTGTGGTAGGCTCCTGTCATGTTTCCTATTTTCTCCCTCTTCTGATGTCCATCACATTTGCCTTTCTGAGTGAGGATTGTTCATCTTACCCAGGGTCCTCCTTCTTGCGTAGCTTCTTTAGATGAACAGATTTTAGTATGATTGTACCTATATTATATGTCTAATATCCACTTATAAGTGAGTATATGCCATGTGTGTCTTTCTGTTCCTGGGATACCTCAGTCAGGATGATCTTTTCTAGTTCCCACCATTTGCCTGCAATTTTCATGATTTCCTTGTTTTTAATTGCTGTATAGAAAATGTACCACAATTTCTGTATGCATTTATCATGCATTTATCAGCTGAGGGACATCTGAGTTTTGTTTTTTTTTCCAGATTATGGCTATTACAAATAAAGCTTCTACGAACATTGTTGAGCAAATGTCCTTGTGTACTAGAGCATATTTTGGAAATATGCCTAGGAGTGCTATAGCTGGAAATATTAAAGCTGCTAGGTGCAAAACTGGCACGGAACTGTCTTTCCTTGACTACATTCATGTTACAAATAAGCAGTAGAGATGGGCAAGATTTCATTGCAGGAGTGAATGCAGTTCTGGGCTTTGCAGACTTACTGCTTTTGGTTTCTTTTCAGGTTTCCTTTCTGGGGCATGGAAAACCATGAACAACAATGGGATCAGCAGTTCCAGGGTCTATGCAGATCGAAGATGGATCTGTAGCAAACCCAACAGCTATACCCTCCAGTGCCAAAATTCTTGAGCATATTTTGGATATATGCCTAGGAGTGCTATAGTTGGATCTTGAGTGAACACTATTTTTAATTGTCTGAGAAAGTGGCAGATTGATTTCCAAAGAGCTTGTACAAGTTTACATTCCCTCCTGCAATAGAAGAGGGCTCCTCTTTCTCCACATCCTCTCCAGCATGTGTTGTCACTTGAGTTTTTTATCCTAGCCCTTGGGCTAATATCCAGAATATATAAAGAACTCAAGAAGTTAAACAGGAAAAAAAAAATCAAGTAATCCAACAACAACAACGAAAAATAGGGTACAGACCTAAACAGATATATCTCAATAGATGAATATCGAATGGCAGAGAAACATTTAAATAAATGCTCAACATCCTTAGTCACTAGGGAAATGCAAATCAAAACAACCCCGAGATTTTAACTTAAACCCATCAGAATTAATTTCACCACTTTATTGGATTTACTTCACATCAAATGGGAGTTAAATTCCTTAAGCATTCATCACTTAATTTTGTACAAGTGTGCATATTATTGTGTCATAAAAACAAACCATTTAAAATCTTTATAGAGTTAACTACAGTGTACTGATGAGTCCCAAAAAGGACAAAATTACAGGCCACAAAAACGTATCCTGATCTTTTCATCTCTTTCTCTCCCTTTTGTTTTATGACAGCTTGATTTGCCAAGGAGGAGGGGATGATATCCATGGTAGGCCTCCTGGTATCTGAGAGAAAAAGGATGAGGAGGGGGAAGGGGAAGGGAGGAGAGAAGAGGGAAGAGGGAGTTGGGAGGGGAAAAGGAGATGGGGGATGGAAGTGGGAGAGTGGGACTGGGAGGAAAAGAGGGAGGGGAAGCATTTATATCTACTTGATGTGTGTTTATTGTTTGTATAAATGTATGCATGTGTTTGTGTGTGTGTGTGTGTGTGTGTGTGTGTGTGTGTGTGTGTGTGTATGGAACTGGAGTTAAATGTCAGGGACCACCTGAGGGAACTCGCCAACTTCAGAGACCACCTGTAGGAACTCACCAACTTGCCTGTTCCCTTACCTGCAGTAAACATACTGCTTGGAGATGTCAGAGACCACCTGTGGAAACTCATCAACCTGCCTCAACTTGCCCGTTTCCTTACCTGCGGTAAACATACTGCTTGGCAGCAGCAGAGATGTGCTCACAGAACTGTGGCTTATCACAAGATGTTTCAGGCCCCTGGCCAAGAAGAATTTGTAATTTTTCACCCACCCTACTTCCTTATCCTGAACCCTTTATAAAAGCTGATTCTGCTCAGTATAGTTAGTCCTTGACAAGCACCTGTTTGCTTGGACTCGTTCTTTTCTCTCAGCTCATCTTTTTACAGGTTCGGATTCTCTTCTATCCCCCACTAATAACAGGCTCCGCTGGCCGGAGCAGTTAAAGACTGATGTGAGTGGCCATGTGGGTGCTGAAAATGGAACCCAGGTCTTTTGTAAGAACAAGTACTCCTAACTATTGAGCCATCTCTCTAGCCTTTTCTTCTTCCTCTGTTTTCTTTTATTGGTATAGTTGAGCAAGCCTTGGAAAAACAGAATTTGCCTGCAATTTCCTCATTTTAGGGACATTCAGGCCATTTCTAGATTATGGCTATTATAAGTAGAGCTGCTATGAACAAATTTGAGCAAATGTTATTGTTAAATGGTGTGGCATCTTTTGGGTATATGCCCTGGAGTGGTGTAACTGATCTCAAGGTAGCGCTATTTCCAATTTTTTGAGAAAGTACCAGATTGATTTCCAAAGTGGTTGTACAAGTTTGTATTCCTACTAACAGTGGAGGAGGGTTCCTCTTTCTCCACATCCTCTCCAGCATGTGTTGTCGCTTGAGTTTTTGATCTTAGCCATTCTGATGGGTATAAGGTGGAATCTCAGAGTCGTTTTGATTTGCATTTCCCTGATGACTAAGGATGTTGAGCATTTCTTTAAGTGTTTCTCTGCCATTTGATATTCCTCTGTTGAGAATTCTCTACTTAACTTTGTACTCCCTTTTTTTTTTTTTTTTTTTTTTTGATGGTTCAAGAAGTTTAATTAGGGAACTTTTTACAAGGCATGGAGAATCTAGGGGATATCAACTATGAGTGATGAAGAGATCCAAGGCCAAACGCTGCCCAGGAGAAAACCATTTCCTATTTTCAGCCACAAATAACAAAGAAGTGAGAAAGTGAGTAGAGACCACCAGGTAGGCGTTGTAGCCTCTGCTTGGATGGAGTCAATCCCTACCATCCTGACAGAGGGACAAGAAGCATAAGGGCTTTTTGACCTCTATTTGGTTGGTCTGTCTCCTACCAGTGGGTACAAACTGGTTGACCAAGGAGAATGCTCATGATGGGAAGGAGCCCCTGAGGCTCTGGAAAACATAAAGGGAATGTGCAGGACATGTAGCCAGAGGTAGAAAAAGTAATGTCCCCAATGGAAAACACTAATGTAAGTATATCTGTGCTGAGGAGGGCAGGGAAGCTGAAGACTTAGAAACCTGTTCATGGTTGTATAAAGATGTCAAGCCTCCTAAAGGTCTAGTTGATAAGCAATATGAATATCCAGCAACCCAGCTACTGCTAAGGTGCTGTAATTCAGAAGTATAGAAGGAGCAGTGTGTGTATCTGTATACCCACATTATAAATATTTATCATAGCATTTTTCATTACCATGAAAATGTTGTAATAACTGAAACTTCTATTACTGGAAAATTGATTAAATATACTACTATATTTATAAAATGAACTAAAATGCTTACAGCAAAATTGATATTTAAGTTCATATTCCTTAACAGGGAAAGATGGTGGCAATAAACCATTCAGTGAAAAAATTACTATATAAGACCATATCTGTGCAGAAAACAAATCACAGAAGATAAATGCCCAGAAGAAATTGTGGAATAATGGATTTCTTTCATTGATTAGTTCTATTTTTCCAGGTATGTGTATTTTCTTTCTTTCTTTTTTTTTTTTTTAATTTATCAGTTACATTTTATTAACTCTGTATCCCAGCCGTGTCCCGATCCCTCATTCCCTCCCAGTCCCTCCCCCCCCATCTCCACTGTGCCCCTTTCCAAGTCCACTGATAGGGGGGACCTCCTCCCCATTCATCTGATCCTGTTTTATCAGGTATCTTCAGGACTGGCTGCAAAGCCCTCCTCTATGGCCTAACAGGACTGCTCCTCCCTTCGGGGGTGGGGAGACCAAAGAGCCAGTCATTGAGTTCCTGTTAGAAATAGTCCTTATTCCCCTCACTTTGGGAAACCAATTGGTTACTGAGCTACCACAGGCTACATCTGAGCGGAGGTTCTAGGTTATATCCATACATGGTCCTTGGTTGAATGTCAGTCTCAGAAAAGACCCTGTGCCCAGATGTACTCCCTTTTTTAATTGGATTATTTGGATTGTTGGTGTCCAATTTCTTGAGTTCTTTATATATTGTGGATAGTAGCTCTCTATTGATTGTAGGGATCAGTGAAGATCAATAGGCTGTTCTGTTGACATTGTCCTTTGCACTACAAAAGCTTTTTAGTTTCAGGAGGTCACATTTATAAATTGTTAATCTTTAATCCTGAGCTGTTGGTGTTCTGTTCAGGAATTTGAAGATCATCCTGAGTGAGGTAACCCAGAAACAGAAAGACATGCATATATACACTCACTTATAAGTAGATATTAGCTGTATAATATAGGATAGCAATACTAAAATCTATAGACCTAAAGATGCTAGATACTAAGGAGGACCCTACGGATGCTTAAATCTCATTCAGAATGGCAAGCAGGATATACACCAGAAGCAGTGGAAAAGAGGAAACAGGATGGGAACCTACTATAGAAGGTCCTCTGAAAGGCTCAGCCCAACAGGGGATTGAAGCATATGGTGAGACTCACACCCAAACTCTGGGTAGAGCTCAGGGTGTCTTATGTAAGAAGAGGGAGATAGAAGGACATGGAGGGGAAAGGAGCCCCCAAGGTGAACACCAAACCCAACAAATCTGAGTCCAGGAGGTCCTGGAGAGACTGATGCACCAAGCAAGGACCGTGCATGGAGAGGACCTAGACCCCTTGCTCAGATGACTGAGTAGCAGCTCAGCCTTCGTGTAGTTCCCCAAGTCAGGGGAGCAGGGGTTTCCTCTGCCATGAACTGCTGTTTGATCAGAAGCCCCTGGTGATGCAGCCACACCAGGCCACAGAGGAAGAGGAGCCAGGTAGTCCTGATGAGACTTGATAAGCTATGGGTAGATGGTAGAGGAGGAGAACTCTCCCTTTCAGTGGACTAGGAGAAGGGGATAGGGGGAAAGAGAGAGGGATGGTGGGACTGGGAGGAGCTGAGGGAGGGGTCTTCATTCAGGATATATAACAAATAAATTGTAAAAAAAATTAAAATTAAAAAAGAAAAAATAGCAGGTATTCCCCTCATTTTTTTTTTTTTGTAAATTTTATTTTATTAATAAGCTCTTTCTACCTAAACTAAATGAATCAGTGTTCCTCGCAAGTGGCCCGGGCCACAGATGTGTGTCACCACACACCATCCATTCTGCTTTCTGTTATTAAAGTGCAAGAGCATTTTTAAATGTGCATTGATGCTTTGCCGGCATGTATGTCTGTGTGAGGATACTATATCCTCTGAAACTGGAGTTATAGATAGTTGTGGTTCCCATGTGGGTTCTGTGAATTGAACCCCGGTCCAATGTTCTTAACCACATCTGCATTTTAAGTAATGTATTGTCCTTATTTTAAAGCTATGCTTTATTATTTATTAGATAAAAACAAGCATATTTAACTCTGAAAAAAATGACTTTCTCATCTCTCCCCCCCAACCACACGCCACTTCATTTAGTCTTAATAAAACCTTTTTTTTCTTGCAATCCAGTTTACTTCCTGCATTCTAATAGGAAGGTAGAGTACGTCCCTGCTGTGTCAATGAAGGAGTGAGCCTGAGCTTGAGCTTGTAATAAAAAGATCCTCATGGGTTTTGCAAAGTACCTGACTCCTGGTGGTCTTTTGGGGTGTAGCAAATCAGGCACAACAATCAAATCGGCTTCATTATCATCTTCACATCTGGGTCAGGAGAAAGTGGAGGCTTTGATTCTACTCAGAGGATCCCAGTGAGCCAACATGAGAGGAGGAAGCATGTTTCCCTTCTCCTTGTGTTCCTGCCTAGTGAAAGAAGGAGAGGGGCTTGCTGAAATTAAAGTAATAAAACGAAGGCTGAGAAAGACAGTGAGATTTTCTCCACTCTATTATTCATGATCTCAATCAGCTAGAATGGAAACCTGAGGGACAGAAGTACAAGAACAAAGCCAGCAAAGCCTGTCCCAGCAGTGAAAGAACTGAAACACCTGGACCCATTAGCTAAATGCTTCAAACTGGGAAACTCACAGCATAGTGATTAGATCTTTCAGTAAACAAACAAACAAACAAACATAGAAAGAGGAACATCCTTGAAAGGTGTTGGAAATTAAGGCTGAGTATCTGAGAGATGAGTTTTCTAGGAAGCTGGACCTGCAAATGCAAAGGGAGAACATGTCTGTGATGTTGTAGGGGAATGTGCATCTCTGGTGTGCTGCGGAGGTCAAGGCAGGAGGAATGGGGAGAGGAAGAAAGGAACTTGGAAAACATTCTATAGGTTAAGATGTTGAGAGGGAGTCATTGAAATGTCAGGAAGAGTGGAGAGAACTCAGCATTCTGTGGATACCAAGGAAGGACAAAGCAGGTACTTCACAGAGCTCAAGTTCACATGGCCTCTTCAGTGATCAGTGGCTGGTCCGCTCAGTCTGGTCTCCTATGAAACAGCTTGAACAGGGCAGGATGTCAGGATGTCAGTGCAGTTCCTTACATCTTAGTGTGAGGGAGTAGCAATTTCTAAAATCACCCAGATAGGTTTTAGATTCCGCTGTTGAGAATTCTCTGCTTAACTCTGTACTCCCTTTTTAAATTAGATTATTTGGTTTGTTGGTGTCTAATTTCTTGAGTTCTTTATATATTCTGGACAGGAACTCTCTATCAGATGTAAGGTTGATGAAGATCTGTAGGCTGTCATTTTGTTCTGTTGACATTGTCCTTTGCTTTACAGAAGCATTTCAGTTTCGGGAGGTCCCATTTATTAATTGTTGATCTTAGAGCCTGAGCTGTTGGTGTTCTGTTCAGGAAGTTAAAGATCATCCTGAGTGCATTGAAGCTTTGCCTTTGTGTATGTCTGTATCCTCTGAAACTAGAGTTATAGATAGTTGTGGTTCCCATGTGGGTTCTGTGTATTGAACCCTGGTCCAATGCTCTTAACCACATCTGCATTTTAAGTAATGTATTGTCCTTATTTTAAAGCTATGCTTTATTTTTTTATTAGATAAAAATAAAGCATAACCCAGAAACAGAAAGACAGGTATTGTATGTACTCACTTATAAGCAGATATTAGCTGTATAATATAGTATAGCCATACTAAAATCTACAGACCTAAAGAAGCTAAATACTAAGGAGGATCCTAGGAAAGATACTTTTTTTAAATTTTATTATTATTTTTTTTATCAGTTACATTTTATTAACTCTGTATCCCAGCCATGTCCTGATCCCTCATTCCCTCCCAGTCCCTCCCTCCCTCCCTCATCTCCACCGTGCCCCTTTCCAAGTCCACTGATAGGGGGGACCTCCTCCCCATTCATCTGATCCTGTTTTATCAGGTATCTTCATGACTGGCTGCAAAGCCCTCCTCTGTGGCCTAACAGGACTGCTCCTCCCTTCGGGGGTGGGGAGACCAAAGAGCCAGTCATTGAGTTCCTGTTAGAAATAGTCCTTGTTCCCCTCACTTTGGGAAAACAATTGGTTACTGAGCTACCACAGGCTACATCTGAGCGGAGGTTCTAGGTTATATCCATACATGGTCCTTGGTTGAATGTCAGTCTCAGAAAAGACCCTGTGCCCAGATATATTTGGTCCTTGTGGAGCTCCTATCCTTTCCCCATCAGACTAACTCCCCTTCTTTCTTATGATTTTTTTTTAAGATTTATTTTTTATGTATACAGTGTTATGCCTGCAGGCTAGAAGAGGGCACCAGATCTCATCACAGAGGGTTATGAGCCACCGAGTGGGTGCTGGGAATTGAACTGAGGACCTCTGGAAGGGCAACCAGGGCTTTTAACCTCTGAGCCATCTCTCCAGCCCCCTAGGAAAGATACTTAAAGCTCATTCAGAATGGCAAACAGGATAGACAGCAGAATCGGTGGAAGAGAGGAATCAGGATGGGAGCTTACTATAGAGGGTCCTCTGAAAGGCTCCACCAAACAAGGGTGAGATGCTGAGAATCACAGCCAAACTTTAGTCAGGGAAAGCCATGCCTTTCTACCTCAGTGATCCAGATTAGAATTGGCTCTTCCTACTTCAAATTAAGGAAAAACTATTTCACAGGTGAGTTCTCCATTTTAGGGTTTTACTTAAATCC
>JAEOAE010001989.1:0-81048 GCA_036365155.1 Meriones psammophilus | reverse complement strand
CCCCAGGCTGACAGGGCACAGACATGGTAAAAGAAACCAGAGCAGGATAGGTTGGGGGCGGGAGGGGTTTGGGCGTAAAGTGCCCTTCCACAACCCCCACACACACACACACCCCCACGTCCCTGCCGAGCAGGAGTCACTGATGAGGACCAGGCTGGAGATCCAACGGGTCCCCTCTCAGAGGACGGGATGACCCTGGTGTTCCGCACCTAAGGGCCTTCGGGCTCCTCTGCCGGAACCCGTAGGCGTTCCTGCCTTTCAGCCATCGGACGGAAGAGGGTCTGGAGGAGGGTCTGTCTCCCCGGTGGTCTCAGCAGCCTCGGGGCCTCCCTGCGCAGCAGGTTTCCAGTCCCAGGGACCGGCCACTGCGGGCAGGCCTGGACTCTCCCAGCAGCAGAGCCAGGAGGAGAGTGATGGCCTGGCCTGGCGGGAGCCGGCCCAAGATGTTGGCTCAGCCTATCCGCGCCGTCTGCAGCCGTGTCCCTGTCAGGTTCCCCGAGGTGAGAGCTGTGTGCCTGCCTGTCTGCTGTGGAACACGGCTTCCCTCCCGGGCAGACCGACGTGGGCCCGCCTGCCTCGGGCGATGCTCCGTGCTCCCAGGACGGCCTGAGTCGCCCCCTGTGGACAAGGGGAAGGCCTTATTCTGCAGACTGGCTCACCGGGGGCTCCTAGGAGAGCTAGCGAGCTCTTTGAGCAGACTCCCTGTTGGGGGGGTGGGGGGGTCTGTCTCCCGAAGGACTGCAGCCCGCTGTCCTGACCCGGCCGTGCTGCTCTCTGGTGGGGAAGGGATCGCTCTAGGCAGCAAATAGGGGAAGGCAGCGGGACAGGGAACTGGAGGCTGGAAGATGGCCTTGGCCTTGGCCTCTGGCGCGGCCCTGTCAGCATCCGCAGGAGAACCCAGAAAGCAGTGGCCACAGTTGGCCTCACGGGCTGTGGCAGAAACCCTCGGATGTGCCCGGGGCCTCCCTAAATATCCCACCGCCGGCTCCGGGAAGAAGGGCGGGGAGAAGGAGGCCAGCAAGGCTCCCTGGGCCTCTGGGCTCCCCGTGACTGCAGAGAGAGCCCTGGAGGACATCCTTGATCCCGCCTCGCTCAACTCCCTGAGGAGGCCACGGGGTCGGCATGACGATGGGCGCTCTGCCTCCCTCTCCGCCCCCCACTCTTCCACGACGGCCTCTCCGGATGTCTGGCGTGGCTCTGCCCCTCTGAAAGTCTCTCTCGGAGAGGCGCTGAACTTGAACACGCGCCCACCTCCGTGAGCCTCCATCCTCCAGTTGGCCTCAGACCGAGTTTTCTCGGGCCACGCGTGCCGTGGAACGGTCCACTCGGAATGGGAAAAGGCAGATCCCTGGGCTTCACTCCCTGGAGAGGAGCAGGGCCCCAAAGAGAACGGGCAGAAGGGGACGGTGGACGCTTCCTGCCTCGGGGGTCTCCCGGTGGAGTGCTGTGGGAGGGAGGCTAAGAGCCAGGCCCTGTCCTGGGAGAGCTGAGGAGGGAGGACTGGACACCAGAGTCCGTCCGTCCGTTTTCCTCTCCTGTGGTCTTCTCAGCACAGTCGGGTCCCAGAGGACCCAGCCCAGGTGAGTCACTGGATTCTTCCTCCCGTGATGCCAGAGAGGGCCGTGTGTCCTCTCAACCGCGGCGACTGGGAGACCCGGGAGACCCGGGCCTGGCCTCCTCAAGACTGGCAGGAGGGCCGTGGCACCGTTCGTCCAGCGGCTCGGCAATCCCTTCCCAGGACCCTCTCAGCGAGCCAAAACGAACTGCCTTCTGCTTCCAGACCGAGACTCTAGAGCTGCTGGCTTACAGAAGGAAGCTGGAACCCGGCGACCCGAGCAGTCACGGTTTCAGTACAGGACACTGGAAACATCATGCCCACAGAAAGACACGTTTTACAGCACCCGTGGCACACACCCAGATCCCACCAAGGAATTGAAACCCGTGTAGAGACAAATTGGAATCATCAGTTTATTCGAAACCAGAACAGAACCACCGCACACACACACACACACACACACACACACACACACACTGTCTCTTTGAAACCCTCATAGTGGATGATGTATGAGAAAATACTTGAAAAAATAAATTAAGAGACGAATTGATGCTGCTTTTTCTCCTCCTCCTCCTCCTCCTCCTCCTCCTCCTCCTCCTCCTCCTCCTCCTCCTTGATTTGAAGCTCTTCTTATCGTCTAGTGCACTATCGGGATCTGCGCGTGGGCTGTGAGTCGAGGCAGGCAGGGAGTCCGCTGTCATCTCAGTGGAGATCCCTCCAGGAAGCCTCTGCTCTGCTCTTCTCTTCTCGGGGCTCCTTTCTTTCGCCGGCCCCGGGAACCCGGAAAGGGCCGCTTGCATTTCTGCCCTGACGATCTCCCAGGAGCAAGGGCTGTATCCCGTGGCCTTCAGGTAGCGGGAGATTCTTCGGAAGTACTCGCGGATGGCCATGGCAAGAGGTGGCGGACAGGACGGGCCCTGCTGCTGCGCTGGCCCCCGTTGAGTGTCTTGCAGGTCACTGAGCACATTAGTGAGTAGCTGCCCATGAGCCTTCTGTGGCCAGGCTTTTCTGCTGGCCTCTGAGCCGAAGAGGTGGAGGACCTGCCTGAGCACCTCGGGGTAGCAACAGGTGGCTTCCTGCCACTCCTCCCGGGCGCCAGCTCCTTTCTTCCAGGGACGTCGGAAGTCGGTTCTGTTCCGCAGGCACCAGTGAGCCGGCACGCTCTTGAGCTGTCCTAAGAAGCGCAGGCTTTCCCCGCGCTCAGGCAGGCTCAGGCTCCCGGATGCTCCCCAATCGAGGGAGCAGGCGGTGCTTGGGCCCAGCAGCAGCGCCCCTCCCACCAGGAGCAGAGTCTGCAGGGGCAGGGGCGGCGGCAGCATTGCAGAGCGTGGTTATTCCGTCCTTGGCCAGCAGGGGTCGCGCGCGTACAGAAGGGCTGTCCGGGCATCGTGCCCGGCGGCGGCGGCGGCAGCTTAGCTTTAATAGTTCACTCTGGGCTCCCGAGAAGAGAATCCGAGTGAGTCCTCGAGCCAGCGAGCCAGCCAGCGAGCCCTTCAGCAGCAGCAGCAGCAGAGGGCGCCGGCCGGCCGCCAGAGCAGGCAGGCCCGGTCGTGGGCGCGCGCAGGATCTCCCAGTCCGCGCGCCACCCCGGAGACTGCGGGACCGCGGGACCGCGGGCCTGGTCGCCGCAGCGCTGGGCGGATTCGGCCGATGGCGGCCTGGAACCTTGGTCCAGACGGAATCTGGTGGTCGGAGGACACATTTTGGGGGATCTGGAAAGACTCCGAAGGCCAGAGAGTGGGAGCGTCCCTCTAGTTGTGTTTCCTTTCGGTTCGAATCTCGGTGTGTTTGGGGCGCGGTGGCTTTCCGGCTCCCCATCGGGGGGTGCGGGTTGGGGAATGGGGGTCGGCCGCGGCCAAGGAGGAAGATGGCCCGGGGAAGGCAGCACCGTTCTGGGCCCAGAGACGAAGAGGGTCCCAGAGAGGGGACACGCGGGGGTCTTGGCCCTCGGGGGAACAGAACAGTGCTGCCCCGCTGGCCCCGCCTCAGCCTCAAGCGCTGGGGTGGTGGCCGGGGGAGGGTGGCTCGCCTGCTGGGCGGGGGCCCTGTCTTCCGGGAACTGAGCCACACTCCAGCAGAGTGCGGGTTCCAGACAGCTGTCCTCAGCCTCAGCCTCCCAGCGCTTCCCCGCAGGGCCCCGGTCTCAAAGTGTTCACCTTCGGCTCCTCTGGTCCGCGGTGGGCCCTCTCAGACCCTGTGGCCTGCCGACGCCCACGGGAGTCGGCGGTGAAGCAGCCCAAACCAACACTCAGCGCGGGGACGGGAGTTTCCCCAGCAGCTCCTCCAGGGCCTCCTTTTCCCTTCTTTTTCGCTCAGGCGGGCGGCGGCGTCTGTCCGTCCGTCCCCCATGGTCTCCCGTCCCTCCACCAACCCTGGAATCCAGAGGACGTGGGAGACGCGTGTCCCGGGATGGGGTCGACCTGCTACATCCCCCAGGCTGACAGGGCACAGACATGGTAAAAGAAACCAGAGCAGGATAGGTTGGGGGGCGGGGAGGGGTTTGGGCCGTAAAGTGCCCTTCCACAACCCCACACACACACACACACACACCCCACGTCCCTGCCGAGCAGGAGTCACTGATGAGGACCAGGCTGGAGATCCAACGGGTCCCCTCTCAGAGGACGGCGATGACCCTGGTGTTCCGCACCTAAGGGCCTTCGGGCTCCTCTGCCGGAACCCGTAGGCGTTCCTGCCTTTCAGCCATCGGACGGAAGAGGGTCTGGAGGAGGGTCTGTCTCCCCGGTGGTCTCAGCAGCCTCGGGGCCTCCCTGCGCAGCAGGTTTCCAGTCCCAGGGACCGGCCACTGCGGGCAGGCCTGGACTCTCCCAGCAGCAGAGCCAGGAGGAGAGTGATGGCCTGGCCTGGCCTGGCGGGAGCCGGCCCAAGATGTTGGCTCAGCCTATCCGCGCCGTCTGCAGCCGTGTCCCTGTCAGGTTCCCCGAGGTGAGAGCTGTGTGTCTGCCTGCCTGCCTGTCTGCTGTGGAACACGGCTTCCCTCCCGGGCAGACCGACGTGGGCCCGCCTGCCTCGGGCGATGCTCCGTGCTCCCAGGACGGCCTGAGTCGCCCCCTGTGGACAAGGGGAAGGCCTTATTCTGCAGACTGGCGCACCGGGGGCTCCTAGGAGAGCTAGCGAGCTCTTTGAGCAGACTCCCTGTTGGGGGGGGGGGTCTGTCTCCCGAAGGACTGCAGCCCGCTGTCCTGACCCGGCCGTGCTGCTCTCTGGTGGGGAAGGGATCGCTCTAGGCAGCAAATAGGGGAAGGCAGCGGGACAGGGAACTGGAGGCTGGAAGATGGCCTTGGCCTTGGCCTCTGGCGCGGCCCTGTCAGCATCCGCAGGAGAACCCAGAAAGCAGTGGCCACAGTTGGCCTCACGGGCTGTGGCAGAAACCCTCGGATGTGCCCGGGCCTCCCTAAATATCCCACCGCCGGCTCCGGGAAGAAGGGCGGGGAGAAGGAGGCCAGCAAGGCTCCCTGGGCCTCTGGGCTCCCCGTGACTGCAGAGAGAGCCCTGGAGGACATCCTTGATCCCGCCTCGCTCAACTCCCTGAGGAGGCCACGGGGTCGGCATGACGATGGGCGCTCTGCCTCCCTCTCCGCCCCCCACTCTTCCACGACGGCCTCTCCGGATGTCTGGCGTGGCTCTGCCCCTCTGAAAGTCTCTCTCGGAGAGGCGCTGAACTTGAACACGCGCCCACCTCCGTGAGCCTCCATCCTCCAGTTGGCCTCAGACCGAGTTTTCTCGGGCCACGCGTGCCGTGGAACGGTCCACTCGGAATGGGAAAAGGCAGATCCCTGGGCTTCACTCCCTGGAGAGGAGCAGGGCCCCAAAGAGAACGAGCAGAAGGATACGGTGGACGCTTCCTGCCTTGGGGGTCTTCCGGTGGAGTGCTGTGGGAGGGAGGCTAAGAGCCAGGCCCTGTCCTGGGAGAGCTGAGGAGGGAGGACTGGACACCAGAGTCCGTCCGTCCGTTTTCCTCTCCTGTGGTCTTCTCAGCACAGTCGGGTCCCAGAGGACCCAGCCCAGGTGAGTCACTGGATTCTTCCTCCCGTGATGCCAGAGAGGGCCGTGTGTCCTCTCAACCGCGGGGACTGGGAGACCCGGGAGACCCGGGCCTGGCCTCCTCAAGACTGGCAGGAGGGCCGTGGCACCGTTCGTCCAGCGGCTCGGCAATCCCTTCCCAGGACCCTCTCAGCGAGCCAAAACGAGTCTGCCTTCTGCTTCCAGACCGAGACTCTAGAGCTGCTGGCTTACAGAAGGAAGCTGGAACCCGGCGACCCGAGCAGTCACGGCTTCAGTACAGGACACTCGGAAACATCATGCCCACAGAAAGACACGTTTTACAGCACCCGTGGCACACACCCAGATCCCACCAAGGAATTGAAACCCGTGTAGAGACAAATTGGAATCATCAGTTTATTCGGAAACCGAACAGAACCACCTGTACACACACACACACACACACACACACACACACACACACACACACACACACACACACACACACACAGTCTTTGAAACCCTCATAGTGGATGATGTATGAGAAAATACTTGAAAAAATAAATTAAGAGACGAATTGATGCTGCTTTTTCTCCTCCTCCTCCTCCTCCTCCTCCTCCTCCTCCTCCTCCTCCTCCTCCTCCTCGATTTGAAGCTCTTCTTATCCTCTAGTGCACTATCGGGATCTGCGCGTGGGCTGTGAGTCGAGGCAGGCAGGGAGTCCGCTGTCATCTCAGTGGAGATCCCTCCAGGGAGCCTCTTCTCTTCTCTTCTCTTCTCTTCTCTTCTCTTCTCTTCTCTTCTCTTCTCTTCTCTTCTCGGGCTCCTTTCGACGGCCCCGGGAACCCGGAAAGGGCCACTTGCATCTCTGCCCTGACGATCTCCCAGGAGCAAGGGCTGTATCCCGTGGCATTCAGGTAGCGGGAGATTCTTCGGAAGTACTTGTGGATGTCTGTGGGGAAAGGTGGCGGACAGGACGGGCCCTGCTGCTGCGCCGGCCCCCGTTGAGTGTCTTGCAGGTCACTGAGCACATTAGTGAATAGCTGCTCAAGAGCCTTCTGTGGCCAGGCTTTTCTGCTGGCCTCTGATCCGAAGAGGTGGAGGACCTGCCTGAGCACCTCGGGGTAGCAACAGGTGGCTTCCTGCCACTCCTCCCGGGCGCCAGCTCCTTTCTTCCAGGGACGTCGGAAATCGGTTCTGTCCCGCAGGCACCGGTGAGCGGGCACGCTCTTGAGCTGTCCTAAGAAGCGCAGGCTTTCCCCGCGCTCAGGCAGGCTCAGGCTCCCGGATGCTCCCCAATCGAGGGAGCAGGCGGTGCTTGGGCCCAGCAGCAGCGCCCCTCCCACCAGGAGCAGAGTTGGCGGCGGCGGCGGCAGCATTGCAGAGCGTGGTTATTCCGTCCTTGGCCAGCAGGGATCGCGCGCGTACAGAAGGGCTGTCCGGGCATCGTGCCCGGCGGCGGCGGCGGCAGCTTAGCTTTAATAGTTCACTCTGGGCTCCCGAGAAGAGAATCCGAGTGAGTCCTCGAGCCAGCGAGCCAGCCAGCGAGCCCTTCAGCAGCAGCAGCAGCAGAGGGCGCCGGCCGGCCGCCAGAGCAGGCAGGCCCGGTCGTGGGCGCGCGCAGGATCTCCCAGTCCGCGCGCCACCCCGGAGACTGCGGGACCGCGGGACCGCGGGCCTGGTCGCCGCAGCGCTGGGCGGATTCGGCCGATGGCGGCCTGGAACCTTGGTCCAGACGGAATCTGGTGGTCGGAGGACACATTTTGGGGAATCTGGAAAGACTCTGAAGGCCAGAGAGTGGGAGCGTCCCTCTAGTTGTGTTTCCTTTTGGTTCGAATTTTGGTGTGTTTGGGGCGCGGTGGCTTTCCGGCTCCCCATCGGGGGGTGCGGGTTGGGGAATGGGGGTCGGCCGCGGCCAAGGAGGAAGATGGCCCGGGGAAGGCAGCACCGTTCTGGGCCCAGAGACGAAGAGGGTCCCAGAGAGGGGACACGCGGGGTCTTGGCCCTCCAACACTCAGTGCGGGGACGGAAGTTTCCCCAGCAGCTCCTCCAGGGCCTCCTTTTCCCTTCTTTTCGCTGATGAGGACCAGGCTGGAGATCCAACGGTTCCCCTCTCAGAGGACAGGGATAGCCCCTAATGAGAACCCAGAATGCAGTGTTCACAGGAGGCGTCTCGGGCTGGAGCAGAACCCAGAATGCAGTGTTCACAGGAGGCGTCTCGGGCTGGGCAGAGCAGAAACCTTTGGGATGTGCCTGGTCCTCCCTAATTATCCCACCAGCGACTCTGAGAAGGCTCCTTGCATGAGGATGGGCGTTCTACCTCCGCCCCATCCCGCAAACACACGATGGCCTCTTTTCTCTGCCCCTCTGAAAGTTTCAGAGAGGCTGAACTTGACGTCGAGAACAGCACACACGGAATCGAAAAAGGCAGATCCGTGGGATCTGATGATTTAAAGGTCTTCTCATCGTCTAAAATGCCTGGGCTGTGAGTCGAGGCAGGGAGTCCGCTGTCATCTCAGTGGAAATTCCTCTCCATCAATCTTGGCTCCTTTCGTGTGACCCTGGGAACCCGGAAAGCGCTGCTTGCATTTCTGCCCTGACGATCTCGCAGGAGCAAGGGCTGTATCCCTTGGCCTTCAGGTAGCTGGAGATTCTTTGGAAGTAATTGCGGATGTCTGTGGGGAAAGGTGGCGGACAGGACGGGCCCTGCCGCTGCGCCGGCCCCCGTTGTGTGTCTTGCAGGTCACTGAGCACATTAGTGAGTAGCTGCTCAAGAGCCTTCTGTGGCCAGGTGTCTCTGCTGGCCTCTGCATCGCTGGCCTCTGAGCCGAAGAGGTGGAGGACCTGCCTGAGCACCTCGGGGTAGCACCAGGTGGCTTCCTGCCACTCCTCGTGGGAGGGAGCTCCTTTCTTCCAGGGTCGTCCGAAATCGGTTCTGTCAGGCAGGCACCGGTGAGCTGGTATGCTCTTCAGCTCTCCAAGCTCTCCACAATCAAGGGAGCCCATCAGCATCATGAGCAGATGAAGCGGCAGCATTATTCGGTCGCGAGCGGAGACAAGGGCTGTCTTGGCCTCGAACTCGGGAGGTCTGGAACGGCGGTCGGTGACGTTAACCGCTGAGCCACAGGCGAGTCTTCCCTCTCTGTCCTGAGAAAAAAGTGAACAACACGGCTCTTCTGTCTGCGCCCTCCCCCTGCTGGCCGAGGACGGAATAACCACGCTCTGCGATGCTGCCGCCGCCGCCGCCGCCGCCGGGCACGATGCCCGGACAGCCCTTCTGTCCGCGCGCGACCCCTGCTGGCCAAGGACGGAATAACCACGCTCTGCGATGCTGCCGCTGCTGCCTCAGACTCGGCTCCTGGTGGGAGGGGCGCTGCTGCTGAGCTGAAGCACCGCCTGCTCCCTCGATTGGGGAGCATCCGGGAGCCTGAGCCTGCCTCGCGGGGAAAGCCTGCGCTTCTTAGGACAGCTCAAGAGCGTGCCGGCTCACCGGTGCCTGCGGGACAGAACCGACTTCCGACGTCCCTGGGAGAAAGGAGCTGGCGCCCGGGAGGAGTGGCAGGAAGCCACCTGTTGCTACCCCGAGGTGCTCAGGCAGGTCCTCCACCTCTTCGGATCAGAGGCCAGCAGAAAAGCCTGGCCACAGAAGGCTCATGAGCAGCTACTCACTAATGTGCACAGCGACCTTCAAGACCCTCGACGGGGGCCGGCGCAGCGGCAGGGCCCGTCCTGTCCACCACCTCTTGCCATGGCCATCCGCGAGTACTTCCGAAGAATCTCCCGCTACCTGAAGGCCAAGGGATACAGCACTTGCTCCTGGGAGATCGTCAGGACAGAAATGCAAGCGGCCCCTCTGGGTTCCCGGGGCCAGCCGAAAGGAGCCAAGAGAAGAGAAGAGAAGAGAAGAGAAGAGAAGAGAAGAGAAGAGAAGAGAGAGAAGAGAAGAGGGAGGGAGAGGGGAGGGGAGGGGAGGGGGGGGAGGGGAGGGAGGGGAGGGGGGGGAGGGAGGGAGGGGGGAGGGGGAGAGGAGGGGAGGAGGGAGAGAGAAGAGGCTCCCTGGAGGGATCTCCACTGAGATGACAGCGGACTCCTGCCTGGACTCACAGCCCAGGCGCAGATCCCGATAGTGCACTAGACGATAAGAAGAGCTTCAAATCAGAAGAAGAAGGAGGAGGAGGAGGAGGAGGAGGAGGAGGAGGAGGAGGACGAGGAGAAGGAGAAGGAGGAGGAGGAGGAGGAGAGAAAGCAGCATCAATTCTTCTTTCAATTTATTTTTTTAAAATATCTTCTCATACATCATCCACTATGAGGGTTTGAAAGAAAGTGTGTGTGTGTGTATTTGTGTGTGTGTGTTGTGGTGGTTCAGTTCGGTTTCCGAATAAACTGATGATTCCAATGTGGAATCTGCACATGGCTTTCTCTCTCTCTCTCCCCCTCCCCCTGAATGGCAGCCAAAAGTTGTTCCAAATATGCCCATACTTATATACTTTTTAAAAATAAGTTTATTTGACACATTTGGGAGCCTGATGGGGGTGGTGATTCCTGCAAGATCTAGGTCAACTGTAGATGCTGAGTGAGATCTTGATATAAAAAACGAAACAAACAAAACAAACACCCACCCAACCACCACAGTATAAATCCCCAAACACAGACTAGGTAAAGAGCCAGGTGAGACTAAGAACCCAAAGCTTTTCATAGGATAAGAAGAGGGATATATGTGTGTGGAAAAAAAGTGATTCAGTGCGTGCAAGTGTGCTGTGAGCAAACACACACACACGTACCTGGCCACAGGCTCAGTACACTTCTCACTGAGGTGTAACTATCCATTTGCATTGACATATTTGAAATTTACTGGAAATATTAACTTTAATTATACAGTCAGTAGCTGGAAGGGATGTCATCGTCTGGGCCATATGAAAAATTCATATGGAAAATGGAAAACAAAGTACACGTTTAGATAAATGTTCGGAAAATGCAAATTGTGTGTTCCCTGTTGACGAGTCATACTCACACAAGCTGTCTTCACAAAACATAATACCCAGTTTACCCCCACCCCAATTCCCTCACTCTTTCCCTCTGCCACCCAGCCTGGCCAAGAGGTATCCTTTCTCCATCATCTCCTGCTCCCTCTCCTGGCCGCCCTGGTGATGTGCAGCGACACCAGATTGGATCCCTGGGCTGTGAGCTCTGCTATGTTTAGCAGGAAGATAGTCCTAAAGAGGAAATGAAACTTTCCTCTTTCTTGTGTCTGAAGGGCAGAAGGGACTTCCGATACCCTGAACGTGGCACAGGGATGCCGGAAGTCCCATGGTGGAGGAGTGAACCCACTCCCGCGTTGACTTCTGGCTGCCGTATGTGTACCGTAATACATGTGTTCACACACTCACAGAAACAAGAGAACGTAACAAAACTTAAGAATGAAGGTTGGGGCTCCTGGAGGGGAAAGCGCGTCGGTGTCTCCTGAACGTTATTTTCTTGCCTCTTCTGTGCGGTCTTTCTGGCGAGTTCGCTACCAGCAGAGGACGGTCAGCCTGGCTGTCCTGAATGTCTGTCTGCTGAGTGTCACAGGCCGCTCTGTTAGAAAATGCCCGTCGGGAGCTGGAACCGCGTGGAAGCCTGGGGCGAGGCTCGGAAAGGGGAGAACACGCCGTTCCTCTACCAGGGTGATTTATGTGCAGCCAGTGATAGGCCCGTCCCAGCGCGGGGGCTCCCCACGGTGCTGGCCCTGGCGCAGCTCGGGCGCCCTTCTTTCCCACCAGCTCCCTTCCCGAGCGGATCCACTCGTGCCCCTGCCGCAGTGTTTCCCGTCCGCATCCCGCCCACCCGCGCACATGTTTCGCTTTCCGTCTGACGTTTCCGGTTTCTACGAAGAGTGAACTATCACAGGAAGAAAGTGAAAGTTTCTCGAGAGCAGGTTTGTGCTTGTTTGTGCTAGTGGGCGTCCGGAGCAATGTGGGGGGATGAGGGCGGGGGCAGAAGGCACGCCCCGCTGCAGTGACGTCGTAGCGGCTGAAAGGGAAAGGAAACTGCGCGGTAGCTTTCCGAGCGGCGTGGGAGAACGCGCCCCCTGCTGGCTCCTGCCATCCACACCCTAGGAGGCCGCAGAGGCCACAGAGTCAGATTGGCTTCAAAGGACACAAGAGGCCTTTTCTTTAACAAAAACTGACCCAGTGCCGGAATATCACCTTTCTCTGGGGTCGTATTGTTTCATAAAAGGCCAAGTGTCCAGCATCCGGCAGCACAGGTCTTCTTTGGGCAATGAGCAGCTGTAGGGAGAAAGGAAAGAATGGGGTTTGGGGCCTCCCGCCTGCCATGAGGTCATAGCTGACACCATCCCTTAACTACACTGTGAGAGGGAGCCTGAGGAACTCAAAGCAGGGGTTGCAGACGAAAGCCTCATATCTGATTGAGTAAACTCTCCTTAAATATCATATCCTGTCTGATTTTCATACACTGATAAGCTTTTGCTATGGTATATATGGCAGCCCTTCCTCATACTTAAACAGAAATTGCAGACACATTTTGAGAATTTTCAGTTGAGCAAATGACCTTGCTGTATGGTGGAGCAGCTTTTGGGTATATGCTCAGGAGTGGATCTTGAGGTAGAGCTATTCCCGATTTCCTGACAAAGCGCCAGATTGATTTCCAAAGTGTTTGTGCAAGTTTGCACTCCCATCAGCAATGGAGGAGGGTTCCCCTTTCTCCACATCCTCGCCAGCGTGTGTTGTCACTTGAGTTTTTGATCTTAGCCATTCTGACAGCTGTAAGATAGAATCTCAGAGTTGTTTTGGTTTGCATTTCCCTGATGTCTAAGAACGTCAAGCATTTTTAAAGTGTTTCTCCACCATTCAATATTCTTATATCGGGAATTCTCTGTTTAGCTTTGTACCTCATTTTTAAATTGTATTATTTGGTTTGCTGGTGTTTCATTTCTTGAGTTTTTACATGTTAGCCCTCTGTTGGTGAAGATCTTTTCCCAGTCTGTAGGCTGTTGTTTTGTTCTGATGACAGTGTCCTTTGCTTTACAGAAGTTTTTTAGTTTCATGAGGTCCCATTTAGTAATTGTTGATCTTAAAGCCTGTGCTGTGGGTGTTCTGTTCAGGAAGTTGTCTCCTGTGCCAATGTGTTCTAGGCTCTTCCTCATTTTTATTTCTAACAGATTTAGTGTGTCTGGTTTTATGTTGAGGTCTTTGATTCACTTGGACTTTACTTTAGTTCAGGGTGATAACCATGGGTCTGTTTGCATTTTTCTACATGTAGACATCCAGTTAGACCAGGACTATTTGTTGAAGATTGTATTTTTTCCACTGTATGGTTTTAGATTCTTTGTCAAAAATCAAGTATCCATGGACGTGTGGGTGTATTTCTGGGTCTTCTATTCGATCTCATTGATCCACCATTCTGTTTCTATGCTAGTACCATGAAGTTTTTATTACTGTTACTCTGTAATTCAGATGGAGATAACCCCAGAACAAATTTTATTGTACAGGATTGTCTTAAGCTATTCTGGTTTTTGTTTGTTTGTTTTTCCATATGAAGTTGGGGATTTTTCTTTCAAGGTCTGTAAAGAATTTTGTTGGTATTTTGATGGGAATTACATTGAATCTATAGATTGCTTTTGGTAGGATAGCCATTTTTACTACATTAATTCCACTGATCCAGGAACATGGATCTTTCCACCTTTTGAAATCTTCTTCAATTTCTTTCTTCAGAGACTTGAAGTTTTTTCATAGAGGTCTTTCACTTGTTTGATTGGAGTTACACCAATGTACTTTATGGTTTTTGTGGCTATTATGAAGGGTGTTGTTTCCCTAATTTCTTTCTCAGCCTGTTTGTCTTTTGTGTACAGCAGGGCTACTTCAGTTTTATTCATAATAGCCAGAATCTGGAAAACACCTAGATGCCCCTCAACTGAAGAATGGATACAGAAATTGTGGTACATTTACACAATGGAATGCTACTCAGCAATTAAAAACAAGGAAATCATGAAATTTGCAAGCAAATGGATGGAACTACAAAAGATCATCCTGAGTGAGGTAACCCAGAAGCAGAAAGAAACTCATGGTATATACTCACTTATAAGTGGATATTAGTCATATACTATAGGATAAACATACTATAATCTACAGAATTAAAGAAACTAAACAACAAGGAGGACCCTAGGGAGGTCCTCTCATCAAGAAGGGAAAACAGGATAGATACCAGAAGTGGTGGAAGAGAGGGAACAGGACAGGAGCCTACCATAGATGTCTTCTGAAAGACTCCACCCAGCAGGGGACTGAAGCAGATTCAGAGACTCACAGCCAAACTTTGGGCAGAGAACAGGGAGTTTTATGGAAGGAGTGAGGCAGTGACATAAGGTCCCAGAGAACACAGGAGTTCCAACACGGAAACCAACAAAGTCAAAAATATCTTGGCCCAGGGGGTCGTGCCGAGACGGATGCATCAACTAAGGACCATGCACAGGGAGGATCTAGACTCCTTGCTCATATGTAGCTTATAGGCTGCTCAATCTCCATGTCGGTTACCTAATAAGGGGAGCCGGGGCTGCCTCTGACATGAACTTGGTTGCCTGCTCTTTGATCACTTTTCTCTGGTGGGGCAACCTTGCCAGGCCACAGAGGAAGAGGATGCATGTAGTCCTGATGAGACTTGATAGGCTAGGGTCAAATAGTAGGGGAGGAGGACTCCCCCTTTCAATGGACTAGGGGAGGGGGAGAGAGGTAAGAGGAAGGGTGATGGAACCAGGAAAAGGTGAGGAAGGGGGCCTAAAATCAGGATATAAAAGCAAATAAAATATAATTAATGTAAAAAAAATAAAAAATTTAATTACAATCAGGATATAAAGTGAATAAATTATAAAGATAAAAATAAAATAAATAACAAGAAGAAAGAATTATCAGACAGTTCTAATATTGTAGAATGATAACCAGTGATGACCTTTCATTGACATGCATGGTGGAATTTGGGAGCTTAAACTGTAGTTTGCACACTTTTGGCTTTGACATTTTTTATTTATTTACTTCTTTATTTTTATTTTATTAATTACACTTTATACATTTTGTATTCTCCCATAAGCCTCTCCCTCCTCCCCTCCCAATTCTACCTCCCTCCCCCTTCTTCATGCATGCCCCTCCCGAAGTCCACTGATAGGGGAGGTTCTCCTCTCCTTCCTTCTGATCTTAGTCTATCAGTTCTCATCAGAAGTGGCTGCATTGTCATCATCTGTGGCCTGGTAAGGTTGGTCCCCCCCTCAGGGGGAGGTGATCAAAGAGCAGGCCAATCAGATTATGTCAGAGGGAGTTCCTTTTCCCATTACTATGTTACCCACTTGGACACTACACTGCCATGGGCTACATCTGTGCAGGGATTTTAGGTTATCTCCATGTATGGTACTTGGTTGGAGTATGAGTCTCTGGGAAGTTCCGTGTGTCCAAATTTTCTTGTTCTGTTGCTCTCCTTGTGGGGCTCCTGTCCTCTCCAGCTCTTACTATTTCCCATTTCTTACATAAAGTTCCATGCACTCTGCGAGGCAGTTGGTAATCAGGCTCAGCATCTGTTTTGATAGTCTTCAGGGCAGAGCCTTTCAGAGGCCCTCTGTGGCAGGTTCCTAGGTTGTTTCCTGTTTTCTTCTTCTTCTGTTGTCCATCCTCTTTGCTTTTCAGGATAGGGATTGAGCGTGTTAGTCAGGGTTCTCTCTCTTGCTTAATTTCCTTAGATGTACATGTTTTAGTAGGTTTATCCAATGTTGTATGTCTATATGAGCGAGTATATACCATGTGTGTCTTTTTGCTTCTGGAACAGCTCACTCAGGAGGATCCTTTCCAGGTCCCACCATATACCTGCAACCATTTCATGATTTCCTTATTTTTTATTGCTGAGTAATACTCCATTCTGTAGATGTACCACACTTTCTGTATCCATTCTTCAGTTGAAGGGCATTTGGGCTGTTTCCAGCTTCTGGCTATTACAAATAAAGCTGCAACAAACATGGTTGGGGAAATGTCCTTATTGTGTACTTGAGCCTTTTTAGATATATGCCTAAGAGTGGTATGGCTGGGTCTTGAGGAAGAACTATTCCTAGTTGTCTGAGAAAGCCAGATTGATTTCCAGAGTGGTTGTACAAGTTTACATTCCCACCAGCAGTGGAGGAGGTTCCCCTTTCTCCACAACCTCTCCAGCATGTGATGTCACTTGAGTTTTTCATCTTGGCCATTTTGATGGGTGTAAGGTGAAATCTCAGGGTCGTTTTTATTTGCATTTCCCTAATGGCTAATGACGTTGAGCATTTCTTTAAGGGTTTCTCTGCCATTCGATATTCCTCTACAGAGAGTTCTCTGTTTAGCTCTGTTCCCCATTTTTTAAGTGGATTACTTGGTTTGCTGCTTTTCAGCTTCTTTAGTTCTTTATATATACTGGATATTAGTCCTCTGTCAGATAAAGGGTTGGTGAAAATTCTTTCCCAATCTGTAGGCAGTCATTTTGTTTTGATGACTGTGTCCTTTGCTTTACAGAAGCTTTTCTGCTTCATGAGGTCCTATTTATTGATTGCTGCTCTTAGAGCCTGTGCTGTTGGTGTTCTGTTCAGAAAGTTTTCTCCTGTACCAATGAGTTCTAGGGTATTCTTCACTTTTTTTTTTTCTAGGCGATTTAATGTGTCTGGTTGTATGTTGAGGTCTTTGATCCACTTGGACATCAGGGTTGTGCAATGTGATAGGTATGGATCTATTTTCATTTTTTTACATGTAGACATCCAGTTGGACCAGCACCATTGGTTTAAGATGCTATCTTTTTTCCATTGTATGATTTTGGCATCTTTGTCAAAGATCAGGTGTCCATAAGTGTGTGGGTTTATTTTTGGGTCTTCTGTTCAGTTTCATTGATCTACCATTCTGTTTCTATGCCAGTGCCATGCAGTTTTTAAGACTGTTGCTCTATAATACAACTTAAGATCAGGGATGGGGATACCTCCAGAAGATACTTATTGTAGAGGATTATTTTAGCAATTCTAGGTTTCTTGTTATTCCATATGAATTTGAGAATATTTTCTTCCAGGTCTGTAAAGAATTGTGTTGGTAGTTTGATGGGAATTGCATTGAACCTGTAGATTGCTTTTGATAAGATGGCCATTTTTACTATGTTAATCCTGCCAAGCCATGAGCATGGGAGATCTGTTGTAAGCGGAGATTAATATTTGCTCTTGTTTTATCTTCTTGTAATGTTGCTGTTAATCCTCAGCAGCTGTATAACCAAATCACCACACAGAGACTGGGTTTTTAGTTAACCTAGAACACAATGCTGAGCAATATTTACTCCCTCCTAAACCTCCAAGCCCTCAGTTTCCTAACATTTAGATTTCCCACATTATACTTGCTTTTTGTGAAATCTTAGGTCTGGTTCATGCTCTACGTCCTCCAAGATCTCTCCTCCTGCTCTGCTCTCCTCATGCTCTCCTCTCCTCGAGCTCCTCCTCCTTCTCATCCCTTCCTGTTCTCTAGCTCCTCCCCTCTTTCCTGTCCTCTGGCTCCTCCCATTGCACATCACTGTATCTAGTTGCTTTATTTGTGTCCTGTTTACACAAGAGTTGGGACAGGATGTTTATAGTGAGTATCACAATGCAATATCCAGATTGAAACCAGAGAGTTGGGGGTGGGGAGATCAGCATTTGAATTAACAAGGGTAAGGCATATACATTTTAAAAGAACATTATACCAACACTTCCCCCTTTAAGTCCAATAAAAGGCTCCTTTTCTTTCAATACAATAATAATTATGAAATTATGAAAACTGTTAGGTAAGATCTACATGTGCAATGTCTAGTCCACGTGTATGTAGCACATGGAGAGGGTATCTTAGGAGAAAGTGTCTGATTATCCTATTTATCTTGACAAGTTTAAAGTTCTATACCTAAATTAACTTTTATCCTTATTGGTATTACCTATATAAAAAGATTTCTTAATTTCTAAACAACTTAAGCTTAAATGTGGTACTGTAATTATTTGGTCTTCAACCCCATCAGAGACTTGAGAAGGAATAAAATTAGTTATGAGAGTAAATAGGAAGTGCATGTTAGCAGCTTCCAAAAAATAAAAAATTGACAGAGACAGTTTGCTGCTGAACAGTCACCCATAACTCTCTATAACGTTGGAGCATCATCTTCAGCCTTCTGGCTCAGAGTATTTTGACAGACATATACCTGAAGCAGGAACTTTTTAGGACTTGCTTACCCTGTCTTGGCAGAGTTCTGCAGTCGACTTGCTCACCCATTTTAGGCAGAATTTGTCTGTTGTAAAGTGAGGGTATTTTCTTTACCCGAGTGGCTTGTTTACCACATTTGAAGCCAACTCCATATGGAGGTACTTTGATGCTCATTATCTTCTTTCAGGTAGGCAGAATGCTGTCAGGAAATGACTTGTCTCATTGTCAAAGAATCTTTAAAAAATAAGAACATTTTAAATGCCATATTCTGTAGGTCTCTGAAGTTTTTGAAGACTACCTATCTTTATGTAATCGCTTTGTGTACAAAATCATATCTCATTGTTAAACCTATAATGTATACTCCTGTGATAAATTAGACTAGTGTCTGACATGACTATGAGTTGAATAACTAACAATTAACTTGCATACCTAATATCCTAACCACCTATAATAATAGTTTAAAAGTATTGGAAGTAACCTTGACTTTCTATCATTATAGTAAAGCTTATACCAATGTATTAAAAATACTTATTTTTGCATCAATATGCAAAATCCTATACCAGAGTTAAAATTAACCTTATTTGGTAATAACAAATAAAACCTTAAGTTGAGTAGCTTCAATAATCTACCCTTTTTTCTATTTTTATGAAATATCCCTGTATATTCCTTGTTTTACTTTGAATAAAACCGTTAATAATAAACATCTCCTAATGACAATAAAATTTTGTAGCCACAGCAAACAACCAAAAACATACCCAACCCCCTTTAAAGGAAATTGGACGCTGTTCTCATGAGTTTCTTCTAGCTGACATTGTGGACATGTAGAAATCCTGTAGGGGGCTCAAATAAAAATGGTAAATTAAGCAAGCAATAACATTTGTGGTCCAATAACATTTGAATGTTGAGAAATTTCAGGCTTAATAAAAGTCCTCTTTGGAACAGTCTAAAATGCTGCACCAGTTAAAATTAGTAGCTTTCTTCAAAGTTCTTTTGGGAGCAGGCTTTGATGAGAAAACAGCAATTGAAGCAGTTGAGGCAGGAACAAGCAGAATACTGGAACATGCAAGATGCTGGAACAGATGTGTCAATTTCTCAGCATGCTGAAGAATGATTCTGTTAGGTTTGATCCAGCATCTCTGGTGTCCAGTTCTTTTGTTCTGCAAACATATAATTCCTCACAAGCATTATAGAGTTCTAAAATTATAAATGTATAAGATGTGCAGGATGAAACTAAACTGTAAGCCATTTTTAATCTATGTCAATTAAAAGGTTAGCATAATGCATTTTGAGGATATTATAGCCAAGGATTTTATTGGCCAAGTATTGTTGAAGTTCTGTCTAGAGACATTTTTTTTAAATCTCTCAGTCAGTTTCAGAGTTGTTCCCATGTAAAGGGATCAGCAATATAAGGTACCATATTATTGAACATACAATCATTATCATGTTGAAATCAAAACAAGGTTGGATAGATCAAAATATCTTTCGGGCTCTTGCGTGCCTGTTGTATTAGACCAAGCTGCTACCTATTTCCCTAGAGAAGCCTCCCATTAGAGAGACAAGCTGGTTACCTTGAGCAATAGAAAATGCATGTTTTAAGTAAACTTTACATAAACTCCTTTTTAATTTAGAATATAAGCATACCGTAGGTATCTTGTACCTGTTTTGAGGTTTAGCCCTAGATTTTTATATATATTATAGCTATTTGTCCTATCCCCTTGTTTATATAGAATGGGCAGTTATGCCTTTATAGCCAAACTTTATTTAAACTCCCTCTTACCTTTAGCATTTAAGCATACCCTAGGCATCTTGTACCTGGGCTTTACAGTGATAAGCATACCCTAGGCATCTTGTACCTGGGTTTTACATTGTTAGTGGCTATTTTTTGGCTTGTCCCTTATTTATACAGGATGGGCAGTTATGCCTTTATAGCCAAACTTTATTTAAACTCCCTCTTACCTCTAGCATTTAAGCATACCCTAGGCATCTTGTACCTGGGCTTTACATTTATAGTGGCTATTTTTTGGCTTGCCCCTTTTTTATGCAGACTGGACAGTTATGCCTTCATCGCCAAACTTTATATATAAACTCTGTTAGCATTAGCATATAAACTCTCTTACCCTTAGCGTTAAGTATATCCTAGGCATCCTGTACCTGGATTTTTACATTGGTTTTGACTATTCTTTGGCTTGCCCTTTTTTTGATATGGGATGGACAGTTTTGTTTTTTAAACATATGAATATAATTTTTGAGTTTTTAGGACTAAACTAGGTTGGCATGTACTTTGCCATCTTTAAGTCTCTTGTGTCTTTTTTACATGAAGCATGACCAACATTTTTCCCCCGTGAAAATGTTTCACGTTTAAAAGGATAAGGTAGTTTCCAGAGCAGTGTGACAGTATCTCTCTTTACATAAACCTAAAAATGATGTGAATCCAACCTTTAGACCAGTAAGGATATAACTATTATTAAGAAAAAAGAATTTACATGGTAACCTTAAGGAAAATTTTGTCATTTAAAATCTTAGACTATCTCTGTAAGTGGCTAAACAGCAGGAGTTGCCATCCTGGCTTTTATTATGTAAATAAGCTTGATCCAGAATTCAGAGATCTGCCTGATTCTTTTTACTTTGTGTTGGGAAGAAAGGCATGTGCCTTCACCAACTAATTCAGATATATATAGTTTCAAATAAGTATATTTGAAATTCAAAGCCTTTAAATGAAAATCAAACAAAGAGACAAGAAATTTTTAAGTTTGGAATCAGTTGTGCCAATTTTCGCTGTAACAAACAAAGCCCAGTTGGTTATTTTAGTTGATGTTTCAATAAATTGGCAGACCCTTACCAGAAAGAGCTGACAAATACCTTGCAGCCAGAGAGCTTTGAATTTTAGCCGTTATTAACCTAATTATTTGGATGAGTACTATTTTCTGTAACTTAGTACCGCAATCCTTGGCTTTTTCCCCATTTTCTCCTTGAACTTTCTTGGAGAAGGCATGGAGAAGAACCAACACCATTAAACATATTGCAACCAGATCCATGAATATCACAGCCAAAATGAAGCCAAAAGATTTTAAAACACCCTCTGCCATGGCAATTCTTTATTTTACATGCAGTTTAGGCCAAACTCTGTCTAGAGGTTTGTCTGCCTCCAGTTTCTTGCTTTCCTGCCATGGCTGTGGAGCTGAGCCAGTTGAGCCAGCCACAGTATAAAAGATCCATGCTTGTTTACCCCTTAGTTAAACTGCAGCAGCAGCCAGTCTGAGGTCTGCCCACAGGAGGCTGTCTTTTGCTCTCAGGCTGGTTTAAGACTCTCTCTTAAAGAAACAGTAATTGACCTGGGAGTATTTTTTGGTTTTAAGTTTGGGTTTTATCACTGGGAGCTTATTCCCCCTTCCAAATTATCATAAAATGTGATTTAAAGGGTGTGGATTCTTAGATTAGTTGGGCGCCATTTGTTGTAGGAAGTTATTGATATTTGCTCTTGTTTTATCTTCTGTAACACTGCTGTTAATCCTCCGCAGCTGTATAACCAAATCACCACACAGAGACTGGGTTTTTAGTTAACCTAGAACACAATGCTGGGCAATATTTACTCCCTCCTAAACCTCCAAACCCTCAGTTTCCTAACATTTAGATTTCCCACATTATACTTGCTTTTTGTGAAATCTTAGGTCTGGTTCATGCTCCACGTCCTCCAAGATCTCTCCTCCTGCTCTGCTCTCCTCATGCTCTCCTCTCCTCGAGCTCCTCCTCCTTCTCATCCCTTCCTGTTCTCTAGCTCCTCCCCTCTTTCCTGTCCTCTGGCTCCTCCCATTGCACATCACTGTATCTAGTTGCTTTATTTGTGTCCTGTTTACACAAGAGTTGGGACAGGATGTTTATAGTGAGTATCACAATGCAATATCCAGATTGAAACCAGAGAGTTGGGGGTGGGGAGATCAGCATTTGAATTAACAAGGGTAAGGCATATACATTTTAAAAGAACATTATACCAACAGAGATCTTTCCATCTTCTCATATCTTCTTCTAATTCTTTCTTCAGAGACTTGAAATTTTTTTCATACGAGTCTTTGACTTGCTTGGTTAGGGTCGCTCCGAGGTACTTTATGTCATTTGTGGCTATTGTGAAGGATGTTGTTTCCCCAATTTCTTTCTCAGCCCTTTTCTCTTTTGTATACAGGAGGGCTACTGATTTTTTTGAGTTAATTTTGTTTTCAGCCACTTTGCTGAAGGTGTTTATCAGCTGTAGGACTTCCCTGGTAGTTTTTGGGGTCACTCACGTATACTATCATATCATCTGCAAATAGTGATAATTTGACTTCTTCCTTTCCAATTTGTATCCCCTTGATCTCCTTCAACTGTCTTATTGCTCTAGCAAGGACTTCCAGAACTATGTTGAAGAGATATGGAGAGAGTGGGCAGCCTTGTCTTGTCCTTGATTTCAGTGGGATTGCTTTAAGTTTCTCTCTGTTCAGTTTGATTTTGGCTATATGCTTGCTGTATATCACCTTTACTGTGTTTAGATATGTGCCTTGTATCCCTGATCTCTCCAATACTTTAAACATGAATGGATGTTGGATTTTGTCAAATGCTTTTCAGCATCTAGGAAGATTATCATGTGTTTTTTTTTTTTCTTTCAGTTTGTTTATATGGTGGATCACATTGATGGATTTCCATATATTGAACCACCCCTGCATACCTAAGATGAAGCCTACTTGGTCATAGTGGATGATATCTTTGATGTGTTCTTATATTCGGTTTGCAAGTATTTTGTTGAGTATTTTTTTTTTTTAATTTCTTTATTTTACATGAGTGCTCTATTTTGCATATACATCTGCATGACAGAAAAGGGCACCGAATCTCATTATAGATGGTTGTGAGCCACCATGTGGTTGCTGGGAATTGAACTCAGGACCTCTGGAAGAGCAGACAGTGCTCTTAACCTCTGAGCCATCTCTCCAGCCCTTGTTGAGTATTTTTGCATCCATGTTCATAAGGGAGATTGGCCTGAAATTCTCTTTCTTTGTTGGGTTTTTGTGAGGTTTAGATACCAAGGTGATTGTGGCTTCATAGAATGAGTTTGGTAATGTTCCTTCTGTTTCTATTTTGTGGAATAGTTTGAAGAGAATGGAAGTTAGCTTTTTTTTTGAATGTCTGGTAGAATTCTGCACTGAAGCCATCTGGTCCTGGGCTTTTTTTGGATGGGAGACTTTCGATGACCTCTTCTATTTCCTTGGGGGATATAGGACTATTTAATTCATTTACTTGGTTCTGATTCAGCTTTGGGAAGTCAAATCGATCAAGATAATTGTCCATTTCATTTAGATTTTCAAATTTTGTGGCATATAGACTTTTGAAGTAAGTCCTAATGATTGTTTGGATTTCCTCAGTGTCTGTAGTTATGTCCCCCTTTTCATTTCTGATTTTGTTGTTTTGGGTGATGTCTTTCTGCCTTTTAGTTAGCTTGGCTAAGGGTTTGTCGATCTTGTTTATCTTTTCAAATTACCAGCGCTCTTGGTTTCATTGTTTCTTTGAATTGTTTTATTTGTTTCTAATTGATTGATTTCAGCCCTGAGTTTGATTATTTCCAGCTGTCTACTTCT
This sequence comes from Meriones psammophilus, assembly GCA_036365155.1. Lineage (NCBI taxonomy): Eukaryota > Metazoa > Chordata > Mammalia > Rodentia > Muridae > Meriones > Meriones psammophilus. The sequence goes on along the minus strand of JAEOAE010001989.1, from coordinate 57,697 downwards.
TTTTGGTGTGTCTGCCCATGCCGTGGGGGTTTCCTCTCACCTGGGAAACATGATCACTGTTGTTTTAGGGCCCAGAGTTCAGTCTCTTGGTCGCTGTATGGGAAATGTTGTCCTGCTGCTCAGACACAGTGTTCTGGCGCCACCATCTTGCCCCTCCACCCAGTTTTGACATTTTTTGATCAGATGGCCGCCATATTTAAAGCACATATGATTATATGTATGTGTCGCTCAGTTTTGGTTGACTTGCCACAAGCTAGAGTTGCCTGGGAAGAGGAAGCTTCAGTTGAGCAATTGCTCCATCAGGTTGGTCTATAGGCAGGTCTGCCAGGTATTTTCCTACTTGCCAAATGATGTAGGAGGGCCCAGACCGCCATGGGCAGTGGCATTCCTAGAGGGCAGGGCCTGAGCTATAGAAGAAAGGTAGCTGAATGTGAACCTGTGAGCACACCAGTAAGCAGCATTCCCCTTGGTCACGGTCCCTGCTTCAGTTCCTACCTCCATGCTCCTGCCTTGGCTTCCCTCCATGAGGGACCGTTAAAGCTGCCCTTAGTCTGTTTCATCACAACAACAGAAGTGGAGCGGAATAGCACATCTTTTACATCACTCCCCAATGGAGGATCATAACTGAATGGTATAATAGAACATTATATATATGTATATGTATATGTATATGTATATGTATATGTATATGTATATGTATATGTATATATATATATATACATAGATGTATATGTATATATATACATAGATGTATATGTATATGTGTGTGTATATATATATATATATATACAAGACACACAACTTGTGCATATGTGCACATATATACATATGAAAAATACATGTCAGTATCATTTTAATGACTTCTTGGTTCAAGTTTACATTTCTACTGTGAAAAGATTTTCCCAGCTGGTGCTGTACTGCCACATAGACCTGCACATCTCTGTAGTCATGTGACTCCCAACACTAGAAGTTCCTTTCATGTATGAGAAAAGCTGGGAGTGCCAGCTTTTTTTTCCCCCCCTGATGACTATATTATGGGCTTGCAGAACCAAGCCCAGGTTCTGCAGTGGTTCTGGGGTTTTATCACCTCACTCACATGGTGTCTGCTGAGAAAGAAGGTGAGGAGAGACCTTTGCTATGGAGTGCTTGTGGGAAATCACCATACTGTGACAGCTGGCGGCAGCTGCATGGCGACCTGGTCACAGTTTGCCCATCTCCATATGAGAACTCCCCGCGCCAGTGGCAAGGCTACACACGGGACCCAACAGGCACAGAAAAACAGATGGCATGGCATTTACCCTTTGTGGAAAAGGGTGTTTTCAAGGCACGTATAACCATTTCATTTTATAAAAAACTGGATGCAACTTCTTAACAGAAGTTGTGTGTGTTGTATACACACCCATGCCTTAGGAAGAGCCTCCCCCTCCCCCTGAGCAGCAACTCTGCCTTTTCCCCTTGAGATAAAGTTACTTCCTTAGGTTGATGTTGACTCATATAAAGTATGGACTTTTCATTATTGACGGTGTGGTTTTTGTTTGTTTGTTTGTTTGTTTTTAATTGTGTTTTTGAGACAGGGTTCTTTTGAGACAGGGTTTCACCACGTAGCCCAAGGTGGCTTGAATTCAAAATTCTCCTGCATCAGCTTTACCAATGCTGGGATGACAGAAACATGCTCACCAGAAGTGCAGTTGCTAATGATTTCTAGAAGGTGTAGGTACGTGGAAGGCATACCAGAAACAGTAGCAGAAGCTTAAAAGTCTTATGAGAAAGAATCTGCATATTGGATTGCAGGTCCATTGAGAGTTTTGGCGTTCACAGTGAACTGGAGCATTTCCCCTGATGACTATATTATGATTTTAAAGAATATTTTGATGACATTGATTATTGAATATCCTATACCTGATGTTATAGCTAGTAGTTGGTCAGCATGGAAGAGCATGGTCCACTGTGGGCGATGCCATGGTTATATAAGAAAGCATCCAGAGGGGCTGGAGATGTGGCTTGCTGTTCTTGGAGAGGACCTGGGTTTCATTCCCCGCACCCATGTGGCAGCTCACAACTATCTGTAATGCCAGTTCCAGGGGATCTGACGCCCTCTTCTGACCTCTGAAAGTCCCAGGTGTACATGTGGTGAACATACATATATTCAGGCAAAACACTCATACATAAAATAAAAATCAATACATCTTTTAAGAGAAGAAGGAAAGAAGCAAGCAAGCCGGCTGAGCAAGCCATAGAAAGCAAGCAAGTAAACAACACTCACTCCTTCATGGTCCTGCCTCCAGATTTCTGCCCTGACTTCCCATCATGATGGTGTGTCTTGTAAGATGAAATAAACCCATTTGTTCATAAATTGTTTTGGTAAGTGTTTTAGAGCCAAACTAGGACACCTGATTAAAAAGAAAAGGCAGATGAGTCATTAATAATTATGACCTACTGTTGGTATAATGTGTTTTTTTTTTTCATCCAACAAGAAGCCATAACTTTATTAGTGATAGAAACAGCACAAATTTCAAAGCTGTAGTTCCACTTTTCAAACACCCAAAAGGGAGGAAGGGGTGGGGGGAGATGTCCTTGCTGTCAAATAGTTACATTGTTAATTCCATAATAGCATTTACAATATCATTACTGCTGTTTTTCAGGGCTCGGACTGCTTTTGCTCTTAAGACATTTGCTTGTGACATGACTAATTCTATGTCCTTAACTTCCACACCTGTTTCATCAACCTCTTCCTCTTCACTCTCCTCTTGTACAGTTGGAGTCTGAGTATTTTCTTGAATGTTTGAAACAGCTTCACCTTGAACTTTGAATTTCTCAGCAGCTGCTAACTGTGCTTGCTGTGACAAATCTTCAATCTTGGCTTCTCCAAAAACTATGTAGGTATCTGAAGCTGGGCCTTGTAGACATCTGGTTTTGTGATGACAAAGAGGATATTTTTAGATTTCCAGATAGTGACTCGAGTGACCCCTGTAACCTGCCGAAGACCAAGCTTGGACATAGCCTTCCTTGCCTTCTTTTCACTCCGACTCTGCTTTGCTTTACTGACTGGTTCTTCATCGATTTCAGCTGCTGCTACCAGCTGGGCTTGCTGTGTGGTTGTCTGTGTGGAGTCTTGTTCCTCAAGCTCTGGCACTGACTCGTCACTGTCAGATTCTGTTCCAGACCCTGTCTTAGCCTGAGCCTGTGGCAACTCCTGCTCTGTAGCAGGTATGGTTTCTGTGGCTTCACCAGGCATTTTGTACAGAGAACACGGAACCAAAATGGTGGTAGAAAGAGAGCGAGGGAGAGCGTGACCCATGCCTGTTGCCATAATGTGTTTTTTTAATGTATACACCTTACCCTTGTTCATTTAAATGCTGATTTCTCCCTCCCACCCCCAACTCTCTGGTTTCAATCCCGATATTGCATTGTGATACTCATTCTAAGCATCCTGTCTCAACTCTTGTGTAAACAGGACACAAATAAAGCAACTAGATACAATGTTGTGCAATGGGAGGAGCCAGAGGACAGGAAAAAGGGGAGGAGTGAGAAGGCAGGAGATGAGTAGAAGGAGAAGGAGCTGGAGGAGAGCTAGGAGAGCAGAGCTGGAGGAGAGATCTTGGAGGACGTGGAGCATGAACCAGACTTAAGATTTCACAAAAAGCAAGTATAATGTGGGAAATCTAAATGTTAGAAAACTGAGGGCTTGGAGGTTTAGGAGGGAGTAAATATTGCCCAACATTGTGTTCTAGGTTAACTAAAAACCCAGACTCTGTGTGGTGATTTGGTTATACAGCTGTTTAATATTAGCAGCAAGCTTTACTAGAAGATAAACCAATAGTAAATATTAATTTTTACTTACAACAACCTATCAGGTAAGTCTTCTTGCCTATCACCAAAGCATTTGACTAGTTTTTGGCTGGTATGAATCAAAGAGTAAGTCTCCACTTTAATACCAAAAGAGCTGAAGGCACACACCATAAAGAGTTGGATGGGCTTTCACTGATACATGTTAGGAATGGGGACTGGGAGTGTCTGCATTAATAAAACAAACCAGATATCTGAGGAGCTTCATGCCCCTAGAAGATGGAAGTCCCTTGAAGGAGAGGACTTGTGACTCGTCTCCTAATAGGCACTAGTGAATAGGATAATGGCTGTTACGCAATTAAAACACACCACAGACCTTGTGTCAAATGGCTGTTCTTACATCAAGCCCTTCTTTCTGTAAAGTTTCAAAAGAGAAAATGTTAGTGTGAACAAGTACCTTATTGAGTAAATCACAGACTGTCCTAATTAGAAGATGAACATCTTCAATCCTTGTGTGTTGGTGGCTGAAGACTATACCAAAGGGGAGAAAACAAACAAACAAACAAACAACAACAACCACAAACAGCTTCAGGCAGACCATGCCAAAGTGTATGGAAAGTGGGGATCAAATCTCATTTTCTAAAGCCAGGCAATTGAGTCGCCTTTGCCAATGTGGACTTTAGTGAGCCCTGGTGCGATGGCATAATATTCTCCATTGCTGTTCATTTTGATCTCTGGCAGTTGCAGTAAACAGATTTTCCATATGCTTTGTAAAATCTGTGTTCTTTTTAGTGGATGACACCCAATTCAAATAACCATGCTATGTATTTTCTTATTGCACTAAATAAAACTAAAATTCTCTATCTTTCCTTTCTTTACATATGTATCATTCTCATATTTCCAAGGTGGACCCCAAGGTGCAAACTCATGCTAAATGTTGTGCTATGCTCTCAATATGCTGGCTAAATGGGAAAACTCTTCATGGCTTTCAGACTTCTAAAAGGTGTTCACAGGAGATTCCACTAGCTAAAGTACCAGTAGGCAGGTTTTCTATGGATTGTCAGGTTTTATTATTTTTATTTTATTTTATGTGCATTAGTGTCAAGTTGTCAGATCCCTTGGAATTGGCATTACAGACAGCTTTGAGCTGTCATGTGGGTGCTGGGAATTAAACCCATATCTTTTGGAAGAGCAGACAATGCTCTTAACCAATGAGCCATCTCTCCAGCCCTGGACTGTCAGTTTTTTGGAAGCCAAATCTCCTAATTTTATTATGTGATAATTATCTTATTTTTCTCAAGAGGTGATTAGGAAACTTGGAGTCTAGACTAACATTAAGTAAAATTTCTTTTTTACTACTGTGTCATAGGTAAAGAATCATGTTGCAGTCCTAACCCAAAGATACAATGAAAATACTTTTCTAGTTATAATGTCAAGAGATTGCTTATACCAATAAATTTTTGATGCTGAGAATTCACTGTTAAAAGATATTTGATGCAGCATCAAACTTGAGGCTTATTGAAAACTGCTTACAATTTTTTACCATCAGAACTTCAGATACTGTCTATCTCCTAGTTCAGTGTAGATACATCATTCATCAGGGTTCTTGGTTCAGCAGAGCTGACTGCAGGAAAAGAATACATGTTGGCCCCTTATATCTGCTTCTCATGCATGCACATGGAGGTCACAGGACAACTTGTGGGAGTCAGGTAACTCTTCTACCATATGAAATCATACTGGACTGTGGGGCTGTGCTGGATAAGGTTGAAGTTTATTTATTTGTGCTTAGTCTAAGATGATAGACTCCTTTTTCTCATCAGGGTTCTATCCCCTCTTATCTGGGTAATTCCAGATCTTGTAAGGAGGTCACATAGCCTTCAGGACAGATTACAGGCCAGACCCTTCCCTAATAAGAAAACTGTTCTAGGAATTCCTAGAAATGGCCCACCTGCTAAGGATCTTAGTCCAGCAGTGACCTTCAATTGTACTTGGAGATCCTGTGGCCACTTCCCCTCCTGACCCCTACCATAGGATAATTAAGGCCTGTATTTTTCTTTTTATGATATGTATTACTGACCCCTTGACTCCAGAGAATCAAACACGTTTACCCTCGGAATCTCTCCCTTTGCCTAGAGTTTATCTTGCCCTTAATTTCATAAGAATAAAAATTCTGCTTTCTCACTTCAAGACTGTCTGAGATTCATCATTTATCCTCTGCTGGGTCTTGCCGGGCCCACCCTTTGGAAGCTTGGGTTCTGGCCTTGCCAGGCCTGTGTCTTGGTTACAAGCCAACCAGGAACGGGCCTTGGCCCAAAGCACGTTGGAGCTTCCATTGCCACCTGCGATCTCATGCTGAAAGAGCCAAACTATAACACTGTGGAAAACCTTTTCCACTCCCGGGCTTAGTGTATTCAGGCCTCACTCTAAGGCACTATAGCTGCCCCTGAGAGAAATGGGATTTGGTTCTCTGTCCGGAAGCTGAGTGCCAGAGCCCAACAGAAATCCAGGCCCTTACTGAATGGAGAATGACACTGGACCATCTCACTGGCCCCAAAGCAATAGCTTTTAGATGTGTTTTTTCTCTAATCCATCCTCTAGTCACTACTTTCTCTGGATCATCTTCCTATTGTCTGGCCATTCCATTCCAGTGCTCTTTCAAGTTCCTCATTTTACTTCCCTACACTGCAATGTCAAGTTCTCATGATTTAACTTTGTAAATTAATTTCATCTCCACTCAATTACTCTGACTTCATTCATCCTTGGGCTTTTGATGACCATCCTTAGTGTAGTTCCCAACTTAAAACCTCCTAACCACATCTTTCTGTAAATCCCAGACAATATATCCAGGTGTCAAGGTCAAACCGTCCAGTTTCTTGTAATGAGGACACTTTCATTTTGCCAACAATGTTAGCATATGTTGTAATTAAAATTGAGTATCTGATCCTAGAGTGGTGATGTGCATCTCTAACACCAGCACTAAGGAGGCTAGCTTGCACCACACAGTGAGACTGTACTTCAAAATTATTAATAATTTTATGTTTCCTACCAATAAAGGAAATTTTCCATGAGAAAAATGAGGTCCCAACTGTTTAAACCATGTTCTATTTTATCTGAAAGCTATCATGACCAGGTGTTACTTGGCTTGTTGTTGTTTGTTTGCTTTTTAAGACAGGGTTTCACTGTGTTGCTCTGGCTGTCTGGGAACTCACTCTGTAGACCAGGCTGGCCCGGAAATTCACAGAGATCTTCTGGTCTCTGTTTCCCCAGTGCTGGAATCAAAGTTGTGTGCCACCACAGCCTAGTTTCAGGTATTACTTGTAATTTGATTATACTGAACCTTCATGCTTCATTTGAGATTAAAGAACCATCCTTGACATTGAATTAAGAATAAACAGGTAAAGTGTCTAAAAGTAAAACTTAAATAAAAATATTAATTAAAATATGAAGGCAAATGCTTTTTGTTGCTAGTGAGATGTGAAGGTGAACATGATCTCCTAAGTGCTAAATACTAAGATATAATAAATGAAAAGTACAGTAAGTGTATTGGAATTGTTATAAAAAAAGCACAAGAGTAAACACTGCTGCTGAATGGCCCTAAGTAGATGCTTTTAACACATACTGTTTAACATGGCCACCAAATGCGGGGACAAAATGGATTTATTTCATGATGAAAGCAGAAAGGATAGTCTTTTAAAATAAATGCTGGTGGCTGGCTCAGAGGTTAAGAGTACTGGCTGCTTTTCAGAGGACCCCGGGTTCAATTCCCAGCACCCAAGTGGCAGCTCACACCTGCCTGTAACTCCAGTCCCAGGGTTTCTGACATCCTCACAGAGTCACACATACAGACAAAACACCAATGAGCATTAAAAAAAAAAAAATAAACATTGGAATATGAGGAGCATCTGTCCCTAATAGCCATTAACGTTCTTGTCTGTTTTTTCATCTAGTAACCTTGCAAGCTTAATAGTGAAAGGATTGATGTCATGATTTTGCTCTGATAACTTCTCAGGTAGTGATCTTGTTCTTTCTTTTCCTGGTAGAAAGTAATCCCTTGGAAGTGCCTCTTCAGAGTCAGGCCACATTTCACAGCCAGTGAGGGAATGCTCACCCCAACTCCTGTACCAAACACCCTCCCAGAAAGTCCCTTGCTGGTAAGAATTTCTCAAGACCAGTCTGGTTTCAACAAAGCTCTTGTATTAAACAGGATGGAGATCTGCGGGAGCAGCTGGGAGAAACAATGTTCTACTAGTCTCCCTGGGTTCCTGCAACTCATCAGAAACAACAGGGAAAAGAGGGAAGGAGGCCGGGAGGAAGATTAGTCACTCACAGTTGAGTAACTTATGGTGCATACATTTAGTGGTCAACACATGTTGTATGTAAGCTCTCCATACCAATTTTGGAAAATAAACTGAAAAAAAATATCTAGCAGTATATATGCCATTTAGAAAAGAACCAGGAAGTGGAAGAGAAGAATATATGTATATTCTTAGTTTGGGTACAAGTAAACCCTAGAAGGAATTGAAAGACAGTAATAACTTCAAACTTCGGAGAATAGAGAATTATGGCAAGTTATATACATATTTTCAAATAAAAATTAAAATCTGCCATTAGCTAAAAAACCACATGTTAGTAAAAATACCCATAAAAGGGAAATTTCACCGAAGGAAATGCAAACCCAAGAATTCATGGTAACAATATTTTGGAAACATTGACTTCAATATTCTACCAAATATTATCATTATCCAAGAAAGGATAAAGTTTTGTCTCCAAATCCTCTAAGCTTATTACAGATTCCATAAGACAAGAGAGGACAAGGATTGTACACTCAGGAGAAAACAGTGGACCAAGTAACATGTTTTAACTTTTGGGAAATTGTGTAACCATCTCTTTGGCCGCCTCCCCCTGATGGGGGAGCAGCCTAGCCAGGCCACAGAGGAGGACAATGCAGCCAGTTCTGATGAGACCTGATAAACTATGGTCAGATGGAAGGGGAAGAGGACCTCCCCTATCCTGGGACTTGTAGAGGGGCATGGGAGGACATGAGGGAGGGAAGTTGGAATTGGGAGGGCATGAGGGAGGGGCCTACAGCTGGGATACAAAGTGAATAAACTGTAATAAATATAAAAAATAAAATTTTAATTTAAAAAATAGTGTTTGAAAAACAAAATTGCGAACAAACTATTTATAAGGGCATTATTTCTCCCGATAAAATAGTTAAAATATATCATTAGGACCAAAATTTGGTAACAAGTTAAATGTCATGTGTTTTAAAGGCTTAAAAAAATTTTTACAACCAACATTTTAATTGGTGTGCTTATTAAAGTGTGATTCAAACTGTAAAATTGTTCTTGAAGAAAAATAAAATAAAATAATACAATGATTTCTTCTGCCATGTTTCTTTTCAGTTTGGACAAAGGCTGCATTTCGTTGCTGTTCTGGCACGAGACAGTAGGCGCACATCTTAAAAAGAAAGCGGTCTTAAAAAGTGCTGAGAAAACATCGCACAGCTGGCGCTGGCTCACGCACGCGCATTCCTGAAAGCTTACATCATGGCCCCTCCCCAGGCCTCGCTGGCTGCGCGTAACCCCGCCCCCAGTCCCGCCCGCGCCCTGCCCCCACCGTCTCCCAGCCAGGCCAGCCGCGCAGGCGCACTAGCTGTGCAGCCGCTCCTAGCCCGGGGGATCCTGGGATTCGGCCTTTCCGGAAGGACGGGCTCGGTGTCGTGGCTAGGCCGCCGTTCCAGGCCCAAGCCGGAGTTCCAGGCCCCGCTCTGAGCCAAGCCTGTGGCCGCGGCGACGCGGCGGGGACCGCAGAGGGCGCAGCCGCGGCTCGTTGAGGTGCGGAGCCTGGCGGGCGGCGGCCGCGGAGCGCAGTCCTTGTCGGCCCCTCCCCCGCCCTGAGCGCCGCGGCGGAGGACGACTGCGCGGGCCGGTCGGGGTGAAGCGGTCCTGTAACTGCCTCAGGTGATGACTCACCCGCCCTCGGGTCAGATTTGAGGGCCGCGGTGCTGCGGGGCGGGCGTCGGCGTGCCCGGAGCGGTGCTGCGGAGACTGCTTGCCCTTCGGTGGCCCCTCCGTTTCCGCAGAGCGTTCTCTTCTGTAACGTTTGCGGCCTGCGGCTCGCTGCGAGCGCAGGGCTTTCACATGAAGGTGTCTCTCGGCAACGGCGAGATGGGCGTCTCTGCCCACTTGCAGCCTTGCAAGGCAGGAACTACTCGGTTTTTTACCAGCAACACGCACAGTTCTGTCGTGTTGCAAGGCTTTGATCAGCTCAGAATAGAAGGGCTGCTTTGTGACGTGACTCTCGTACCTGGAGATGGAGATGAAATCTTCCCGGTTCATAGAGCCATGATGGCGTCTGCTAGTGATTATTTCAAGGCCATGTTCACAGGAGGAATGAAAGAGCAAGATTTAATGTGCATTAAGCTTCATGGGGTGAACAAGGTTGGTCTGAAGAAAATCATTGATTTTATTTATACTGCAAAACTGTCTCTTAATATGGACAATCTTCAGGACACTCTTGAAGCTGCCAGTTTCCTGCAAATCCTACCGGTTTTGGATTTTTGTAAAGTATTTCTTATATCAGGCGTTTCTTTAGATAACTGTGTTGAGGTTGGACGGATTGCTAACACCTACAATCTTATAGAAGTGGATAAATACGTCAATAATTTCATCCTGAAGAACTTTACTGCCTTGTTGAGCACTGGGGAGTTTCTAAAGCTCCCCTTTGAAAGGCTTGCCTTTGTGCTTTCTAGCAATAGTCTCAAGCACTGTTCTGAACTTGAACTCTTTAAGGCAGCCTGTCGCTGGTTGAGGCTGGAAGACCCTCGGATGGACTATGCTGCAAAATTGATGAAGAACATTCGATTTCCACTGATGACGCCACAGGACCTCATCAACTACGTGCAGACAGTAGATTTCATGAGAACAGACAATACCTGTGTGAATTTACTTTTGGAAGCAAGCAATTACCAAATGATGCCATATATGCAGCCAGTAATGCAGTCAGACAGAACTGCCATTCGATCTGATTCTACTCATTTGGTTACCTTGGGAGGAGTTTTGAGGCAGCAGCTAGTTGTCAGTAAAGAATTACGGATGTACGACGAAAGGGCTCAGGAATGGAAATCGTTAGCCCCCATGGATGCTCCTCGATACCAGCATGGCATTGCTGTTATTGGAAATTTCCTTTATGTAGTTGGTGGTCAGAGTAATTATGACACAAAAGGAAAAACTGCCGTTGACACAGTTTTCAGATTTGACCCTCGGTATAATAAATGGATGCAGGTGGCATCATTAAATGAAAAGCGCACATTCTTTCACCTGAGTGCCCTCAAAGGACATTTGTATGCAGTTGGTGGGCGCAGTGCAGCTGGTGAACTTGCTACAGTAGAATGTTACAACCCAAGAATGAATGAATGGAGCTATGTTGCAAAAATGAGTGAACCCCACTATGGCCATGCAGGAACAGTGTATGGGGGTTTAATGTATATTTCAGGAGGAATTACGCATGACACTTTTCAAAATGAGCTCATGTGTTTTGACCCGGATACAGACAAATGGACACAGAAGGCTCCCATGACTACAGTCCGAGGGCTGCACTGCATGTGTACAGTTGGTGACAAGCTGTATGTCATTGGTGGCAACCACTTCAGAGGAACAAGTGATTATGATGATGTTCTAAGCTGTGAATACTACTCGCCAACTCTTGACCAGTGGACACCAATTGCTGCTATGCTAAGGGGTCAGAGTGATGTTGGAGTTGCTGTCTTTGAAAACAAAATTTATGTTGTTGGTGGATATTCTTGGAATAACCGTTGCATGGTGGAAATTGTCCAGAAATATGACCCAGAAAAAGATGAATGGCATAAAGTTTTTGATCTTCCAGAGTCACTTGGTGGCATTCGGGCTTGTACTCTCACAGTTTTTCCACCTGAAGAAAACCCTGGGTCACCTTCTAGAGAATCACCTCTTTCAGCACCTTCAGATCATTCTTAGATCCAAGGTGTAATACTTTTTCAGTGTATTATGGGTGATCTTATACTTCTTCAGTTGTCTCTTATTACTACAGTTAATAGACAAAAAGGTAACATAGGTTTTCTTGTTTGGCTTAGTATGTTCATTAAATGTCTAACGAGTGCATTTTGAAAAATGTATTAAATATATTCAGTTGTTTAACAAGTAAAAAAGATAGAAAAATAGACGTCAGAAAATTAGATGTCTTTTGTGGTGTTATATATGTTAAATTTTAGATAATCATAGTAAATGTGTAATTATGTCTATTATGCTACAAAATTAAAAGTTTTGATTTGACTGAAACATTAAATGGAGGCCCCCTATTCTAACCTAAAATAACAAAAGGTTGCCAAGGTACAGCTACCTCCATCTTGTATAGTTTTTGACAATCTGTTAACAAGGCTATGTGAGGTTTCTTAGGTAGACAGAAATAGTAAAAATACTAACTAGAAGAAACAGTAGTCAGGATTTGTTATCTCATTGGAGAGAAAAAAAACTTTAAAATGTTTGTACACTAATCAGATATTCATGCTCACAGAAAAATCTGTGTGTACATAACTTTTAGAGTTGATAGAAACTTCAACTGTAGTGAAATTTTTTTTCTTCCAGAAAGCAGCTAATTTTATTTCAATGAAAATTCAATACCAGAGAGTTAGTGTCTAAAGTCTTAAATAGAACTTGGATAGCTAAGGGCTACAACTAATTAAATTGACAGCCAAATTTGTCATTTAATGGAATTGTTTCTTTAAATGAAATTTAATTAGTTTTTCTGTATATTCTGTAACATGTTTATAGATTATCTAGCAAGTTAGGTTTTTCTCATTAACTTCTTGTGAAATTTGGGAGTCAGGAAAGGCAAAGAAACATTCTGAACAAAGCTATAGGGTTTTACATTTATTTTCCTGTCTCAGTCACTCTGACATGTTTATTGTGTGATTTTGAGTGATTTCCGGTGCTGCTGTAGCTGATCAGCATCCTGCCTCACGACTGATCTGAACAGAGATACACCCCTGTTCTGCATCAAATTAGAAATTTGCCTTTTCTGCCTTGACTCAAGGACAGGACCAACTTCAGATCCCCTAAGAAGCCAGCTGGTTTCTTTAAGGCTGTGCTAAAGTAGGCCTTCAGCCTTTAATACTGTGGGAATTCTTTCTGGCTGAGAATTACATGGGAAAATTTTTAAGGGACCTAATCAGACAAATGGAATTATAGTGGTCTCCTTGGTAATGAGTGATACTGAGTATGTACTTTCCTGGAAAAACGTGTGTGTATGCATAGTCCTGGAAGTGCCAGAGTGTAAATCAGGAGCAATGCCAGTGATAGTCCCTTAATGTAATTCACCAAGGAAAAGATTTTGGCTTCTGGCACTTGAAATTTACTGCCCATACAAGTGTTGATTCATTTTAATGCTGTTTATGATTTCTGCATTGACATAAATTTTCATACTTTCTATGTTTTTTTAATGACTCCTTTTTTTATTACTTCAAACATATTTGAGTACTTTTAGAAGTTAAGGCATAAATTGCTACTAACTTTGTGTATTAAATAGACAAGTGACATCCTGATGTTTTTTTTTCTTTTTTTTTTATAGCAAGATTGAATGCTTGTGTAGTTTGAATGGCTACATTTTCTCTTTGGTAAAATGTCCATATCTCTTACCTTTTGGAGTTGCTTTGTTTTTCATATCAAGTTACAGGATCTCTTTATATAATAAAATTATTAACTCATATTTTCTTGTGTTGCCTTTTCCCTTACCCCCAATCTTAAACTTTTAGTTTTACAGTTGAAGGCTTCTTAGTTAATTTTTGAGACCAAATTTCTCTCTTCTATATTTTGAGCTTTGGATAGCTTTCCTATGGTTTATTTTTAACACAGAGTTGATGTATTACTTTTTCATTCTGATTCTGACATGCTGAATTGCACAGCCTGTTTTCTATACATGCTTTTTTCTTTTGCTAAAAAAGAATTTCTGCCCTCTACTCATTACATTTAACATTCTTGTTTAATTAACAAGTACTTCAGTCTCATAATGCACCTCTCTTTTTACTTTCCATATTCTGTTGTTGATGGCTTTTTTGATAATCGTACAAGTAGCTGTCTCATACTCTGTTACTATGACTGATTAAAACCAGAATTCCCCTTAAGATGGAAGTTTTAGGTTACTAAATGACAGGCATATATCATTACAAAGCATTTTCCCAGTAAGTTTTCAACAAAGCTTTTCTGGTATAAAAATAAAGTTTGTCCTACAGAATGAACAGGAAAATAAAATGAAGTAAAAGTTATCCTTGATTTTGCATGCCAACCATAACTCCTGTGAATTTTGGGTGCATCTTACACACACATAGAGACATTGGCAAATATTCAAAGCTGCCAATTCAAGTTTCACAACTACTATCAGTATAATTTGCTTAATTTTTCATGTGTAGATGATTGAACATGGAGTTTATCTCTCATTTTTTTTTCTTTTTATTATTTTTATAATTTATTCACTTTGTTTGCCACTTGTAGGCCCCTTCCTCATCTCCTGGTCCCACCCTCCCTCTTCCTCCCTGATCCTCTCCCCTGGTGCATAGGGGAAGTCCTCCTCCCCTACTGTCTGACCCTACTCTATCAGGTCTCATCAGGACTGCCTGATTCCTCTTCCTCTGTGGGCTGGCTAGTTGTCCCACAAGGGAGAAGTGATCAAGGAGCAGGCAACTGAGTTCATGTCAGAGACTGTCTCACATGGAGACTGAGCTGCCTATGGACTACATCTGAACAGGAGGTCTAGGATGTCTGTATGCATGGTCTTTGGTTGATGAATCAATCTCTGAAGTCCGCCCTGGACCTAGCTTTCTTTGGAAGGTTCTGGAGGGGACAGGAGTTTTTTTTAATATCAAATGCGTCTTAAGAAAAACAGATTATGTTGGAAGTGGTAGACCATGTTTGTAATCCTAGACTTGGGAAACAGAAACAGGGATTAAGGCTGGTCTAGGCTACATAGTGAGACCCTGTTAGAAAACAAAAAGGTAAAGCATATTTTCATGCAGCTAAGTCCAAACTTGAATTTTTTTTCTTTCTAGCATAGTTTGTACATTGATCATATTAAAAATTTTCTGTCTTATACTTGAAGTACTTTGTTCTTATGAAGAACATTTCTACACATCACAAAGTGTCCTTAGCGCAACTAAAGTCCTCTGACAAGACTTTGGAGGTAAGTTTACATCTGTAAGATTCATGTCTCCTCTTAACCTGTGGACCTTGTCAAGTTTGCATCTTAGGATCAGAGAAATTGACCTTGCAGAGGATTAGGCTTCAATATCCAGCACCCACATGGAGGTTCCTTACTATTCATAAATAACTCCAGATGGACTTCTATGGACACCAGACATGCACATAATTCACATACATGCAGGTGAAACAGTCATAAACCTAAAAGAATTGTATGTTGGGGTTATAAGGAGGTGTTTTAAAACTGCTTTACACAAAAGTATTCATTAGGTAGGCAGTAGTTGTGACAAAGGCATGTTATAGCTGGTGTGCATGTGGGTTCATGTGTATGTGTATGCATGTATGTACATGAGTTCATGTATCTGCATGTGTATAAGTGTGCTCAGGCTAGAAGCTGTAGCAGATTTGCTTCTCACCTTACTCTGTTTTGAGACAGGGTCTCTGAATCTTATGCTCATCAATTCAGCAAGGCTGGCTAGCCAGGAAGCACTGAGCATGCTCCAGTCTACATCTCTACAGTGCTGGAATTACAACTCTTGATTTTTACATAGGTCCTGGAATCCAAATGAGTTGTGCTTGTGTGGTACGCAGTTTATTGACTGAGCCATCTCCCCAGCCCCAGCACTTTAGTTTAGATTTTAAATTTTGTTTAATCAGTAATTCAAACAGGTTGTTTGAAAATGTTGTATCCATACAATATTTAACTTCATGATAGTACCATAGTTTTTACACTTCCCTATATTGATATTTTAAATGTAATTTCTTTAACAAATGAAAGAATAAACATTTAAATGGTCACTTCACCAAGACACTACTGTTAATTACTTTTTAGTGTGACCCCATAAGACCCTTCATATTTTTTAAAATGGATGTTGCAGAGTTCTTCACACTGATTTTGATATTTAGTATCTGTGTCTTTGAATAGTTCATTGTTGTATTTAAATGGCTGAATAATGGTGAAACCTGACTTGGTTTGACTAGGAGTTAAACTTATTAGGATATCTGTTCCCATTGGTCTATAGCTAATGGCTTCCGTTGAAAGGAGTGCATTCTTAGAACAAGCTAAAGTTTCTAGACCTAGCTCTGCTGTAATCGCAAAGGGCATCATGGCATTTTGTGGTTCATATGGAGCAAAATCATCAGAAGTAGTGATCACTGTCTTTTTCTGAAGGTTTTGTCTAGAGCTTGGTTCTAAGGCATCTCACATTTCAATAAATTTTTTTTTTTTTTTTTTTCTGAGATGGGATCTCACTATGTGGATCTGGCTGGCCTTGAACTCATGGAGATCTGCCTCCTGAGATGGGATTAAAGGTGTGTACCACCATGCCTGGTTTAACAAGCACTATCTTGTTTAGCTCTCAGTCTTAATATTTAGTTGTGCCCTAGCAATTTGCAACCCCGCAGATAATTTCTAAATGGATTAATTATCTCCTGTGATACAATCACTATTTTCTAATGGGTTCCCACCCTTCTTTCTATACAATATGTGGAACCTAACTTGAAGGCAGGTATTAAAGATAAACAAAAATCTGATTTTACTTGTTATAGCAGTATGGTGTTTGAAATATTATTGTAGTTCCAATAACTATATTTGTGGACTCCCAACACCCTAATTTCTTACAAAGCCTTCAATAATATAATCCCTGTTGCCTGGTGAAGGTCTAAAGACTCTTGAGGTGCCAGTTTACCAGTGACTTCTGGAAGCTTCCTCCAACTCTCACGTTCCCCGACTGCTCCGTGAGCCTGCGTTTTCCTGTCACAGTCCTTGTTCTTGTGCTCTCTAGTCCACACCCCCCCACAAGACTGGCAGTTCAGAAAACATAGGTAAACACTTAGTACAGAAGTGGAAATAGATTGTTAGACATGCATTCGATTGCTGTTGAATTTTCAAAGCTGATGATTTTATATGTTAGTTTCCAATTCATGCAATTGCTAAGACCAAATCAACAACCATCTGATTTCTCTGAGAATGGAGTAGTAAAATGGGTTTTTTTCAGCTGATGTTATGTTCTCCATTAGAGCCGTGGAAGACTTTCTAATTTTTAATTAGAATTATTTCAACTGACAGAGTACTTAATTAGAGAAAGTAAAATATTTAAATTACAAACACACAAGGATAAGTAAATTGCTGGTAGCAAAGATTTTATGACTAAATGGGATTAATGTTCCTTCTTGATTTGAGAACAGATTAAAGGTTTAAGGGTACTTTGTTTCTCTGATTATTAGTATGTGTTTAAACAATAGAACAGAAGCAATAGAAAATGGAAGCTGACCATATTTGTAAAGCATAACTTCTGGCAGCCTAATAATTGTCTGAAAAGAGAAGTTTGAATTATTACTTATAAAATTCAATTTCTTTCTCCACAAAAGTACAGTTTCTTTTTAAAGTTTCTTTTGTAACTGAAGCAGAAAAATGTCCTTGAGTTGAGTGAATATTTACAGTCTAGAGGTATAGTATATTAGTAATTGAGACTCAGTTCATCAAAGTTGGGTCTTACATCTCCCTTCTAACCCACTGAGGTTTCCAGTATGCACCAGGCACAACTGCTATGTATTGTTCCACAGAGACTGGTTCCTTGGGCACATCTCTAGCAGCCAGGGTGAATTCTCCATGATCCGGGCCTCTTTTCATTTCCTGTACCAAACGGTTAACCAGACATTCCAGTTACTGATTAGGTCTTAAAAAATTTTAAGTCTTCAGGTTGTGTCAGGAGAACAGAGGTAGCCTGAGCCTTTTGGGATTTGTTACTGTCTACTTGTCTTGAGGGAACCTACAAATATAATCTTAGAACGAGAAAATACTGGTAGATTCCTGATTTGGCAAGGAATTGTGCAGGGCTCCTGTGGGCCAGCTATGGCTTCAAGGCAGGCCACAACTAAGAGCATAGAAAAACTAGAAGCTACACCTTCAGTACATGGGTAACTCCATTCGCATGGAGGGTGCAGCGGGTCTGTGGGATTCCCATGCAACATGTCCAAGACTTGCAGGTTTTGTATTTATACCAGTTCTGGTTCCACTCTTCACTTACGGAACCCAGATCATGACCTCAGCACTTCTCTCAGTGGGGTGAAAAATTTGTACCCTCACAGAAAATGGCAGCTGCCCAATTCAACACTATGTGTTCATCCAAGGCCCACTGTTGTCATCTGGGTCCTAATCTGTCTCTTAAATTCTAGCACAACTACCTAGGTGTTTGATCCTGGATGTCATTTTTATACTTCTGAAATTGTACACAAGTACGCACATGCCTTAGCTCTTTACATTTCCCTTTAGAGCTACTCTCTAGAATTGATTTAATCTACTTTTTAAAATAAGAGACATTGTTCATAGTTTCTATGTAATCTATCGAAAATAGTGCCATAGGCGGGAAACCAAATGATAATACAGACAGCTGTCTTCACTCTATCTAAAAAGGCTTGGCAGCATTTAAATGATAGACAGCACACTTGGCAAGGAGCACTCATGAGTAAGAGAGACATTTGAATGGTGATTGCCCTCAGGGAGCAGGGAGGACATGACTACAATTAATTAAACACTAGCGTGCTCAGTGTAGTTTGCTACTTACTGTTAATAATGAGAGGAAGTGGGTTTTCTGTGTATAAAACCACTTTGTTGCCAACAGGCATAATTTGACCTCCTCATCCCTCTTAGGATGCCTTTTATTACTTTGTTTTGGCAAATTGCTCTGACTAGCAAATTGCTAGTTCTATATTGAGTAAGAGATTTAAGACTAAATATTGTCAGGTTCCTTATATCCTTTCACTTTTCAGTCTGTTGTTAGCTTTGTACCTGTTATATAAAGACTATTGTGTTAAGATATAACTGTATAACCTTTCTATATATTTTCTTTTTCTTTTTTGGTTTTTCAGGACAGGGTTTCTCTGTGTAGCTCTGGCCATCCTAGAACTCATTCTGTAGACCAGGCTGGTCTTGAACTCAGATCCACCTGTGTCTGCCTCCTGGGTGCTGGGATTAAAGGTGTACACTCCCACCACCCAAAATCTATCTAATTTCTTTCGGAGTTTCTTTGAAATGTGTGTGTGTGTGTGTGTATATGAAGGTGTGAGGGTTCATTCACTCCTCTATGAATGGGATAGAGGGCGTCAGCATCTGTCTTCTGCTATCTTGCCAGCTTACTTTTTAAGTGTGCACTGAACCCGAAGCTCTTTCAGCCAGGCGGACTGGCCAGCAAGCCCCCAGGATCTTCCTGTTGCCCTCCTGCACCAGTACACACGACATGCAAGTATGTCCCACAGTGCCTGGCCCTACATGGGTGCTGGGGTCCCAACTCAGGTCCTTATGCTTGTGCAGCAAGCACTTGACATTCCGAACTAATTCCATAGCCCTTGTTCACAACTTTTCTCATGAATTTCAGCAGATCTTTTTCCTGAGTCTTTTGGGGTGATCATGTTCTTTATCTTCCATCCTATTACATACTTACTGGTTACCATATGCTGCACTATCTCTATTTCTGGAATGAAACCAAGACAATTTTTGTGCTAGTCATGGTCCATTTGAAAAATGAAAAGGCAAAGGAGGAATGTCTTCCATTTCCATGCTTCTTTTTTTTTTTCAAATATTTTCCACCCATGCAAATGCACTCCCTCCATCCCACTACCAAGCCTTCTTTAATATGCCCTGACATCAGCCGGTATTTGGGCCCGGTTCACCTAAGTAAATCCATAGAATTAACAGTAACAAATATGACCAGGCTGCTGATTGGAGACAACCACCACCAAGCAGTTGGCAAGCTGGGTGATGCAGTCTTGCCATTCTGTTTCTCCTGCTTTATTGTGCTGGGCTTTCTCCTTTTGTCTTGTTTCCTCTTCCATAGCAGGCGTCCTTCCAGGCGTGAGCTCTCAACCTTAGCTCACTGATTTAGTTCTGATTCAATGCTTGTCTTTAGCCCAGTCATGACCCACAGTCTTAGGCTTGTAAATGAGGATTGAACGTCTTAAGATAAGTGAAAAAATCGACAGTAATACACAGGCTTAAAAAACATTTCTAATATGCACCCAAAGCACAAGTATTTTCCAAACACGCAAGCTTATGAAAATGGAGGACAAAGAAGACGAAAACTTAAGATGAACATGCAGAGAATTTAGTAATATGTTCTATAAGCAATGTGGCTTTTCTGTGTGAAGAAGAGAAAAAGGAGCTGAAGAGAGTCTCTGCCAAGATTTAGGCAGAACACTACTGGAGTCTATGGATCATCTTAGAATCAACTCTTGTTCTATGGCATGAGGCATCTCCAGAGGGGAGGGATGGGATGAAGGTTCAAAGTAGGATTTGTCGAGGTGTTGGCTGGCTCTACGTGACATAAGCTTTTTGTACTTTTAATTTTTTTTCTTTTCTAGATGGTATTATAGCACAGCCAACTTTACACTGCTTTACACACTCATCTCCAGTGACTTAGGCTGGGAATATAATAGGGCCAAAAGATAGGGAAAAATTAGGGCATTCTTTATGAAGTAAAATAGGGTTGATTTAAAATTTTTTATTATATTGTATCTGTACAATATATTTTGCCTGTATGTACATATGTGCAACATGCGTGCCCCTGGTGCCCATGGAAGCCAGAAATGAAGGTGCTCTGGAAAAACACCCACTGCTGTCCTTAACCATCTCTCCAGAATCAAGGATTGTTTTTTTTTTTTTAAGTGCTGAGAATTATGTCTGACAGATTATTAACATATACAATACAGTGGTGCCATTTCTTTATTAGTATTATCTTTATTTACTATTTATATCTTCTAGCATTATCTGAAACTATTCTGTTGGAAAAATATTCTTTGAACTTAGTTTCCTGTCAGACAAGACAAAAATAACACTGATTTCTAAGTTTATCAGTTTATTAAGGGAGAACTTAATGTAATTAACACTTCTTGTCAGCAGAGAGTGCATTTAATTTTCTGCCATATACACACGTTTAGTGCTGGGAAGCCTTCCTCGAGGCTCTGTGAAAGCTGGATTTCGCTAGACTGAAAAAGAGCTAGTGAGGGATTGTTTTGAGGCCTTCTCTGCTTGGTACCTTGGGCTTTATGCTTTCAACCATCTTACTTCGACGTTACCTTCTTAATCTCTACTCTCTGTCTTGCTGGAGACTGGCTAGCTACATTTTGTTGACATCATCTACCAGTGGGATGCTACTTCCCTTGGTTAGTTTTTTATTTAGACACGCCTTTGTTTTCTTTTTGTCCTCAATCATTGGGAGGTTCAAAAGCGTTTTGCTTTCTATAATAGGGGTAAGAATATCTACCACATACATGCCCCATTGGGCTTCTGTGCAGTTATTTATCTTGTTTTATCAGCATTTCATTGTTGACATTTAGCATTAACCCCAACTTTTCTATAATTTGTAAGGAATTAACTAGTAGTTGATCGCTGAAAACTATTGAGGAGCATGAATGCAATTTAAAAAATTCAGTGAGATCTCTCCATTGAATATTCTCCTTGGGAATAATATTGTTTCCATGTGTTAGAAGATTGGTTTGTGGGACTGTAAAAATAATCTGGGCTATTATGATTGATAAATCCCTAAAGCTCAACTTTAACACAATCTTTTTCTTTTTTTTTTTTTTTTTTTTGCTGTTTTACATTTTCTTGTATATCTTATGAAAATCATTGACACTGAATTCATAGAACATAAGTAAAATGTATACAAGATTAATGCTACAAATAACAAACAATAAATGACAGAGTTTCTATTTTGGACTTTATCTCTGTCCTCCCATACCTTGGCCTACCACTGGATATCATATATATGGCTTATGCTTAACATGAATATTGAGTGTATTGTGATTACATGAATTGAACACATATGGTTTGCACTTTATTGGTTTTTCTAAGGTAATTAAACACATGAATGATTGTGTCAAGTTCTCAAAAGAAAAAAGAAAGTTAACCGTGTCTATAGTGAAGTCTAACAGCAAGTAAAGTTATAAACTTCTGACAGTGTTTATAACTCCATGAGGTAAGGTGCTTGTTGAGCAAGTTTGAGGACCTGAGTTCAGATCTTCAGTATCCACATAAGACACTTGTCGACAGCCTGGAGCACAGTGATGGGTAGATGATAGTCTGAGTGAGAAGTTGCCCATAGGTTTTTCCATTTGGATCCTTGGTCTCCAGTTGGTGGTCAGTACCAGTTAGGAAGTGTGGCCTTGTTGAAGAAATATCACCAGAGCCAAGATTTGAGAGCTTAAAGACTCAACACCATTTGGAGTCTGCTTTTCTCTGCTTTGGGCTTGTGGTTCAGGATATAAGCTCTCAGGTTCCTGCTTCTCCTGCCCTGTCTTTGCTCCACCATTACGGACACTAACCCTCTGCAACCATAAGCTCAAATAAACTTCTTCACCTATGAATTGTCTTGATTATGGTGTTTTATTACACCCATATAGATGTAACCAGTACTTCTGGTACCAACTTCTGTATTAGTTACTTTTCTATTACTGTGATTAAACCACCATAACCGAGGCAACTTATGGAAGGAAGGATTTATTTGGCTTGTGGCTCTAGAGAGGTAAGAGTCTGTTTGCTACAGTGGGAAACATGACAGCAAGGAAGTTGGGTGGCTGGACCAGCAAGCTGAGAGCTCACATTTTGAAATACAAGCACAGAGCAGAGAAAGCAAAGTGGAAATGGCATGAATCTTTAAACTCTCAAAGCTTGCCTCCAGTGGCATATCACTTCCAACAAGACGACACCTCCTAAGCCCCCCCAAGCAGCAGCAGCAGCAGCTGGGACAAAGTATTCAAATTATAGGGCCTTGGGAGGGTAATCTCATTCAAACCAGGGTCATGGAGGCTTGCCGGCCAACTGCTCTCATCCAGATGGAAGAGGTCTGGTTCAGTGAGTCAGTGAGACTCGGTCTTAAGAAATGAGGTGAAGTTGGCACAGGATGACACCCATGGTTAAACTCTGGCCTCTACATATGCACATATGAGTGAGAGCACCCTTCACCATGCCTGTTACACACACACACACACACACACACACACACACACACACACTTACATGGTGGGGTGGGGGAGAGGGAGGTAGAGAGAGAAGTTGAAACAAACTTAATTTATATATGCACACAAAAAGTTTTAGAAAACAGTGTATTTCAGTAGTTTCTGCAATTTTGGAAGATGCTTAAGGATAACACTTTACAGATGTATAGGCTTATAAATTTATAAATTTGTAAATGTAATAGGATTTTTACAGTTTATATAATACATTAATTACATTAGAAGTCACTAAATCATGAATAAATAAGTGATTTATACAATAATAAATCACAATAAGGCAATAAAATGTACTAAGCATAAAGGCAAAAGTGATTTTAGGAAGTCAGCATAAATATCAAGAGTTTTTAAATATAACTTTCTACTTAAAATTATTATTTTGTAATTGTTGAGTTTAATTTAAAACATTAAAAAAATTTAAAAAATTGCAACTTTTCTCTTATTTCTAAAACAAAGAGATAAAGTGCATAAATATATTTTATCTTGTATTTGTTATTGAAAATTAATTATGAGTGCAATTAGGAAAAAATATCTAACAAGGCTCTGGAGGCAGGAGGAGGGAAATAAAAGAATTGAGAAACACTGCTCTAAACCAAGTAGAAAATACATGGAAGAAAAAAAAAAAAAAAAGAAGTAGAAAGTAATGTGGGTGACAATAAAAAAATTAAACCTCAAACATTCCTTACTTAAGTCATAGCAACAAAACGAGTTGTAGGAAACCTAGAGGTTCAGGAGTACATAGCTCAGAGAGCCAGCAGCATCTGCAACATCCATTATGTCTAAGCCCTGTGCCTTCCTGACGGTCCTGGTGGTGCTGAGCTGCTGGTCAACCTGCTCTCTAGGATGTGACCTGCCTCACACACATAACCTCAGGAACAAGAGAGCCTTGACACTCCTGGCACAAATGAGGAGACTCTCCCCTGTCTCCTGCCTCAAGGACAGAAAGGACTTTGGATTCCCTCTGGAGAAGGAGGATGTCCAGCAGATCCAGAAGACTCAAGCCATCCCTGTCCTGAATGAGCTGACCCAGCAGGTCCTGAGCCTCTTCAGCTCAAAGGACTCCTCTTCTGCTTGGGAGACAACCCTCCTAGACACATTCTGCAGCGGCCTCCACCAGCAGCTCCAGGACCTGCAGGCCTGTCTGAGGCAGCAGGTTGGGGTGCAGGAATCTGCCCTGACCCAGGAAGACCCCGTGGTGGCTGTGAGAAAGTACTTCCACAGGATCACTGTCTACCTGAGAGAGAAGAAACACAGCCCCTGTGCCTGGGAGGTGGTCAGAGCACAAGTGTGGAGAGCCCTGTCTTCCTTGGTCTGCTGGCTGGCCAGACTGAGTCTTATTCTAGCACAGAAATGATTCTCAATGCCTGTCATTTCAAAGACTTATTTCTATTGTAATTTTGAGACGAATCCATTCAATCAATTGCTAGATATCTTTAAGAATATTAAGCTACATTGTGTTCAACTCTAGGGGAACTAATTATTTTTTTTATGAACACAAAGATAGATCCATCTCTTAAAAATATTTATAATATTTAAGTGCATTTATATGTGTGTGTACTTTCACATTTTGTTCACTATAAAATAGGTTATTTATATTTGTTTGGTTATTTTATTTTGCTTTATTTACTAATTCTAATTTTTTTGTTTGGTTTATTCATTGAAAGACACTCCAAGATATATTCTGTAAATTTATACAGAGTAGAACATATCATTGACTTGTTCTTCACTCTCATACTCAAATCAAAGTATGGAGAGTTGGCTATCATCATTTTAAAGAAGCACAACTAGGCTACTAGGCATCATTGCCACAAATTTCCTACTGCGGCTTCAGAGTGTCAATTTCCTGGAATAGGGACATATGATAAGGAATCCCCCTTTGCTACCCCCTTAGTTTTCCCACCTATAAGAATATTTCAGGATCATGTGGGTCCCAAACAATTTCACAGAATCAGTGAATCTTCAGCATTACACATAGAAGAGAGTTCTCAGCTAGCTGAAATTGCAAAATGAACCATGGGATCCAGAGAACAAGAGAAATAGGGCAAAGGGCCTGGAAATTATAAAAGGAACTGAAAATACAAAACCTGTAACCCAGCTGTATAGAGACAAAAATAACTTGAAATTCTCTCTCTCTCTCTCTCTCTCTCTCTCTCTCTCGTGTGTGTGTTTGTGTGAGTGTGTGTGATGAACCTTTTCAATCTCTCCAAGCCTCAGTCTCCTCTGGACTAAAATGAAGTCAAAGTATATACATAGTTGTTCTGAAGAGCAAACAAAAACATGCACTGTAAAGCACTCAGTTACTGTTCGCCATAGCATAGTGTTTTAAATACGGTAGGTATCTATTTAGAGGTGGACTGATCAACTCTGGCTTTCCTTGAGGTCCTGACTGACGGAGAAGAAAGATAGCCGAGCAGAGCCAATAATACGCTGGGGCCAGGGCCTTCGGAGAGTTGTGGTTTCGGATTCGGAACACCTAACTCTTCCTACTGTATGGGGCTATGGTTATCAGCCCCAAGGCTGCAGTGTGCTTGTTCTATAATGTTGGAGATATTCTGTGTTCTCCTTGTGCAACATTGTTTTACAGCCTCTTGCTCACTTAATCCCACTGTATGGTTGTTTCTGCTGTTTCTGTACCATTTCTCCCCTAAAAATAGTATATAGGGTGCTATACTTTATAATAAGTTTGCTTAGCATACTTTTGCCAGACTTCCTGATCAAAAACTCTTGTCTTCTCTATCTCCTATCTTCTTTATCTTCTGATCTCCTGGTTCTCTCTCTCAGGACCCAATCACTAAAGAACCACCTGCTAGTCCAGATCAGGTATCCCCACTATTTCTTTACTGTATGTGAAAATATTATTTCTTTCTGTGTCCACTACTCAGTAGCTCACCTCAAAGGGAGAAGCTTAAAAAGACAGTATTGGGTTATAAAGTCTAGAGAGGCAGAGAAGCGCCAGAGCTCAGGGGATCTGTTCATTTCAAAGAAGTCTCTTTTTTATATTTATTTAGGAGATGCAAGCTCAATGGGGAAACATTGAGAGGAAAGTGCAGAAGACGTGTGGTGTTCAGTTAGTGATTGGACAGCTGTCACCCTTGCCACGTTGTGACCTTTGCCATCTTCCCCTTCACCTCTCTGCCTTTCACATATTGTTGCTTTCTCTTCCATCTGGTTTCAGACCAATGGTTTCCCTAAAAAGCAGAAGCCACAAATAAAAAGCAGAACTTAAATAAGCTTGTCTGTGTTTTATGACGTGTCTGCTAGAGGGCCCTCCTAACATCTGTTTAAGGTATAACTAAAGAAATTATGCAGGATACCATGATTTTCCTAAGGACAACTCAGGGAAGCATTGTGCCTGGAGAATAAGTGTGCCCAGGGCAGTGACCCAGGCTGGGGCCACATTCTGATCATGCTGAAATCTCACACTGAATGGGGAAATTTTCTTCATGCTACTGAGACCATATTTTTTTTGGGGGGGAGGGTAATCCTAACAGTTACATATTGTACCTTAAAAAAAGACTTATATGAAAATACATATCGCAAAACTGAAATCTTTTACCTATATTAGTAGACATCTTCAAAACAATTAAAAAAAAAAAAAAAAAAAAAAACCATTAAAGAAGAGTTCTGGAACTGAAGAAGTCACCCCTTACAAGGGAAGAGTCTAACTTCATGTTCAGCAAGGACGTTGAAAGTAGGAGTTAGAAAGACAGTTAGTGTCCTGTACTAAATTGAAATATGCAGTGTTCCCTTGCTGATTCAGACACCTGGCACACTTCCCACTTCTTTTTTCCTCTTAGAACAAAACCTTTCAATGAAAAGAAATCACAGTAAGCATCTTTCTCACCCTTGAGATGTGCCTGATTGATCTGCTCACTCATACTCATTAACTCAAACTTAGTCCAAGAACCTTTTTCTGTTTTCTTGTGTCTGCCCTTAGTTACCCCACCTCCAAAGAGAACAAAACCACAAATTAAAAGCAAAAGATGAGTGGACGTTCTCATTTTGTAGAAATTCCTAAGGAAGGAATTATTTTTTCTCTTTCTTTGGAGGAATAGTTTAGAAAAGATTTATGCATATTTTATGTGTATGGGTGGTGTTTTGTAGGTGTGTACGTCTGTGCATCAT
This sequence comes from Meriones psammophilus, assembly GCA_036365155.1. Lineage (NCBI taxonomy): Eukaryota > Metazoa > Chordata > Mammalia > Rodentia > Muridae > Meriones > Meriones psammophilus. Next base: position 30,551 of record JAEOAE010001989.1, on the reverse strand, counting down.
CTGAGTGCCGGAGGATGACAAAAGATGGCATCAGATCCCCTGGGACTGAGGTTACAGACAGTTGTGAACCTCCATGTGGTGCTGGGAATCAAACTTTGGCCCTCTGGAAGAGCAGCCAGTGCTCAGAACTGCCGAGACATCTCTCCAGCTCTAGCTTTTTAAAATTAGAGAATGTTACCCGTGAAGATGATGTAACTATAGCTGTAGATAAAAAGAAGCTGGACCATTTTATGCTTTTCCTGAGAAAGAAGCCAGTCAAGTCTGGAGACCTGCTTGTTTTATGTCTCTTGTTTCGAGCTAATGAGCAATCTTTTCCTGCAATGAATTTACTGCTACAGCAGAATGAACCCATTTGCTTGGCTTTTGTATCTTGTAGAAACACTTCCTAATTCAGGAAAACATGTTCTCTTTTTGGCAATGGATAGTGTTGTGGGAATAAAACATTCAGAATGTATCCTTTGCCGCCAGCACACTTAGAGAACAACAGCTCTTGACATATTAATCCCTTTGGGCTGTGCAGGTCACAGGTCCGGAGGAAGGACCTTGCCATCTGGATGTGGCATTGCCTCCTGTCTGATGTGCTTCACAAGGTGCTAAGCAGAGGTTGTTTGTTTTACAAATTTCTTCTTTCTAGAAGTTCCCTTCTCTTGACTTCACAATACAGGGAGCATCCTGTCACTTTGAAGAAGAAATGAGCTTGCATCAGTGACAATGTCACTGGGTCCTTAGAGAAAATACAGACGTGGCTAAAGCAGCATTAGAGATGATTTGCATGGCCTGCTGACATCTGTAGACCACGTAGAAGCAACACGCACCAAGGTGATCTGTGGCACATCATACTCGTAACTGCGGAGTTCATGTGACTGCTGAGGACGATGGGGGCTTTCACTGCTGTGGAGCCCAGCCTGGTCTCTGCCTGTGGTCAGAGAAAAACTTGCGCGTTTCTCCAGCCCTGTTACTACTAGATCACTGCTATGTTTTACATAGGGGAGAACTTTGTCTCTGGCATTCTCTCCTCTCCACCACTTGTAAATGGGCTCAGAGTGACATAAATGTGTTTTTAACCGAATTTCAATTTAGTTGATACCTTAAACTATGAAAATTGTCCATCTTTTGTATCACTGTGCATTCATACATGTACATACATTCTGAGGCTTTATACAGCTTAAACATGAATCTCCTCAAACACTATTTTCTTGTTGCAGTAAAATCACTGAAAATATCCCCCCTTCCTTTATTTTTTTTGAAATTGGCCATAACATCATGGCTATCTCTTTGTAAAAAATATGCAGCAACACACATGACCTGCGCAAATGTCTCCATCAGCCTCTTAATTCCAAATTCCCTTAGACTTTGCTAACCATTTTTGGGGGAGGGGGTTGGTGGGGTGCAATCTTGGCTGACTTTGTGACTGCATAACATAACTGACTACTTCTATTTGTGTCCTTGCTTGTATCATTAAGTTATTTTTTCAATATAATTACACCCAAAAGTTTTGTCCTTGTCTCCCATACTGCCACATTGCTGTATTTTCTTTCATAAGACAACATTATTGACTTGTTATGTATTCCCAAAACTATAGAACCGGGAAGGTGGGCTAGATGCGGGTGGGAGGAGCTGGAAGAGTATTGACCTGCCTCGGTGGAGCCAGACTTTAATCTTTTTCCTGTAGTTCTGCTGTGACGTTTCTAGTCCACATAATAAGATGTGCAGGATAGTGCGTGCTATGACTTGGTGAACACAGAGTCCTTGGGGAAAGATCAGTGTGCAGGGTCAGAAAGAATTAACTACCACTTAGAGCCTCAGAACCAAGAATAGGACTGTGGCCATGACTTGAGTTTTGCAGCTCATTGATTCCTGAGTTTCAGGGGTGAAGACTCACTAATGTCCAATAACATACAGGACACATTTAAAAAAAGAGCCTTAACCATGAATGCCAATCCTCAGTAAACTGGTTAAGAATGTAGGAGCCCATCTTTCCCCTCTTCAGGTGCTTCTGCATCCTGACTCCATCAGAAAACAAAGAGGGCACAGGAAGTCCATTTGATCAGGAAACAAACATGTCACACCGGGGAACGTGGAAGGAGAACAGAGCGGCTTAAAACATTTCCAGAACATTCTAAGGGCTGGAGCAATGCCATTGGGCTCTAGGGAGTCAACCATTTAAAACTTTCCATTTTACAGAAGAGAGATGACTGAAGAGAATTTTGAGAGCACAGTGCTGTTCCAAGGAGAAGGCACCAAGAGCCAGCGTCCCCAGCAGAGATTATTCAGGCCACAGAAGCCTGTGGACTATTTAAAAGGAGCTACATAGGTTATTCTAGCACCCTGTGCAAACACGTGTGCGTGTGTGTGTTTCTCGAAACACAGCACATCGTCATAATGTAGAGAAACTTATTCCTGGAGCCCAGGCATCCTAAGAAAACTCTATCACTAATTCAAATGTGGCTCAAATAGTACATGCATGCATGGAGGGTCAGAGCCTTTGAGCACATTTAACAGGAAGTGGTTAGGGCCTTCCAAGCAGAACAGACACAATGCATAGATTGGAAAATCACAGCTGCTATTGGCAGCAGAGTCTTTTGTGAAGGTTAGTTTACAGATTTTATCTAGTTTACTTAGATCAGTTCTCATTTCTTCCTTCCGCTTGGTGCACTGTGCCCTGTGCAGGCAAATTTAAATGTGGGATCAGTCCCCAGGATTAGGCTCCACCCAACAAAGAGCATGAAACCTCTCGAAATATATTGGAACCATGTTGTAAGAAGTTATTAATATTTACTATCGGTTTATCTTCTTGTAAAGCTTGCTGCTAATCTTAAACAGCTGTATAACCAAATCACCACACAGAGACTGGGTTTTTAGTTAACCTAGAACACAATGCTGGGCAATATTTACTCCCTCCTAAACCTCTAAGCCCTCAGTTTCCTAACATTTAGATTTCCCACATTATACTTGCTTTTTGTGAAATCTTAGGTCTGGTTCATGCTCCAAGTCCTCCAAGCTATCTCCTCCCGCTCTGCTCTCCTCGTGCTCTGCTCTCCTCGTGCTCCTCCTCCTCCTCCCACCCCTCCTCCTCCTCCCACCCTTTCCTGTTCTCTAGCTCCTCCCCTCTTTCCTGTCCTCTGGCTCCTCCCATTGCACAACATTGTATCTAGTTGCTTTATTTGTGTCCTGTTTACATAAGAGTTGAGACAGGATGCTTACAGTGCAATATCCAGATTGAAACCAGAGAGTTGGGGGTGGGGAAATCAGCATTTGAATTAACAAGGGTAAGGCATATACATTTTAAAAGAACATTATACCATTAATGTGAGTGGCATAAGGTTCGTTATGGAAGGTGTGACAGTTAGTTATCGGCCTGGTGATGATGGAGTTTTTAAGAATATGTAAAAACACTTCATTTTGTTTTCTCTTTCTCTCTTTTCTTATTTAGAGTCAGGATCACGATGAACTTAAGAGTCGTGACTCTTTGGACTCTTTGGACTTCCAGTCCTCCTGCCTCTGCTGGGAGAGGTGTGGGATTTCAGGCTCTAGCTGCCACACCAGCTTTGCTATGGTGTTGGAGACTGAACCCACTGCTGGCACCATTCTTTCTTCCCGCTCCCTGCTAATGCTAACCCTGTGGGTTGCTGCTCACAGGCTGTGCCACCAGCCTGTCTTCTCTAATAGAGGAAGGAAACAACTCTCTGAAGAGGCATCATGAGCTCTGCCCACTCTGAGTCCTTGTGAAGCTAACAGACTTATCTCTGACGGGGCATCATCCCAGCTCCCTAGGCACCTGACAACTCCCAGTGACAACACTGTGTGACCCAGGACGGCCCTTGCTTCTGGTAAAACTTGACGGTTTCACCTAGGGCCACGAGAGAGGCTCCATGTGACACAGTCTGTGTACATGGTCTGTATTTGTCACAGAGAGGATGACACTTCAAATGTGACAGATTTGTTAATGTACTGTAAAACCAGGACGCCAGCTTAAAAAACTAGAGAAACTCATGATACAAACGTGTGTTGAAGTTGGGGGGGACATTTATCTTAATACCAGTGATAAACAAGATAAATAAATTCAACCACACTTGGCACGTGCGCAGAGACACGCACTCATACAAGTAAAGCAAACCTAAAAGAAATGTTTTATTTCTTACAAACAGAAGTAAACCCATTTAATCTGCTGTTACCCCGACCTCTTTATCTGCTCTACTGATTGCATGCCATGGATTTTCCTGGGCCCTGAATTCTCATCTGCATCTCCACTCCTCAGTTCTTTTAAGGACTATTGCAGACAAAGCAGACCTCAACGTGACACTAGATATTTTTTTCTAACTTTGAATATTGATTTTGTCTTTGAAATGTTCTATAAGTTAATATCATTGGCGTGGTTTTCCAGAGAGGGATGACTGAATGGTCTCCTGGTCAGCTTATCTCCCCTACCACATAAGTATATGAGTGAATATTCTCCAAGACCTCACAGCAGTATAAGACCCATTAGTAGCATTCCTTAAACATGAATGCCATCATCATTGTTTTCCAGGTTAATGACAAAAAAATTAAAAACCATCTAATTCTTTTTCTTTTATCTTTTAGATTTCTGGAAGTAATATTTTTGCTGCCTCAGAGGATTACTAGTATATAATCCTGCCAGACGGGTTAGTGCTGAGTTGGGGCTGGCTGCTTCTTACAAATAGAGTTAGTCTTCTATAAGCTAGTTGGTCTTATTCCTCCTTTTCCTCTTCAAAACTATTCAAATCTCCACTATGAGAGAGAATATATGAGGCCCGAGGAGCCGGTCCTGCAAAGGTAAAGTCAGTTGATTGGCATGGGAATGGTTGTCCTTTTAATCTCTGCCGGATGCACAATCCCCTTAGGTGTCTTTTCCACTTTTTGGAAAAGCGGAAATAATAAATAAAAGGCGAAGAAGAGCCATAGTTCTTCTTTAGTTCTTCTTTTGGTTCCTTGTATTTTCATGACTTTACCAAAAGATAGAATGTAATGAAAGGATGAATAAACCAAAATGTCAACCATTCATCCACCATCACATTCAGAAACCATTAGAAAAGTTATTGAGTACAGAGTTTTTTCAGCTGAATCACAGAACGTGTGTTTTTCTGACAGACTGGCCAGGATGTTTGGGCTACACACTAATAGAATGAGAGACAGCGGTGATGATGTGGGTTTTGGGCAGGTTCTGGGGTATGGATAGTACATCAGATCGCCTGCATAAACACATGTAGGACACCAGTTCCTGAATGATCAGCTGCCAGTGAAGGTAAGCCATCAATCTATCATTGTCACATTGTCAAATATAGTAAGTAGTCAGCGTTGAAGAAAAAGATTAATGATAAACAACATTTAGAAAATTAAAAAAAATGAATTATGACAAATTGGACATTTTTTTCAGCAATGGAACAAGAACAATTCATTTAGCTTTTGAGGATTCCTGACACAACAGTATCCAGGGACATGAGTCATTTTTGAAGACAGGTCTTTCACACAGATACAAATGTGAGGATTTAATATGCTGGGAAGCTAAAGGAATGACACTTCTGGAGGTAGAGTTTTGAAGTCATAGGGTGTGTTTGTGTTCTCTGGGTGGGAAGTGGAAGGAGGGATGCCGAGAAAAGCCCATCACTGTACATCAGAAGAAAGTGTTTAGATGGCAGCGTGGTCAGGGGATTAGAATTGTCACACTCAGTCACAACTGGAAAGAACCTGCTCTCAGGGTGGTTACAGCTGGGAGAATCTTAGATCTCAAAAAACGGAGGCAGAGAGGGCAGAGTCTGCATTAACCGTGACCCCAAGAGACCAGTGACACACAGTGACCTTCAAGAATGTTTTCCTGGAGGAGAACAACTTCAGAGAAGCTCTTTCATAAGTAACGAGTCACTGTGAAAGAAAAACACAACCACCCCACCGCTCCTGACGCTAAGAGCTTCTTGCCATGAATGCTCCAGCAAGTCACGGAATACCTGCGGAAAGCCACAGGGCGGTAGGGACATCGCTACAAATGGAGGATAGAAAATGGAGGTACAGACTGTGGCTAAACAAGGTACCTATATCAGACTAACAGTTAATCAAACAAAAAGTCTATGGCGTGGATAGGTGAGTGATTACACACCTATACACACTTCTGAGTAGAGATGAACTTATCTTTGGAATGATGATATCCATTTGGCGTGGAGTATCTGGTTTACTGGGAACATTTACCTTCATTGCAAAAGCATTATTCTAGGCTTGTGCTCTCAGTTTGCATGGGGAACACACAAATAAAAACACGGAAGTAAACTGTGGGGAAGTGTTCAGAGATGACAGTTGTGTTACTGCATAAAAGCCAGGACGCGCAGGCTTTCTTTGCAGAACCTAGAATTCAAGACTTACCCCGCCTCAGCTCAGCCAGGCCAGCGGCGTCCTCATTTCCCCATGGCCCTCCTGCTCCCTCTACTGGCCGCCCCGGTGATGTGCCGTTATGCCCTGTTGGCTCTCTGGGCTGTGAGCTCCCCCATGCTTAGCAGAGCGACATTTGTGCTCCTGGGCCAAGTGAGAAAAGTCTTCTTTTCCTCTTGCAGGAGTGAGAAAGGGGCTTCCATTCCCAAGGGAGATGGTGGGTGGCACCCTGTTCCAGAGGCTCCAGGCCATGTCTTTCCTCCAGCTGAGGCTCCAGCGGATCCCACCCTCCAGTTCTTCAGCACAGACAGCTCCTCGGGTGCCTGGAATGCAGCTCTCCTGACAAGCTCCCGCAGCAACTGGAGGACCATTGTTCTTGGGTACTCTGACACCTCAGTCTTCTGTTTTTTGTTTGTTTGTTTTTTTAAAGAGTTCTATCGTTTCTTTGTGAGTTTCACTTCATGCACCTCGGTCCCGTTTATCTCCCAGTCCCCTCGTATCTACCTTTAGCCCTTGCAAACCACCCTCCCCATAAAAAAAAAAAAAAACAAGTACAGAAAACATCTCATTGTGGAAGCTGTGTGGCTGTATGTCACAGTGTACCCCTCTGTCTTCACTTGCGTATCTTCATTTGCAAATGTTCTCTGCAATGAGTCATTGGTCTGGTTCAAGACCTCTGGCTTCTGTGACACCATCTATGTTGGATCCTCGTGAGGCCTCCTCCCAGGTCTCTTGTTGCCCTGTGTCAGGAAGATCCTGCAGCTTTGGGTCAGCAGGATTGGCCCTTTTATGCGTCCCAACAGGTTGCAGATGATACAGCTTTTGGGGTGGCCAACACAGAGCCCTGGCTCTGGGCTTGGGTGGTAGCAGAGCTGGTCAGCCGGCTAGCTCTCACTTATCTGCACCGAGAGAGAGAGAGAGAGAGAGAGAGAGAGAGAGAGAGAGAGAGCACTGCACTGCTCTGCCTAGGCTACCCAGTGATTCCACCAGCAGGAGGCAGAGTCAGCTTGCCTGACCTCATGCCCTGGGGCCTGCTCTTCAGTCTGCCCCACGTGGTGTGGGTGGGGAGCATCACCTCTGTGCCGTTCTACGGCAGATCAGGATCAGGCTCAGTCAGCTGCCCCACATTCACACCCTAAGGGCAGGCTCACCCCTGCTTCCATCAGGCCATCTCCACTGGACTGCCTGGGCAAGGCACAGGGCCAGCTCTCCTGCATGCTGCTGGTGCTGAGAGGCTGGGCTAGGTTTCTGGAGCACTGCATCCAGTAAGGGGCGGGTAGTTAGGCACAGCCTCTGGACACCCAGATGGTCCCCAGGAGCTGCCCTGACCAGGGACATCCCATATTCTCTAGTGGACAGCGACACCAACCCCATGCCACTGCATAGCCATGAACTCAGACATGGCCCTCAGCCGCAGCTAAGGCTGCATTCTCACCACAGTCAGGCTGGTGGCTCACAACAAGCTGCTCCTCTCCTCCCTGGAGTGTCCAGTTCCATCTCTCTCCAGCTGCAGGCTGGTCACTTGGCCATCGGGCCCTGGTGTTACATCCCCATCCATGCTGCGTGGAGTGTCAGCAAGCAGGTGTCTGTGTGGTAAACTGGAGGGCAGGTCCATGGCTAGCATGGTGGTCTGCAGGTCTTTGCCCGTCTTCCTCCTCCCATGCTGGGCTGCCTAGATATGATTTGATTTGATTTTCATGAGTCCTAGACATAAAAAGGCGTTGGCCACCAAGCCAGGCATCAAGGTAGGACTGCCATCTGCTCTGCCCCTGATGGATATAAGAACACCACCACCAACAAGGTGTCTCTTTGCCCATTGCCAGGGTGTGGACTTTTATTTCAAGTAATACCTATTTATACTTTGGTCATATTTGATTTAGCTGAGTTTAGGAAATATTTTCATAAAGTTAAACATATATGAGAAATACAGGGATATCAGTCTCTCAGAGATGACTGACCTGATATTTATTCATCTACTTATCTATTTATTTTCATGTAGTCATAAGATTTATACAGTTTCATGTAACAACATTTATCTTCACATTTTATTAAAATTTTCAGTAATTGACTTTTTATGTTATTTACTTGGCATTTTGTTTGATTTAATTCATGTAATTAATAACTTCTTGAATTACAGCTTACTGAAAACAAATCAACAATCACATTTTGTAAACCAAAGTAAAAAAAAAAAAAAAAAAGAGTGGTAAGGTCCATGCTGTTGCATATGAGAATGAAAAATGTGGTGGTTTGTGATATATATACTTCAAAAACGAGACGTGAGCAAGTGGACAGAGCCTGCTGCTTAGAACCGTCAGAATTACAGGGAAAGGTAATATTCAACCCATTGCAATTATCTTCAATGCTCTAAAGAAAAATAAAGGAAGCTGGTGGTCTCTGAGCAGAGGCCTAGGAATGAATAATTCCTGGAGTGAACTTTAAAATGTAAAACTAGATTTTCTTTGCAAGCTGCCTTGGAGAAAAGTAAAGCGCACACCGCTGAAGATGAAAGTCACGTAATAAAATTCCTGAAAAACAGTTTTAAAGAAATATTCAAAGGTGGCACTATGAAACATACAAACACACAAAAAATGACATCGGGGAGTTAATACATGGTGTGAGTGAACATGATGATGAAGAAATAGAGATGAGGAGAAGACACAAACAGAGATGTTCAACATCCCTAGCCATCAGAGAGATGCAAATCAAAACGACCCTGAGATTCCACCTTACACCCATCAGAATGGCTAAGATCAAAAACTCAAGAGACAATGCATTCTGGAGGGGCTGTGGAGAAAGGAGAACCCTCCTCCATTGCTGGTGGGAATGTAAACTGGTATAACCACTATGGAAATCAATCTGGCACTTTCTCAGACAATTAGGAATAGTGTTACCTCAAGATCCAGCTATACCACTCCTAGGCATATATCCAAAAGATATTTAAGTACACAACAAGGACATTTGCTCAACCATGTTTTGTAGCAGCAGCTTTATTCATAATTGCCAGAATCTGGAAACAACCCAGATGTCCATCAACGGAGGAATGGATAAGGAAATTGTGGTACTTTTACACAATGGAATACTACTCAGCAATTAAAAGCAAGGAAATCATGAATTTTGCAGGCAAATGGTGGGATCTAGAAAAAAATCATCCTCACCATCTTCCCCTCTTCATCTTATCCTTTTCCTTTACTCTTCCTCACTATGCTTCTCTCTTTTCTTTTCTCCTCCCCCTTGAAATATCATTTCGGATACATTATTACAGCTGGAAACTAACTGTGCCAAAAGCTAGCCTTGTGCTCCTGATCTTCATGTCAACTATTTGAGATTAGAGGTAGGTGACCACACTTGGTGTAAAAAAAAATCTTTTTTCATAGCATCTATTTCTTTTGTTGGTTTACTTCTGTGTCACATGAGAAGGACTGACTATTCACCAACAAAGATAAAAGAGTGTCAGAAGAATGTGTAGCTTTAAAATATTCTTTTCCATGATCATTTGCCCTCGAAGTCTGTTATAAGAGGTGGCATTTGGTGACATATGGGGTTTCCATGCACAGCAGGATGGAAACTCACTACACAACTGAGGGTTTGCCCTAATTCTGATGGTTCTCCTCCATCCCCTCAGTGCTGGATGGCATGTGTGTACTCAATATCCAGTACAATGTACTGGAGCTCAAATAGAGGGCTTCGGGTGTGCTACAGAAGCACTTCATTAACTGAACTACACCCATGCCTGTAAGTTAGGCTTAAGAAATTAAATACTAATACTTCACAAATCATAATTGAAATCTCCTGAAAAGTTTTAAGCATTAATAATGTGCAACCCTGAATGGAAAAAATATAATCTTTGTTGTTGTTTATTTGACCATTTTTTTTTGGGGGAGGGGGCATTGTTTTTATTTTTTGAGATGGGGTTTCTCTATGTAGCCCTGGCTGTCTGGTAGACGAGGCTGGCCTCAAACTCAGAGATCTACCTGCCTTTGCCTCCCCATGCTGAATGCTGGGATTAAAAGCATGTGCCACCAATGTCCCACAAACTTTTATAAATAGCAAATACCTGGAGAAGCCAAGATATATTTATGTATAAGTTAATGAACTGAAAAACTAAAAGTCAATGTGAAGATAATACTTTATTAACTAATAAAAACATTGAATAACTTTGAAATATATTACCCTATCATAAATTATTATTTAAAAAATTAATTTGTGATGAGACTTACTTTGTGATTTATGTATTATATGAAGAAAATAAAAATCATTCTGCAAATTTAGTTTAAAGATAAATTCTAAACTTCTCAGTTAATGAAATACAATAATTTTCTGATAAAATTATTTTTATTCTTTCCATTAGAGGAGTAAATTTTATATTTTTGATGTATATCTGTACTGTAAAAATTACTTCATTTAGAAGAGAAATTCTAAAAAGCTTTTGTAGAGGGAAGGAGGAAAAGTTCGCACAATAATGAAAGCCAAAATGGTTGAGAAAAACTTCCCTGACACAAGCAGAGAAAGAATGAAAGAAAGTGAAAACAAAATTGGGAAGTAAAAAGAGAGCATTCAGAAAATGGAAACTAGTGTTTCCCATTATTTAAGATGCATCCCCACAGGATGGGCTTCAGAGAACCTAGAGGGGAAGGTTCAGGACCACACAGCCCAGAGGACCAGCAGCATCTGCAACATCCACAATGTCTAAGCCCTGTGCCTTCCTGACGGTCTTGGTGGTGCTGAGCTGCTGGTCAACCTGCTCTCTAGGATGTGACCTGCCTCACACACATAACCTCAGGAACAAGAGAGCCTTGACACTCCTGGCACAAATGAGGAGACTCTCCCCTGTCTCCTGCCTCAAGGACAGAAAGGACTTTGGATTCCCTCTGGAGAAGGAGGATGTCCAGCAGATCCAGAAGACTCAAGCCATCCCTGTCCTGAATGAGCTGACCCAGCAGGTCCTGAGCCTCTTCAGCTCAAAGGACTCCTCTTCTGCTTGGGAGACAACCCTCCTAGACACATTCTGCAGCGGCCTCCACCAGCAGCTCCAGGACCTGCAGGCCTGTCTGAGGCAGCAGGTCGGGGTGCAGGAATCTCCCCAAACCCAGGCAGACCCCGTGGTGGCTGTGAGGAAGTACTTCCACAGGATCACTGTCTACCTGAGAGAGAAGAAACACAGCCCCTGTGCCTGGGAGGTGGTCAGAGCACAAGTGTGGAGAGCCCTGTCTTCCTCAGCCAACTGGCTGGCCAGATGGAGAGAGGAGGAGGACTGAGTCCTGAGCCAAAGTGGAGAGGACTGTGCTGGACTAGGACACTCTATCTCGCTTCATGAGCTTCCTTTAAAACTCTCATTCATTTTGGGATGAATATAATCAACCTGACTAGATGTTTCAGCGAAACAGAGTAAACTTTTTGTATATGTAAAAGCATTTTTTTCTTTATCCATTTGGTCATATTTATTTATTTATTTATTTAACTATTAATATAATTTCAGGCATTTATTTTAAATCTTACTGTCTTATTGTTTCTTTAATGTACCAAACCATCATTTGTAATTAAACAATTTGTATTCAAATAAAATTGCTTTATAAAACACTACGTAAGTAAATTCAGTATCTTTACAAATTTTCCCAATGCTTTTAACATTATTCTCATCACCATAAAAAGCATACAAATAATCAGTACCTAAAAATCAAGCTGGATATTCAGGGACACTGTATAGTGTTTACATGAACCCTAGAGCCTTCTCTCTGCTCATCTCCAGTCTATATTAAGCTTCTGGAGGTTTAGCCAACATTCTGTGCAATGGAAAGCCAGAGGATCATGCTCCTCTCACAGTGTTTCCTAATCCTCTTTCACCTAATATTTCCCAGATTAATTTTCTGTTTAGCTTCCATGACCTCTGGCACCTACCGTCTACTCTCAACTTTGATAGGTTTAACTGTTTTGTAATGTAAATATGAGTGAGCTCATATATATCAGCATACAGTAGATCAAGAAGAATGACTCAGCTGCCTTCATAGCACGGACAAATACACGAAGGAAAACCTGGGATTAACCCCATTCATAATAGCCTCAAGAACCAGCCTTGGAATAAATCCCACTAGGGAAGAAAATACCACAAAAATCATACTTTTCTAACACCGCTATTTGCCCTCTATTTGATGGGCTTTTTCTCCTCCTCCTTCTCCACTTCTTCTGCTACTTATCTTTATCACCATCACCCAAGCTCCTCCTCATCCTCCTTCTCTTTCTCCCCCTCCTTTATCTCCTCCTCCTCCTTCATTTTTTTGCTCTTTGTCTTTAGTCCTACTTGTGCACAGTAGAGCACCATCTTTTGGGCTATGGGTAGCTTCTCTCTGGGGTCCCATCCCTGAGGATAACTGACTCTATCTCTCAACAGCCATCAGGTGCCATAGTTTCTCAGCTGTACAGGTGAAGTTACCTTCACTTTTCAAGATGTGATATTTTTATGTCGCTCGGTCTTGTTCATTCAGTCATAACCTTTTTTAGGTCATTTGTGCAACTCACCTGTTGTGTCCATGATGCTCCCTTGCTGTAGTCACACAACCCTCTGGCTCTTACCATCCTTCCACTCCCTCTTCTGTGAATGATTCTTGAGCCCAGGAAATCAGCCTTTTATTTTCTGCTCAGTGGTCAGGTGTGGGTCTCTGTGTCTATTGGTTGAGACTGCAATTAGTTCTGTGGTAAGAGTTATCCAGTGCAGTAGGTCTCTTTAGATTAATAGCTGTAATCTGAAATCAGGTATTGTGATACTCTGAATACAACACTGCTTTTAATTCTTTGGTAGCTTCTGAATCCACATGTCCTTTAAAGTGATACTTCTGGGAGAAACATTATTGAAAGTTTCATTTGGATTGCATGGGCCCAGAATATCACTAGAAAGATCGCTTTCATAACATTTTATATTACATAAAATGTTATAAAATATATTCTATTTTAAAAATATTTTAAAATTTTATATTCTATTTTAAAAATATTCTATTTTAAAAATATATTCTATTTTATATTAGTAGCTTACATGGTTGCAATTACTTTTGGTTTGGGTTTTTTTTTAATGACATGTATGTTCCTTTCTCTCAATTTCATTTTTATGACATTGTACTTTTTTTGATTCAATGCCACAAACCAACATCAGAGTTGTTTTTTTTTTTTTCTACTTTGCTAGGAAAAAAAAAGTGGAGACATCTACCATGAAATGAACGTCTCAAGGAGAGATGAAATATTGAATGGAAAAATGCAGAGAGTTAAAGCACTGAGAGCAGTTGCTGTCTGTCAGAATTGCCTGAATATCTTTACTAGACACATGGACACTGAAGATTAATCTCCAATTCAATGTTCAATCAGAAATTCATGGGTGACAATCCTTTATATAAGACACAGTGTTCTCCACCATAACTGAAAGTGGAATTACAGATAAATTTATGTAATATACATGATGTTCCATGTAATAGGACTTCATACTATATTTAATTACATATATGTGCACATACACAGCTCTTTCTTCTGATACACTCCCTGTATGTCCCTGCATTCCCAGAACCCCTCTTTCAGTCTCACAGCCCTTGCCCACCCCCACTCCCATATAGAATGGCACAGTTGGGCTCCTGGTTACCCAGCTCTGCTCACTGCACAATTGCTTTCTATTACATCTTGATTTCTTAGTAATATTTCATCTAAAAATGCATAACCATGTGTCTTATAAGCCAAAAATTAAGCTTTCAAGGTTAATTAAAAAAAAAACCTCAGATGTGGGGGAATTTTCTCTTATTTTTGGCACATAGAGAATGTTCAACTAATGACCTAATGTGTGTCAACTGTAAAAGAAAAAAAAGAAAGAGAAAGAAAGGAAGGAAGGAAGGAAGGAAGGAAGGAAGGAAAGGAAGGAAGGAAGGAAAAAAACAGAAAAAAAAAAAAAAAAAAAAAAAAAAAAGAAAAAGACAGAAAGAAAAGGAAAGAAGGAGGAAAGAAAGGAAGGAAGAAAAGAAAGAAAAAAAGAAAGAAAGAAAGAAAGAAAGAAAGAAAAAAAGAAAGAAAGAAAAGAAAGAAAGAAAGAAAGAAAGAAAGAAAGAAAGAAAGAAAGAAAGAAAGAAAGAAAGAAAGAAAGAAAGAAAGAAAGAAAAGAAAGAAAAAAAAAGGGAAACAGAATCTTCAAAGCTGAAGAATATTTAGAGACGAGCGCCACCTAACGGCCATGGCCTGCAAAGATCAAACTGAGTCCAATTCCGGCAACTTCTCAACAGAATTCAGTTTCTTGGCAGTTTCCTCCACACTAAAACAGGCTTTCCTCCAGAAGAACCGACATTACTTTGGAGGATTTCATTTCCTTCACTTCTCATCCGAGGGAGGGAAAATCCTCTCAAGTTCAGGTCCTCAGCGTTCATGTCTTCTGAACCGACGTGTAGCCAATCGGCTACACGGGCACAAAAAGGTCACTGTGTGTCCTTTCCCTCAAGCCTTCTACAGTCGAAGTTCTCTGGAGAAGGAGGAGTCTTTCTGTAGTCTCCTCAGGAGCTATTCACAACCAAGCTCACAGTTTCTGATGATTAAGGAAAACATTTGGACTGCATCGTGCAACTGAGCAAACCAGCCCTGAGCTAGGAATGTGGGTGTTGTCTGAACCCACAGAAGAGAGCCTCCACCTGCTGCTCTGCCTGCTGCTACCAGCAACAATGAGCTGGGTAAACGCACGGGTTTGTGACTTCCTTTGGACCTGAGTCTTCAAGAGTTCAGATAACCTCTTCCACAGAGGAACGTGCCACTTGGTGTAACATGAATCCAGGTTCCAGTCATGGTCACTGTTTTTCATTTTGATTTTTTATTATCCTCATTATTATTATCATTATCATTTATTATAATTTATTCAATTTGTTTCCTGGCTGTGGCCACCTCCCTCATCTCTTCCCCATCCCACCCTCCCTCCCCAATACTACTTAGCCATTAAAAACAAGGAAATCATGAATTTTGCAGTTGAATGCAGGGAACTAAAAAGATCATCCTGAGTGAGGTATGCCAGAAGCAGAAAGACACATGCTATATACATACAAAGACACATGGTATATACATGCTCATAAGTGGTTATTAGACATATACTATTGGATAAACATACTAAAATCTATACTCCTAAAGAAGCTGAAGTCTTCCTACTTAGGAAGACACTAGGAAAATGCTCGTTCAGAAGGACAAACGCTATACACATTGGAAGCAGGAGAAGACAGGGAACAGGACAGGAGCCTACCACAGACGGCCTCTGAAAGACTCTACCGATTGAGGTATCAAAGCAGAGGCTGAGACTCATAGCCAAACTTTGGGCAGAATGTATGAAATTTTATGAAAGAATGGGAAGATAGAAAGACCTGGAGGGGAGAGGATCTCCAAAAGGAGACTAACAGAACCCCCAAAAAACTGGGCCTGGGTGCCCTGGAGAGACTGGTACCCCAACCATGGTCAGTCTTAATTGCTTCAGAAAACCTAGTTCTTAATCCTAAAGGAACAAGATCTGTGGTTTTGTCGGAACAGCCCAGGGACTCTATTCTTTATATTTATTATTTATCATAATTTGTTTGCTTTGTATCCCAGCTGTAGCACCCTGCATTTTCTCCCAGTGGCAACCCCCCCCCATTCTTCCCCTACACCATTTCCTTAGTCCACTGATAGGGGAGAACCTCTTCCCCTTCCATCTGAGCCTAGCCTAACAAGTCTCATCAGGACTGGCTGCATCATCTTCCTCTGTGGCCCGGCAAACCTACCCCCCCCCCCATCACTGGGAGGTGATCAAAGAGCTGGCCTCTGATTTGATGTCAGAGACAGCCTTTGCTCCCCTTAATAGAAAATCCACTTAGAACCTGAGCTTATGGGCTTAATCTGAGCAGGGGGGTTTAGGTCCTCTCCTTGCATGGCGTTTGGTTGGTGTATTTGTCTCTTCAGGTCCCCCTGTGCTCAGAAGTTTTAGTTGTGTTGGTCTCCTTGTGGAGTTCCTGTTGCCTCTAGGTCTTTCTATCTCCCTCTTCTTGCTTGCAAATTTTATGGTTTCCTTGTTTATAATTGCTGAGTAGTATTCCATTGTGTAAATGTACCACAATTTCTGCATCCATTGTTCAGTTGAGGTGACATCTAGGTTGTTTCCAGATTCTGGCTATCATGAATAATGCTGCTATAAACATAGTTGAGCAAATGTCATTGTACATTTTAGCATCTTTCAGCTCTATGCCCAGTAGAGGTATAGCTGGATCTTGACAGCATATTGCTAATTTTCCAAGAAATCACCAGATTGATTTCCAAAGTGGTTCCACAAGTTTTCATTCCCAGAAGCAATGGAGGAGGGATCCCCTTTCTGCACAACCTCTCCATCATGTGTCATCACTTGAGTGTTTTATTAGCCATTCTGGTGGGTGTGAGGTTGAATCTCACATGGTTTTCATTTGCATTTCCTGAGTGACTAAGGATGTTGAGCATTTCTTTCAGTGTTTCTCTGCCATTTCATATTCCTGTGTTGATTCATCAGCTCTTTAAATTATTCAGGACACTTGGAGGGAGGAAGACAGTGTGCATCTGTATGTATGGAAATCCTAGAGCTTTATCAACTCCTTCTTAAGAGTGAACTGTCAACTAATGATCCATCCAGTAGGACCAACACCATGTATTGAAGATGCTGTCATATTTCCAGTGTGTACTTGTGTATTCTTTCTAAAAAAACAAGCTGTCAGCAGGTGTGAGGACTTAGGTCAAGATCTTCCATTTTACTTCAACAATCAACTATCCATTTTTATTCTAATCACATGCCTTTTAAAAATCACTATGGTTGGGTCATATACAAATTATAAAAACTCTGTTACATACACATGCTGTGTGTTTACATTTCCATGTGCATACATTGTGGCCAGATGTCGGTCAATGTCTGGCTTTTACTCCCATCACTTTCTACCTAGTTTTCTGTGACAACTACTTTCCCTTAAGCTCACACTCAGCAGTGTGTTTAGTCTGACTGGCCTTTAAGGTAGTTGTGGCTATTATTAGTTGTCAAATTGACTACAACTGAGAGAAATGAAAGCTCAAATGTAGGGTCACAGCTGTGAGGGGGTTTTGCTTAAATTGGGGTGGGGAGATCCACTGCCAATCAGAATCTTTAAGATGGGAAGATACAGCATTAATCTAATCTGTGAAGTGTGGAGACTCACTGCTAATGTGGGCCCCACCTTCTGCTGGAAGCCTGCATAGGAGGATAAATGAAGGAAGCTTTGCTGTTGGTCTGGGTGTTCTCCCCTCACTAGCAAGTCCATTCCTGCACTAACTTTGGAGCCTACTTGTTTTGCATTCTGGCACACACTGAATATCAACTAAGATATTCAGCCTTGTAGGATGGACAATGGCTGGATTCTTTGTCCTTCCATACATCAGCAATGCTTTTCAGATTAGCTGGCCCACAGCCTATAAGTAACTCTAATAACTCATACACACAATTATGTATATATGTATATGTACATATGTATAGAGAGAGATAGAGGGACTCTTTCTATAAATGTTGTTACTCTAGAGAACACTGACTAATACAGCACTCCAGGTACATAACTGTGTCTTCTCCTCAGTGTCAGGATTACAGGCATGTAATAAAACAGAAAATCTTCCATGAAAGAGAAAATCAGTGGAAATGCAAATCAAAATGACCCTGAGATTTCACCTTACACCCATCAGAATGGCCAAGATCAAAAACTCAAGTGACAACACATGCTGGAGAGGTTGTGGAGAAAGGGGAACTGTCCTCCACTGCTGGTGCAAAAGTAAACTTGTACAACCACCCTGAAAATCAATCTGGTGCTTTCTCAGACAACTAGGAATAGCGCTTCCTCAAGACCCAGCCATACCACTCCTAGGCATATATCCAAAAGAGGCTCAAGCACACAATAAGGATATTTGCTCAAACATGTTTGTAATAGCCAGAAGCTGGAAACAGCCCAGATGCCTCTCAACCGAAGAATGGATGCAGAAATTGTGGTACCTCTACAATGGAGTATTACTCAGCAATGAAAAATAAGGAAACCATGAAATTTGTAGGTAAATGGTGGGACCTAGAAAGGATCATCCTGAGTGAGCTGTCCCAGAAGCAGAAAGACACACACGGTATATACTTACTTATATAGACATAACATAGTATACACCTACTAAAAACTGTACATCTAAAGAAACTAAGCAAGAGAGAGGACCCTGACTAAAATGTTCAATCCCCATCCTGAAAGGCAAAGATGAAGAAAAGATGAAGAAAAGATGAAGAAAACAGGAAACAACCTAGGAACCTGCCACAGAGGGCCTCTGAAAGCCTCTGCCCTGCAGACAATCAAAGCAGACGCCAAGACTTATGGCTAACTGTTGGGCAGAGTGCATGGAATCTTATGTAAGAAGTGGAAAATAATAAGAGCTGGAGAGGACGGGAACCACACAAGGTCAGCAACAGAACCAGAAAACTTGAACACAGGGAACTTCCCAGAGACACTTATTTCAACCAAGGACTATTCATGGAGATAACCTAGAACCCCTGCACAGATGTAGCACATGATAGTTCAGTGTCCAAGTGGTTTACATAGTAAAGGGAAGAGGGACTGCCTCTGACATAATCTGATTGGCCTGCTCTTTGATCACCTCCCCTTGAGGGGGGAGCAGCCTTACCAGGCCACAGAAGATGACAATGCAGCCACTCCTGAGGTGATCTGATAGACTAAGATCAGAAAGAAGGAGAAGAGGACCTCCCCTATCAGTGGAGGTGGGGAGGGGCAGGCATGAGGAAGGGGGAGGGAAGGTGGGATGGGGAGTGGAGGAGGGAGGGGCTTATTGGGGAATACAAAACGAATAAAGTGTAATTACTAGTAAAAAAATAAAAAAAAATTTATGAACCTAAAAAAAAAAGAATAAGAAAGGAGGAAAGAGAGAGAGAGAGAGGAGGAAGGAAGGAAGGAAGGAAAGAAGGAAGGAAGGAAGGAAGGAAGGAAGGAAGGAAGGAAAAGGAGGAAGGAAAAGACAAAAGGAAGGAAGGAAGAAGAAAGAAAGAAAGGAAGGAAGGAATGAAAGAAAAAGAAAGAAAAAAAGAAAGAAGGAAGGAAGGAAGGAAAGAAAGAAGAAAGAATGAAAGAAATGAAAGAAAAAGAAGGAAATGAAGAAATGAAAGAAAAAAGACAGAAATGAAGGAAAGAAAGTGAAGGAAGAAAGAAAGGAAACAAAATATTCAAAGCTGAAGAATATTTAGAGACGAGCGCCACCTACTGGCCATGCCCTGCAAAGAACAAACTGAGTCCAACTCTGGCAACTTCTCAACAGAATTCAGTTTCTTGGCGGTTTCCTCCACACTAAAACAGGCTTTCCCCCAGAAGAACAGACATTACTTTGGAGGATTTCATTTCCTTCACTTCTCATCCGAGGGAGGGAAAATCCTCTCAGGTTCAGGTCCTCAGCGTTCATGTCTTCTGAACATGAGCAAGTCGGCTACATGGGCACAAAACGGTCACTGTGTGTCCTTTCCCTCAAGCCTTCTACAGTCGAAGCTCTCTGGAGAAGGAGGAGTCTTTCTGTAGTCTCGTCAGGAGCTATTCACAACCAAGCTCACAGTTTCTGATGATGAAGGAAAGCATTTGGACTGCATCGTGCAACTGAGCAAACCAACCCTGAGCTAGGAATGCGGCGTATCTTCTGAACCCACAGAAGAGTCTCCACCTGCTGCTCTGCCTGCTGCTACCAGCAACAATGAGCTTGGGAAATGCTCCTTGATCTGAGACTTTTGATCTTAGACTTCAAGCGTTCAGACAACCTCTTCCACAGTGGAACATGCCATTGTTCATGGTTGTGTACATTCAGTGTACATGGTTGTGTACATTCATGGTGTAACATGAATCCAGGTTCCAGGCATGGTCACTCTTAATTGTTCAGAAAAGCTAGTTCTTAATCCTAAAGGAACAAGATCTGTGGTTTTTCAGGGGCATAACTCAACAGCCCAGGAACTCTAGACCAGCCAGCTCTTTGAGTTCTGCAGGACACATGGAGGGAGGAAGACAGTGTGCATCTGTATGTTTGGAAATCCTAGAGCTTCATCAACTCCTTAAGAGTGAGCTGTCAACTAATGATCCATCTAAAGGACCAACGCCATGTATTGAAGATGCTGTCATATTTCCAGTGTGTACTTGTGTATTCTCTGTAAAAAAAACAAGCTGTCAGTAGGTGTGAGGACTCAAGTCAAGCTCTTCCATTTTACTTCAACAATCAACTATCTGTTTTTATTCTAATCATGTGCTTTTTAAAAATCACTATGGTTGTGTAATATACAAATTATAACAACCCCATTACATACACATGCTGTATGTTTGCATTTCCATGTGCATACAGTGTGGCCAGATGTCGTTCAATGTTGGGCTTTTACTCCCATCACTTTCTACCTAGTTTTCTGTGACAAATACTTTCCCTTAAGCTAGCACTCACCACTGCGGTGAGACTGACTGGCCTTTGAGGTAGTTGTGGCTATTATTGGTTATCAACTTGACTACAACTGAGAGAAATGAAAGCCCAACTTTAGGATCACAGCTGTGAGGGGGTTTTGCTTAAATTGGGGTTGGGAGATCCACTGCCAATCAGAATCTTTAAGATGGGAAGATACAGCATTAATCTAATCTGTGAAGTGTGGAGACTCACTGCTAATGTGGGCCCCACCTTCTGCTGGAAGCCTGCATAGGAGGATAAATGAAGGAAGCTTTGCTGTTGGTCTGCATGTTCTCCCTCACTAGCAAGTCCATTCCTGCACTAGCTTTGGAGCCTACTTGTTTTGCATTCTGGCACACACTGAATATCAACTAAGATATCCAGCCTTGTAGGATGAAAAGTTACTGGATTTTTGGACCTTCCATAAGTTAACAATGCTTTTTGGATTAGCTGGCCCACAGCCTAGAAGTAACTCTAATACCTCATACACATATATATGTATACGTACATACAGAGAGAGAGAGTGAGGGAGGGACTCTGTCTATCAATGTTGTTACTCTAGAGAACACTGACTAATACAGCACTCCACGTAAATGACTGTGTCTCTCTCCTCAGTGTCATGATTACAGGCATGTATTCTTTTACTAGCTTTTACATGGCTTATGGGCAATCGATCAATTATTTGTGCATTTACTGCAAGCATGTTCCTGACTGAAAATATCCCTAGTGGGTATTTTATTTAATAAAAGTAAGGATACAAAATTTACAATATTTGTGTATGAAAAATTAATAGCAATTGTGATTTTCAGAAAAAGAGAATTGTCAGACTCTGATATTGTTGTAGAACCTAAAAAGACGATTGTACTGTTTGCTTAAGGAATTGAATAAGTAACACAACTTTCTGGTTATTCGGTTTACTGGGATGGAAGAATGTGACTTGCTGTGCTTGGTGTTCAACCAAGTTAAGTGACTCAAAGAAGGAAAGAAAATAAGGATCTCTCAGCAGACACAGTCTTGCAAAGAAGAGTAAGGTGGGATTGTGAATCAACCTAGATTTCATTTGTAAGGTGCTCTCGAGTCATGAAAATGACAGAGAGTGACAGATTGCGGGAAGAAGAAAAGTGTTAATATGCTTGAAAAGATTTCAAAGCAATAGTCAGAGACACAGCTAGACACAAGATCATGTCAAAATATAACAGATCAAATGAGAAAATGCTGTTTCTTGTTTTCTCCTTCTTCCTATGTCAGTTTGCCTTTGTGAGTGAGGATTGATCATCTTTCCCAGTTCCTGCCAGCTCAGCTTCTCTAGGTGTTCATTTGTGTATGTTCATCCTAGATTATATGTCTAGTATCCACTTATAAGAGAGTATGTACTGTGTGTGTCTTTCTGCTTCTGGGATACGTCTCTCAGGATGATCTTTTCTAAATCCCACCATTTAGCCTGCAAATTTCATGATTTCCTTGTTTGTAACTGCTGAGTAGTATTCCATTGTGTAATTGTACCACAATTTCTGTATCCATTCCTCCTTTGAGGGGCATCTGTGTTGTTTCCATGTTCTGATTATTACGAATAAACCTGCTAGAAACATGGTTGAACTAATGTCCTTGTTGTGTACTTGAACATATTTTAGATATATGCAGGAGTGGTAGAGCTAGATAGGAAGCTCTCTATCCATGAAAAAGAAAAATCAGTGGAGAGGCACTATGAGGCAAAGACAGAAGTCTTTGAATCGAAGAATCCAATATATCAAAAGAAAACTCAGTTAGAGAATCAAAACACACATGAGGTGTTGTCACAAATGAGTGAGTGTGTGAATGTGTAATTTTGTACATGATGGAGAGATGGGGGAGAGAAAGCATGAACACTTTGCCAACTTGTAAATTTGTGCTAGGAGCCATGTTACAGCTGTGGGTTTCTTGATGTAAACATGGGTTCAAGAAAATAGACTGAGCTCATCAAGCTTCAACGGGAAGCTGTTGTACACATGGTACCCTCATGATGGCTTAAAAATCACTGGAAAAATAATTAGTATACAATGATGACTAAATTATCCTTTTATATATATTT
This sequence comes from Meriones psammophilus, assembly GCA_036365155.1. Taxonomy (NCBI): domain Eukaryota; kingdom Metazoa; phylum Chordata; class Mammalia; order Rodentia; family Muridae; genus Meriones; species Meriones psammophilus. The sequence goes on along the minus strand of JAEOAE010001989.1, from coordinate 7,648 downwards.
ATACTACAGTTAATAACTCAATCAGAGAACTTCAAATATAGAAAAAAGTTAAAGGACAGCACTATTTTTACATGTTTAAATTTAAACAACTTTGCATCACCAAGAACCTTTATAGGACAATTTACAAAAATTTTGTCTTTATACTAAATGTGTAAGTGTGAAACAAATATCTGTTTTATAATAATTAATGCCAATTCTGATCAGAAAAACAGAACCTTTAAAACAACTTTTGGAAGGCAGTAGTGAAAGAGGAAGCAATCATGAAAACCAAAATGGTATAAAAAAAATGCCCAGACACAAGCAGAAAATTAGTTAAAGAAAATGAAAAGATATTAGAAAGTAAGGGAAAGGCATTCAGAAAGTGAAAACTATTTTTCCCCTATTTAAGACACATGCACAAAGGACAGGCTTCAGAGAACCTAGAGGGGAAGGTTCAGGACCACACAGCCCAGAGGACCAGCAGCATCTGCAACATTCACAATGTCAAAGCCCTGTGCCTTTTTGACGGTCCTGGTGGTGCTGAGCTACTGGTCAACCTGCTCTCTAGGATGTGACCTGCCTCACACACATAACCTGAAGAACAACAGTGCCTTGACACTCCTGGAACAAATGAGGAGACTCTCCCCTGTCTCCTGCCTCAAGGACAGAAAGGACTTTGGATTCCCTCTGGAGAAGGAGAATATCCAGCAGATCCAGGAGACCCAAGCCATCCCTGTCCTGAATGAGCTGACCCAGCAGGTCCTGAGCCTCTTCTGCCAAAAGGACTCCTCTTCTGCTTGGGAGACAACCCTCCTAGACACATTCTGCAGCGGCCTCCTCCTGCAGCTCCAGGACCTGCAGGCCTGTCTGAGGCAGCAGGTCAGGGTGCAGGAATCTCCCCTGACCCAGGAGGACCCCGTGGAGGCTGTGAGAAAGTACTTCGACAGGATCACTGTCTACCTGAGAGAGAAGAAACACAGCCCCTGTGCCTGGGAGGTGGTCAGAGCACAAGTGTGGAGAGCCCTGTCTTCCTCAGCCCACTGGCTGTCCAGACGGAGAGAGGAGGAGGACTGAGTCCTGAGCCAAAGAGGAGAGGACTGTGCTGGACTAGGACACTCTATCTCGCTTCATGAGCTTCCTTTAAAACTCTCATTCATTTTGGGATGAATATAATCAACCTACCTAGATGTTTCAGCAAAACAGAAAATATTTTGTCTATATGTAAAAGCATTTGATTCTGTGTCCATTTGCACATTATTGTTTATTTATTTATGTATTCATTTATTTATTTTAATACTAACATAATTTAAGTATTTATGTTAATTCTTGTTTTCTTAATTTTCTTTGATGTACCAAAGCTTAGTATTTTCTTTATAAATTATTTATAAGTATTTATTAATTATTTTATATTCAAATAAAACTCTTTTATAGTAACTTCTTGTTAGTAACATTGGTATCTTTTCGAAATATTCAAATGTTGTCAACAGTATAATCGGTACCATAAAAATTAAATAAATAAACAGTATCCAGAAACAGATTGGATACCCAGTACACTGCAGAATGTTTAGACAAATCCTACTGCCTCCCTTCAACTTCTCTCCAGTTTACAGCATTCTTCTGCAGGTATCCCAGCATGCTGTGCAGTGGAATGCAGAGAATCTTGCCCTGTCCCATTGGCTCTTAGTTCTCTTTGGCCTAATATTCCCCAGATTAGTCTTCCATCTGACTTCCATGACTTCTGGCGCCTTTGATGAGTTCAACTCTTTTGGGTTCTAGATGTGAGTGAGACCGTGTAGAGCAATACAAAATGGATCAAGAAAAATGACTACCTCCCTTTACAGCACATACAAATATACCAAGAACAATCTGGGAAACAACCTCATTCAGAATAGCCTCAAGAACCAGCCCTTGGAAGAAGCCCACCAGGGGAGTGAACTGCCTCTAAAATTAGTCATTTCAAACATTGCTATTTCCTCTCAGTTTTATGGGCTTTGCTCCTTATTTTCCTCTCTTCTGAGTCTCCTGCTTCTCCTCCTTCTACTCTTTTTTTTCTTCTCCATCTCCTCCTCCTCTGTCTTTTGCTCTTCCTTCTTCTCAGTCTTCTACTTGTGCACAGTACAGCACCATTTCTTGGAGAATGAATAGCCTCTCTCAGGAGCCCCGTCCCCGAGGATAAGGGAATCGCTCTCTCCAGCAGCCGTCTGTTGCCATAGTTTCTCAGCTACAGGCCACACTGCCTCCATTTTCCAAGATGGAATTTTTGTCTGGCTTAGTCTTGTTCATTCCTTCATAGCTAATTTTAGGCCATTTGTGCAACTAACCTGTTGTGTCCAAGAACACTCTTCACTGTAGTCATCTACTTCTGGCTCTTCCCATTCTTTCGTTTCTTCTTCTACAACGATCCTCGAGGTCAGCAAATCAGCCTTTTATTTTCTGCTCAGTGAACAGTTGCAAGTGTCTCTGTTTATTGGCTTGGACAGCAAGAGGGTTCTGTGGTGAGGGTTGTCCAGGGCAGTAACCCTCTACCAGATGTGTAGACGTAATTTTAAATCAGGAATTATGACACTACAAATATAACACTGATTTTCATTCTTTTCTATCTTCATGATTCCATGTATGTTTTCAAAGTGAGAGAAACATTATTGAAAGTTTTATTTGGATTGCATTGAACCTGAAAGTCACCTGAAAATATAGGCACTTTCATAATATCAATTTATTTAGTGACCATAGATCTTGTCTATTTTATCGTAGACGCTAACACTGTTGCTATTACTTTGTTATTTGTTACACTTCAGTCTGTTTCTTTTTTTAATTTTTTATTTAAGTTTTATTAATTACACTTTATTCATTTTGTATCCCCCCATAAGCCCCTCCCTCCTCCCCTCCCAGTCCCACCCTCCTCCCCCTTTCTGCATGCATGCCCCTCCCCAAGTCCACCTATAGGGGAGGTCCTCCTCTCCTTCTTTCTGATCTTAGTCTATCAGTTCTCATCAGAAGTAGCTGCATTCTCAGGGTTCCAGTTATCTCCATGAATAGTCCTTGGTTGGAGTATGAGTCTCTGGGAAGTCCCCTGTGTTCAAATTTTCTTGTTCTGTTGCTCTCCTTGTGGAGTTCCTGTCCTCTCCAGCTCTTGCTATTTCTCACTTCTTACATAAAATTCCATTCACTCTGCCCATCACTTGGCCATCAGGCTCAGCATCTGCTTTCACAGTCTGCATGGCAGAGGCTTTCAGAGGCCCTCTGTGGCAGGTTCCTAGGTTGTTTCCTGTTTTCTTCTTCTGGCTTTCAGAGGCCCTCTCTAGCAGGTTCCTAGGTTGTTTCCTGTTTTCTTCTTCTTCTGATGTCCATTCTCTTTGCCTTTCAGGATGGGGATTGAACATTTTAATAAGGGTCCTCTCTTTTGCCTAGTTTGTTTAGATGTACAGATTTTAGTGGGCTTATTCTATGTTGTATGTTTATATGAGTGAGTATATACCATGTGTGTCTTTTTGTTTCTGGGACAACTCACTCAGGATGATCCTTTCCAGGTCCCACCATTTACCTGCAAATTTCATGATTTCCTTATTTTTCATTGCTGAGTAATACTCCATTGTATAGATGTACCACAGTTTCTGCATCCATTCTTCAGTTGAGGAGCATCTGAGCTGTTTCCAACTTCTGGCTATTACAAATAAAGCTGCTACAAACATGGTTGAGCAGAAGTCCTTTTTGTGTACTTGAGCCTCTTTTGGGTATATGCCTAGAAGTGGTATGGCTGAATCTCGAGGAAACGCTATTCCTAGTTGTCTGAGGAAGCGCCAGATTGATTTTCAGAGTGGTTGTACAAGTTTACATTCCCACCAGCAGTGGAGGAGTGTTCCCCTTTCTCCACAACCTCTCCAGCATGTGTTGTCACTTGAGTTTTTGATCTTGGCCCTTCTGATGGGTGTAAGGTGAAATCTCAGGGTTGTTTTGATTTGCATTTCCCTCATGGCTAATGAGGTTGAGCATTTCTTTAAGTGCTTCTCTGCCATTCGACATTCCTCTACAGAGAATTCTCTGTTTAGCTCTGTTCCCCATTTTTTAAGTAGATTACTTGCTTTGCTGCTTTTCAGCTTCTTTAGTTCTTTATATATACTGGACATGAGTCCTCTGTCAGATAAAGGGTTGGTGATGATTCTTTCCCAATCTGTAGGCAGTCGCTTTGTTTTCATGACTGTGTCCTTTGCTTTACAGAAGCTTTTCAGTTTCATGAGGTCCCATTTATTGATTGTTGCTCTTAGAGCCTGTGCTGTTGGTGTTCTGTTCAGGAAGTTTTCTCCTGTACCAATCAGTTCTAGGGTATTCTTCACTTTTTTTTTCTAGCCGATTTAATGTGTCTGGTTTTATGTTGAGGTCTTTGATCCACTTGGACTTCAGTTTTGTGCAGGGTGATAAGTATGGATCTATTTTCATTTTTCTACATGTAGACATCCAGTTGGACCAGCACCATTTGTTGAAGACGCTATGTTTTTTCCATTGTATGGTTTGGCATCTTTGTCAAAAATCAGGTGTCGTAAGTGTGTGGGTTTATTTCTGGGTCTTCTGTTGGGTTCCATTGATCCACCATTCTGTTTCTATGCCAGTACCATGCAGTTTTTATAACTGTTGCTCTATAGTACAGGTTGAGATCAGGGATGGAGATACCTCCAGAAGATCTTTTATTGTAGAGGATTGTTTTAGCAATTCTGGGTTTCTTTCCAGGTCTGGAAAGAATTGTGTTGGCAATTTGATGGGAATTGCATTAAATCTGTAGATTGCTTTTGGTAAGATGGCCATTTTTACTATGTTAATCCTCCCAAGCCATGAGCATGGGAGATCTTTCCATCTTCTCATATCTTCTTCCAATTCTTTCTTCAGAGACTTGACAGCTCACTCTTAAGGATTTGATGAAGCTCTGGAATTTCCTTGACATCTCTACAGACAGATGAACAATGTCTTCCTTCCTCCGTGTGTCCTGCAGAACTCAAAGGGCTGGTGGGAATAGAGGCCCTGGGCTGTTGAACTATGCTCCTGCAAAACCACAGATCTTTTTTTTAATTAAATTTTTATTTTTATATTAATTGCAGTTTATTTACTTTATCAGTATCCCAGCTGTAGCCTCCTCCTTCATTCCCTCCCAAATTCACCCTCCCTCCCTCATCTCCTCCCTGCTCCTCTCTAAGTCCACTGATAGGGGAAGTCCTCCTCCCCTTCCTTCTGATTCTAGCTTATCAGGTCTCTTCAGGCCTGGCTGCAATGTCCTCCTCTGTGGCCTACCAAGGCTGGTCCTCCCTCAGGGGAGGGAGGGGGATGTCAAGGAGCCAGCCACTGAGTTCATGTCAGAAACAGTCCCTGTTCCCCTTACTAGGGTACCCACTTGGATGCTGAGCTACCATGGGCTACATCCAATCAGGGGTTCTAGGTTATATCCATACATGGTCCTTCGTTGGAGAATCAGTTCCAGAAAAGACTCCTGTGCCCAGACATATTTGGTCCTTGTGAAGCTCCTGTCCTCTCCAGGTCTTACTAACTCCCCCTTTTTTCATATGATTCCCTGCACTCTGCCCAAGGTTTGGTTACGAGTCTCAGCATCTGCTTTGATACACTGCTAGGTAGTGTCTTTCAGAGGCCCTCTATGGTAAGCTCCTGTCCTGTTTCTTGTTTTCTCCTACTTCCAATGTCCATCCCATTTGTCTTTCTAAGTGAGGATTGATCATCTTACTCCAGGTCCTCTTTCTTGTTTATTTTCTTTAAGTGTACAGATTTTAGTATGTTCATCCTATCTTACAGGTCTAGTATCAACTTATAAGTGAGTATATACCTTTTGTGTCTTTCTACTTCTGGGATACCTCACTCAGGATGATCTTTTCTAAAGAAGTTAAAAAGCAACAAATCAAGCAATCCAATTAAAAAATGGGGTATAGAGCTAAACAGAGAATTCTCTGTAGAAGAATACAGAATGGCAGAGAAACATTTAAAGAAATGCTCAACATCCTTAACCATCAGGGTGATGCAAATCAAAACGATCCTGAGATTTCACCTTACACCCATTAGAATGGCTAAGATAAAAAACTCAAGTGACAACACATGCTGGAGAGGATGTGGTGAAAGGGGAACCCTCCTCCATTGCTGGTGGGAATGTAAACTGGTACAACCACTCTGGAAATCAATCTGGCGCTTTCTCAGACTATTAGTCACTTCCTCAACATCCAGCTATACCACACCTAGGCATATATCCAAAAGTTGCTCAAGGACACAAAAAGGATATTTGTTCAACCATGTTTGTAGCAGCTTTATTTGTAATAGCCAGAACCTGGAAACAACACAGATGTCCATCAACTGAGGAATGGATGCAGAAATTGTGGTAAATTTACACAATGGAATATTATTCAGCCATTAAAAACAAGGAAATCATGAAATTTGCAGGCAGATGGTGGGATCTAGAAAAACCACAGATTTTGTTCCATTAGAATTAAGAACTAGGCTATTCTTCACCAATCAAGAGTGATCTTGGCTGGAACAGAGCTTTTGTTAAACCAAGTGGCACGTTCCACTGTTGAAGATGTTATCTGATCTCTTGAAGTCTCAGATCCAAAGGCAGTCACAAACCCGTGCGTTTACACAGCTCATTGTTGCTGGTAGCAGCAGGCAGAGCAGCAGGTGGAGACTCTTCTGTGGGTTCAGAGGACACCCGCATTCCTAGCACAGGGTTGGTTTGCTCAGTTGCACAATGCAGTCCAAATGTTTTCCTTAATCATCAGAAACTGTGAGCTTGGTTGAGAATAGCTCCTGAGGAGACTACGGAAAGACTCCTCCAGAGAACTTCTCCAGAGAACTTCGACTGTAGAAGGCTTGAGGGAAAGGTCACACAGTGACCATTTTGTGCCCGTGTAGCCGACTTGCTAAACGTTGGTTCAGAAGACATGAACGCTGTGGACATGAACCTGAGAGGATTTTCCCTCCCTCGGATGAGAAGTGAAGGAAATGGAATCCTCCAGACTGACGTAGGTTTTTCTGGGGAAAAGCCTGTTTTAGCATGGAGGAAATTCTGCCAGGAAACAAAACTCTACAGAGTTACCAGAGTTGGACTCAGATTGTTCTTTGCAGGCCACGGCCGATAGGTGGCGATCTTCACCCCAAAAATATTCATCAGCTTTGAAGAGTGCTTTTTTTCCTTCTTTTCTTACTTCTTTCCTTTCTTTCTTCCTTCTTATTTTCTCTTCTTTCTTCCTTTCTTCTTTTATCTTTCCTTTTCTCTCCTTCCTTTTTCTGCTATCTTTCATTCTTTTTCTCTTCTTTTTTCCTTTTTTCTGTTTTCCTGTTACCTTTCCTCTTTCCCTCCTTTCTTTTTTTTCTTCTGTCGTTCTTAATTTCATTTTCTCTTTCTTTTTACCTCTATTTTTCCTCTTTCTTTGTTGTTTTCCACTTCCTTTTTCTCTCTCTTTCTCTCTTTTGCCACAGTCAGCATTAGTTGTTAGAAGATCATTCTCTAAGTACCAAAAGTAGAAGGAAATTTCTTCACATGAGGTTCCTTATAAACCTTGAATGACTCCATTTTTTGTTTCAAATGGTGATTACACTTTTTCAGAAAAATAATTACAGGCAGAAATCAAGATGTAAGAGAATGCAGGTATACAGTGAGAAGAGCTGTTTAATGTGTAATGAATGA
>JAEOAE010003919.1:0-167467 GCA_036365155.1 Meriones psammophilus | reverse complement strand
ACAACCAGCTGTAAAGTATAGAGCAAAAGTGATCTGATTTTCAGGCATAAAAACCCTGTGCTTTGCATGTTCAGGGTCATGTCCTGTCTTTGGAGGTGTGACCCTATCTCGACAGCAATAAAGCCTTTTTCTATTGCATCAAGTTGTGGTCTGTGAGTGTTCCTCGGAAGGGCACAATCCTGAGCTCCTGAGAAGTGAGACTCCAGGTCTTACATTTTGGTGCATTTCCCGGGAAGCAGCATGCCCTTCCTTATCCCTCAACAGACTGGGCTCAGAGGTCAAGTTTGGAACAGGTTAGTCTGATTTCTGGTATAACACTGTTTCTCTTTATGCACCTATCTGGACCTTTTTGGTCATCTGCTCAGTCACTGCAATAGACAGACTTGTCAAAATATCGGTTGACTGGGAACTGGAGGATGCTTCAGATTCCATTTGGGGAGGCTAGGTCCGGGATGGTCCTCCTCCCATCTGTTTCTCTTCAGAGACAGCTGCTGTTAGACAGCCTCTCAATCAGAATTCTGTGGTACCACCCGTAAGGGTGTCCTTGTATAATTGCCTCTCTTGTTCTCTTTGTCTCTATCATTGCTGCGTATTTGACTTTCTTGATGGACGACTTTATTATGGGACAGGCTGTGACTATCATTTCTTGGAGGTGAGATAAAAGGCACATATTTGTTTGAATCTGTCCTATTCACCAGCACAGTTGGGATGATTGCCAGAAACTCTTGCAGGCCCTCTTAACTACTGAGGAACGAGACGGATCCTCCTTAGGATGAGAAAGACTGTGCCTGGAATGGGCAGGAGGCCTTTCATCCTCCCTAATGAGATTGATGATGGCTTTCCCCTCACCCACCCCAACTGTGATTACAACACATCTAGAGGTAGGGAATGGCTGAAGGTCTACTGCCAGACTCTAATTGCGGGTCTCCATGGGGCCACTTGAAATCCCACCAATTTGACGAATGTAAGAGAGACAGTTCAGGGTCTGGTTGAATCTCCTGCAGTCTTTCTTGAATGGCTGATAGAGCCATACTGCTGGTTTATGCCCTATGACCCTATCTCAGATGAGCATAAGCCAATGGTGACTTTAACCTTTATAGACCCGTCAGCCAGAGATATTTCTAGAAAACTCCAGAAAATAGAGGGTTTATAGGGCAAGTCGTTGAAGGATTTAGTGCAGGTAGCAGAAAAGGTTTTCTACAGCCGGGAGATGGAAGAAGAGAAAGAGGAAAGAAAGCAGAAAGAGCAGGAAGTGAGAGAAAGAGAAAGGATAAGAGGCAAGACAGAAAGTTGACTAAGATCCTGGACACTGCAGTGCAGTCATAATGATATGGAGAGAGTTCCTGGAAATCAGAGGGACCCTCTGTCTGAGGATCAGTGTGCCTATTGAAAGGAGAAAGGACACTGAATCAAGGATTGTCCCAAAAGGAAGATGAAGCCCTAAACTGGAACCTGGTGCACCTCCGGGCCACCAATCCCCAGGTAACTCTTCTCCAATATATGGATGATATACTATTAGCTGCAGATTGTAAAGAAACCTGTTTTGAGGCCACCGACCAGCTGTTGCAAGAGATGGGTGAGCTCAGCTACAACGAAAAAGGCCCATCTCTGCAGGAAACAGGTCAGTTATCTGAGATATATATTAAAAGAGGAAAAGAGATGGCCGTCGGAGGCTAGAAAAGAGACTGTATTTCATATTCCCCCTCCACGGACTACTGAAAAACTGAGGGAAATTTTAGGTATAACAGAGTTTTGCCAGCTGTGGATTCCGGGATTTGCCAAGATGTCAGCCCCTCTGTCTGCCCTTGCAAAGAGAAATGACTCTTTCATCTGGGGAAAGGATGAACAAACTGCATTTGACAATATCAAACAAGCCTTAATATCGGCCCCAGCATTGGGACTCCCTGATATAACCAAACCCTTCCATCTCTATGTGTCTGTGAATCAGGGAATGGCCAAAGGGGTGATATCACAGAAAATTGAACCCTGGAAGAGACAGGTAGCCTATCTATCCAAAAAGCTTGATTCAGCAGCGGCAGGATGCCCAACCTGCCTGTGAATAATAGCAGCAGTGGTGGCACTAGTAAAAGATGCAGACAAACTGACTCTGGGACAGGACCTCACCATCTATGCTCCTCATGCCCTTGAGAGTGTCATAAGGCAGCCACCTGATCGCTGCCTCATGAACACTCACATGACACATTACCAGACTTTGTTCTTGAATAACAAGAGAGTCACCTTTGCCCTGGCTACGGCTAAACCCTGTCACCTTATTGCCAGATCCAGAAATCCAGCCCCTGGAGCATGATTGTTTGCAGGTTCTAGCAGAGGAACAGGGATGGCTAAAGGACTTGAAAGATCAGCCTCTGTCCTACTGTGAGATGACATACTATATGGATGGGAGCAGTTTGGGGAGAACAGGAAGAGAAAGGCAGGGGCAGCAGTGGTAGAAGGACATAAGGTAATATGGGTCCAGGCGTTACTGGAGGGCACTTCTGCTCAGCAAGCTGAATTGATTGCTTTAACATAGGCATTAACTCTGGGAAAGGGTAAAAAGAATCAGCTACTCTGATAGTCAGCACACCTTTGCAACAGCCCATGTGCAAGCGACAATCTATCAGCAGAGAGGCCTGCTAACATCAGCCGGTAAATAGATAAAAAAATAAAAACGAGATTCTGACTTTGCTCAACGCCTTGTTGCTGCCCAACAAGGTAAGCATTATTCATTGCCTGGGACAGCAGAAGGGGACTTCTGAGGCAGAAAAGGGGAATAACATGGCTGATCAGGAGGCTAAAGTAGCTGCTAGAGGAAACTCTGTCCAAGTGGTACTAACCACTGAACTTTCCAGAGAAGAATGACTAAACTACTCAGAAACTGACTAAAGTTACTACGGCAAAACACAGGGTATATTTGACACCTATGTGGGGGCATGCATTGATTCTAAAGGTAAGATCATTCTACCACATGAAGATGCTGAGAGATTAATTACTCAGATGCATAAGTGGACTCTCTTTTGGGCAAAGAAATTGTCTAAAGTTGCCCATCAATCCCAGTACCAATACTAAACCTCACCATCCTGACTGAGAGAGTGACTAGGGAATGTGAACCTTGCCAGAGAGTAAACACAGGTAAGAATTTCCAGAGCCCAGTAAAGCAGCTGAGAGGAACTAGACCCACAATGCATTGGGAAGTGGATTTCACTGAAAGTAAACAATCCAGGTACGGCAATAAATATCTCCTGGTTTTTGTGGACACTTTCTCAGGATGGGTGGAAGCTTTTCCCACAAAGAAAGAAACCTCCCTGGTCATGGCCACAAAGATTCTGGAAGACATTTTTCCTCAGTTTGGTATTCCAAAAGTAATTGGGTCAGACAACCTTTGTTGTTCAGGTAAGCCACAAGGTGGTCAGGTTTCTGGGGCTTGATTGGAAGTTACATTGTGCTTATAGACTTCAAAGTTCAGGACAGGTGGAGAGAATGAATAGAACTCTCAAAGAGACTTTCACCAAATTGACCATGGAGACTGATGGTGACTGGACAGTGATCCTTCCCTTGGCCCTCTTTAGAGTCAGAAATACTCCCTCCATACTAGGCTTAACTCCCTTCGAACTACTATATGGGGTTCCTGCTAACCTGACTCTTCTTGGGGACCCCCTTGACATAACTAATGGTAACTCTGACTTGTCCAGGCTGAAAAGACTGCAACTTATTCAGAAAGAAATTTGGAGCAAGTTTGGCAGTGCATATGCGCCTGGGTCCTTGGATGTGCCCCATCAGTTCCAGGTTGGAGATCTGGTGTATGTGAGATGACACCACAGCCAGAATCTGGAACCTTGGTGGAAGGGTCTTTATTGTGTCCTGCTCACAACCACAACAGCTGTCAAAGCAGAGGGCATTGCAGCTTGGATCCATGGGTCACACGTCAAGCCTGCTCTTCATCAACCTGCTGACACGTGGAAAGTCCAAGCCTCCAGCAACCTGTTAAAACTGAAACTCGTCAGGGACAATGAACTCTTTGACCAGTAAAGTGGACAGACAATGGTACCTCTGGGTGGTGCTGTTTGTACTCAATTGGGTAACTATTGACTGGAGCTTTGGTGATCCTCACCAGGCTCACAAGGCCCTAAAAGCAATGCATGCTAAACCCTGTGATTGCAAGGGTGGGTGATGAATGGCAGAGCCTTACTTAATGGTGAGATTTGGAGCCCTAACAAGGCCTATGCTCAAGTTGAGTGTGGCCATACATGAGCATATAGAGCCCTACAAACTTCAGGGAGCACCCCAAGTTTAGAATGGCATTGTGTAACCAAGCCTAAAATGGTTCCTTATGTAAATGGGTGCCCCAGGCCTTGCACTTGTGATACCTATCAACACACTGTGCATAGCAGTTGCTATAGAGTTGTGCAACAATGTATTGGAAAAAATAACATCACCTATTTCACTGCCATATCGAACCAAGTCAGGGAGGAGATGAGGATAGACGATTGGTCCCACAATGTGACAACAGGAGGCCATGGATCTAAATTACTCCAAGCCCCTTGTTTGGTGACGGTAGGGAAGCCTGTATGCTGAAGAAAGGTACCTCTCATTCACCTTTCAGATGGAAGAGGGCTGCAGGATCAGGGCAGACAAGAACAGGTTAAACAATGCATTGAAGAGTTAATAGAAAAAAGAATACTCATCCCTCAATTATCACCCTTTGGTTCTTTCTGATAGTAGAGGGAACGTTATTTTAGACCCCCAGACTGTAGATGTTATTACTGCCACTCATAGCCTCCTAAATGACACCAATCCTTTGCTTGCAAGTGATTGTTGGCTCCACCTCTGACAAGGGCAGCCTGTTCCTCTGGACCTCCCCCCTCTAATGCCACTTACTCCACTGCTGAGGGGTCCTGCCACTCAGCACCCCCTATGAGAGTGTAGCCTCTCTTCAACCAAAATGTTACCTGTTTGACAAAACCCTACAAAAATGATAGCTCAGATCTACCTGTAGGGGATGCTACCTTTGCCATTTGTGATTCAACAATTGACATCTCCACAGCTCTTTGCCCTGACAATAACACTGTGTTCTTACACAGGAATAAAAAAACCTATACGTTCTTGCCCGCAGATTGGACTGGGACCTGTGTACAGGCAACCTTACTCCCTGATATAAGCATCATTCCAGGGGAAAACAGTCCCAGTCCCGAGCTGTGACTTAATGGTTGGAAGAACAAAGAGAGCCATTCAGTTCATTCCTCTGTTAGTGGGAATTGGGCTGACTGCTTCCATAGGTGCTGGGTCAGCTGGTTTGGGTTTTTTATTATATAAATACAACAAACTGTCTCAACAGTTAATTAGTGATGTACAATTGCTTTTGAGCATCATCAATGAACTCCAAGACCAGCTCAATTCCTTAGCAGAAGTAGTTCTCCAGAACCAGAGAGGATTAGACCTCCTTACAGCCAAAAAAGGAGGAATCTGCTTAGCCCTACAGGAGAAATGCTGTTTTTACACTAATAAATCAGGCATTGTTAAAGGAAAGATTTAAAAAATTACAAAAATGATCTTGAAAAGAGGAGATGAGAACTAATAGAATCTCTTCTTTGGAATGGGTTTAATGGTCTGCTCCCCTATGTGCTTCTCTTACTGGGACCTTTTGCTACCCTTTTGCTCCTTGTCACAATAGTACCCTGTATTGTTAACTGATTACTCGCCTTCATTAGGGAATGTGTAAGTGTGGTTCAGGTCCTGATGCTCCAGAGGAAGTATCAATCTCTCTCTGAGGTTGATCCACAATTTTAGGGTTAAAATTGGAGCACAAAGAAAAGGGGGTGGTGGTGAGAGCCCACCCGAGAATGAAAACAACTCTAAAAGAAAAACAGCTGTGACTATTCCTGTCCTTGAATTAAAGCCAGAGGCACATAGCTCTCAAATGGCAGGATGAACTGCTCCAAGATAGCCTTGAATTGAAGCCAGAAGCAGGCAGCTCTTGAAGGGCAGGGTGAGTTGTTTTGAGAAAAGTGACAAAACCCAAAAACTGCAGACAACTAGCTTTAAACTATCTTCATGCTATTCTTGCTGACCAACAAATGTATAGAGCAAAAGTGGCCAGATTTTTAAGTATAAAAACCATGTGCTTTGCATGCTCGGGGTCATTTCCTGCCTTTGGAGGGGTGACCCTATCCGGATTGAAATAATTAAAAAAACAAAAAACAAAAAAAACTCTTGCTTTTGCATCGAGTTGTGGTCTCTGGGAATTCCTGAGAAGGGTGCGATCTTGAACTCCTGAGCTATGAAACCCCAGGTATTACAGGATAAATATAAAAGAAGTAAGTCGGTGAAATAACAGTAAATTTTTGAAAGAGTTTTAAGCAATCACACTGTGAAATATCTACACAAAATTCTTATAATACATGTAAGTACATGCATGAATATAAACATGTTGCAACCTAAATATTTTTACTAATGCACATAGATATGTATAGTTCAACACTGATCAAGGAAGCTTTTCCTTGTACCACAATCATGACTGAAAACCACAACCAATCACAAGGCAGAATTCTGGAGAACAGTCACATCTGATACATCTACAGAACAATTCCCAGATCTAGGACTAAGTGATCATGCATAACAGGAGGTAATATGGCAGAGGATCAAAGTATGTTCTGGTAATGTGTCTCCTAATAATATCAGAAGGTACACCCATAAGATAGACCAATATAAAAAATAAAGAAAAAAAAGGCTTAGCAATATACCTGTATAAAAATGAGCTGAAAATTGGAAATACTAATAGATATGCAAAAGTGGTCTAGGAAGAAACCATTGTCCTTAATCCTATGAAAAAATATACAGGGAACTAATAAATGCTGAGAGTGTGAGAAAAAAAAAAAAAAACTATTTCCAGGAAAGTGCATAAAATCAGTTAGTTATCCAATACCAAGCAATCAACCCTGAAAACATGCATGGAAGTAACATTATTAAACTGAGCAACTTATATTAAGAGCATAATACCAATTTGAAAAAAGAAGATGAATTTGAAAGAGAAATAAGAGAGGTCTGTGGGAAGGTTTGGAGGGAAGAAAAGAGAAGGCACAAAATGATGTAATTATTAAATAACCTTAAAAATGAATTAAATATTAGCTCTTTAGGTCATGATTTTAAAATGAATCACTATTGAGTAGTATAAAAACATAAAATTTGCAGGTAGATAGATGGAACTAGAAAAAATCATGTTATATGAGGTAATCCAAACACAGAAAGACAAACTTCACATATTCTCTCTTCTAAGTTTCCCAGGTCTAAACTGAATATGTGTGTACTCATACGTGAGTCTATATCTGGCAATAATTAAAAACCAAGAATGAAATAGTGACCATTTCCAAGGTGAGAATGGAAGTGTGGGGGTTGCAGTAGGCAGTAGAAGGGTATACAGATTTGAAAGAGTAAATGGGAAAAACTTGAAGTGGGTATAATAATTTCAGAGGTAAGACAGAAAGAAATACAAAAGGGAAGATGGTAAAATAACAGTAAGGATGTCTGAAAAAGTATTATGGAATCATACTAGTAACTATGTATAATCCATGTAAGCTGTTGTATAAAACTAAAATTTAGTTTAAATGAAATTTTGCCATCTGTGATGACAATTGTCCCTCCATCTAACAAAAAACTTCAACACCAGGCATGAGAAGTCAACTTTTGAGTTACTGGGAAGGGTTTTCTAAGAGAATCCTCAAAAATTATATGCTACTACCTATCTGAACTTAAAACTACAGTCCATTTCCAGCCTGAAAAGATGCTGTTTGTTCGGTCTGAAATACCTGAAAATAACAGGATGCAGAATGAGGAACTAGGAAATTGAAGAGGTGCCATGCTAACTCTTGAACTTTGAATTTCCACGAACTGCCAGCTTCTTGGAATATAACCTTATAGTTTTCCTTAAGTGCCTGCTTTTTCAACAGTACATAACGCATTGAAGACATGGCATGTATGCTTATGGGTGCTCGCGTTCCACTTAACATTCAGCACAGTTCTGTCCAAAAGCTCCAATACCCCATCCACCCTCTTAGGAGCTGTCCAGGCTTTAAATCTATCTACCTCATTTCGGCTCCACATCTGGCCACTCACGTTTTATTATAGGTGTCTCATAGAGAAAAAAAAAAGGAAAAAATCTGTTTTATGTCTTATGACTGTGAACATCCTTACGAAAGAGCACTGAACTCATGATGAAATGTCCCATACACAGAGAATTCTTAAAGCCAAGCACTTCATAGCCAGGGAACTACAAATAATCCCAGAGTGCATTGTGCTGGCTGCGAGCCTCTGTGAGAACTGCCTCAGAGCAATGTGCCAGCTGCGAGCCTCTGTGAGAACTGCCTCAGAGCAAAGACTTCTGGGATTGTTTGTAGTAACATAGCCGGGGTCTCACTGTATTGTCCGCTTTGCCGAGTCGCAGACATAGAAATACAATTCCCAGAATGCTGTACGCACTGCATTACACCCTCACAAGGCATCCTCCTCCTCCTTACTTAGCCTAGAGCTTTGTCAGGACCCAGAAGTATCCCCCGGGAAGCGCTTTCCTTGCGCCACAACGCACACAGCGTTTTCCCTGGTCCCTTGTGTTCTGTAAATGTCCCCGTCCTGCGCCCCTCGGAGTCTACTGGATCAGGAGCCTTTCGGAGCCAATTTGTGGCGTCATCGCCCCATCCCCTGGTACCGGAAGTAAACACACAGGGCTGCTGGAAGCCACTTGTGTGCAGGAAAAATGTGCGCTTTGAATTCTCCTGATTAGACGCAGTCCAGCTGGTCTCTGGTCCCTGGAGAAGGGATCCTGGGGTTGCTCCCCCTTTTTAAAATTAATTTCGAGTCTCCCTGTCAAATCAGGACTAGTCTTGGTAAGGCAGAAACGCAGCTTACATCAAAAATAAGTCTTTTTTAAAGATTAAAAAAAACAAAACAAAACAAAACTAGAGGCAAGAGAGATGGCTCAGAGGTTAACAATGCTGTCTGCTCTTCTAGAGGTCCTGAATTCAATTCCCAGCAACCACATGGTGGCTCACAGCCATCTGTAATGTGATCTGGTGCCCTCTTCTGGTGCACAGACAGAATGCTGTACAATGAATGAATAGATGAATGAATGGATGGATGGTTGAATCTTTAAAAAAAAAAAAAAAACCGACCTTTTTCATCACAACAGGCAGGGCTCTGTGACACAGAGAATCCCTCTCTCACCAAGGTGCCAGGTTTCATCCTATAGACCACACGGTGGCGATCAAACCATCTGTCAAGGAATCTTGTGCCCTCTGGTGGCACACACGTGTCACTTAATAACTATATATATATAATGTTTTCATTTAATACTATGTATTTATTTCAATTTAATAAGAACAGACGAAGGCGTGTCTTGAGAGCAGGCTTCCCAGAGTCCTGTGGAGTCGGTACTCAGGAGGTCTCTGTGCTAGATCAAAGCAAGGCCTGGGGCCACCCAACCTGTGTCCATCCTCCAGTGCTCTCCTCAACCTGATTCTGTTGCTGAGGACAACACCTTCACAAGTCATTGGACACAGCGAATCCCAGCTGGCACCTACAGAGAACCTTCACCCTTATAGACTGCTGTTTGTGATACTGGAACATACGCTGCATGCCACCAGAAGAGAAAAGTACACACCAACCAGGCCATGGAGGCCCACTCCATGAAAAGGAACCTTGATCCAATACTGCTTGAGTGGCCAGGAACCTGAGTCTACCGAGGCCAAGTACATTAGAGAAATCTAAATGCTACACTTGTGCTAAATGGCAACAGCCATACTCATGGATTGGTGCCTTGCTAGGCCATCATTGGAAACTTCCTCCTGCAGCAGATGGGAATAAATAGAGAGACCCACGTCCAGTCGATATGCAAACAGTGAGAGGCCTTGGACCATTCCACCCTAAATGAGATGTCTCCAAGAAACCCTAAGCCCCTAAGGGCTCAAGAAACTCTGTGTGCAGAGTGTAAGCACCAGAGTGGATGAAGGACACAAGGGGAACAAGGACTTGTAAACACAGCAGGACCAACACACATATAAATGTACCCTGACCCACAAGCTAGCTCTTCTTTTACTTTCCCCTGTTGGGGTTGCCTCGCCAGGCAAAGAGCTAGTCCTGATGACACTAGATATGCTGGGGTGGGAGGGTGTGCACAGGAGAGGCAGGGTGAGCCCCTTCTCTGAGAAGCCAGGTGAGGGATGATAGGGGAAACAAGGAGGGTAGGACTGGGAGGAGAAGAGAAAGGGGTCTAAGACAGGGATGTGAAATGAATAAATAAAATTTTAAAAAATAAAAATAAGAAATGAGGGGGCAGGAGATATGGCACAGAGTTTAAGATCACAGGCTGCTCTTCTAGAGGTCCTGAGCTCAATTCCCAGCACCAATATGCTGGCTCATAACAATCTATAGTTAGACCTGGCATCCTCATCTGGCATGCAGATAGAATGGTGTACAAATAATAAACAAAACTTCCATAATAAAGAGAACTACACCATGAATCATAAATAAAGTTTCCCTCCCTCCAAAAAGAACACTCATTCCCCTTTTTAATAATAATGATAATAATAATAATAATAACAACAACAACAATAATAATGATAATGATAATAAATGAAAATCTTAGTTTTCTCCAAGGGACTCTCATTGAGGCAACAAACCAGACTATTGTGTAGGTCCCATGAGAAGCAACAGGTGGCAACAGAAAAACTCAAGGATATACTTGTGGGATGTCAATGCTGCCTCTTCAGGCACCAGGCATCCACCTGGTACACAGGCACACCTATCCACGAAGGAAAAACAGTCATACATGTAAAAATAAACAAATAGATGGGATTTACAATTCTTTGAAGAGAAAAAAGCACAAGGGTCCATTAGTAAGTAAAGTTAGTTCATTGCACACACAGCTTCAGCTTAAATTTATGTATTCCCAGTTTAAATGTGCCAGTTTAAAATTCCCTGCTCAGCCAGGGCCCAGCCATTCCCTGCTCACTGCAGAAGGAATCCTGGGGTTCCTGCCCCCCCTTTCTTTTTGTGAGTGCCAACTCTCCCAGTCAAAACAGGGCTGGTCTCAGGAAGGCAAACAGAGATTATAAATCGTTTTTAAAGACTATAACAAGAAGCCAGGTGTGGTGTCGCATGCCTGTGGCTGTCAGTGGGGCAAGCAGAGGCTGGTGTGAATTCCAGGCCATATGGGTTTGCAAAACAAGTTCAGGACATGCAAGGCCACAAGAGAAACCCTGTCTCCAAAAGCAAGGGTTTGCACCCCTGCCAGCTCTTCACATTCACTTGTCTAGACATGTCCTAAGTCATAAAGTATGACTTCAACCAGGCTATAAGAAAGTTCTGCCAATCACAGTGCACACATCTTTAATCCCAACACTCGGGAGGCAGAGGCAGGTAGATGTCTGTGAGTATGTCTGTGAGATCAAGGCCAGCCTGGTATACAAAGAGGCCTGGACAGCTAGGGCTATACAGAGAAACCCTGTCTCAAAAACCCAAATTAATGATAATAATAATAAGATTGAAATAAAAAAAAAATCAGAGCCAGGCCTGTTGGCACATTGCCAGGTTCCTTTCACAAGGAAGGCACACAGTAGAGTTTATGGGAAAAATAGCAGATGGAAGAAAGAATTGAAACTTCATTTTATTTCATTTTTGTTGTACAAAATATTGGCACAAAGTAGGACTCTTCAACATCCCCTGTGGTAAGACCCTCGAGTGATATCTCTTTATTGGACAGCTTCTATTCAAAGTGGGTCCTGAGAAAGCAAACTTTTCCCTATCATGCTCATGTAAAGGAATTGTGAAAAAGCAATCCTTTAAATCAATCACTATAATAGGCCATTCTTTAGGTAACACGGAAGGCAATGGGATTCCTTAACAAATAAATAAATAATTAATAAAATAAATAATTTTGTTAATTGCTCTGAGGTCTGTTAACATCCTCCATTGGTCAGATTTCTTTTTGTTGACAAATACTGGAGAATTCCAAGGGCTGTTGGACTCCTCTATATGTTGAGCCTCCAGCTGTTCCAGGACTAGCTGTTCTAGTGCCAGTAATTTTTCTTTACTCATAGGCCATTGTTCAATCCAAATAGGTTGGTCATCCAACCACCTTGGTAAGGTTGTGGGGGTTTTATTAGCAGTGGTTTCCCAACATGAAGTTGAAAAGAATGCCTGTGTTGTATTTCATTTATGGACAGTCTGGACAGCCTGTAACTGTTTTTGATGGCATTTTAAAATAATTTTAACTTCTTTATCAGGAGTATTACCTGTTTTGCCTCTGAAATTGGGGGTTGTTAATCTGGGTCTCCCATTGTTGTAACAGATCTCTTCCCCATAAGTTTATGGCTATCTCAGCCACATATGGCCTTAAATTTCTTATTTGACCTTCTGGTCCTATGCCTTTAAGCCACCTGACACGTTGTTTCACTTTAGATAAAGTACCAACTCCTTGGAATTGGATATCCACCTCTTGAATTGGCTAATCTGGGGGTCAGAATTTAGGAGTGATAATTGTGACATCAGCCCCAGTATCCACCATGCCTTCAATTTCAATATTATTTAAAATTATCTTTAACTTTGGCCTATGATCATTTATAGAGGTTTGCCAATATATTTGGGGTTTTTTTTTTTGTTGTTGTTGTTCCCTTCCTGTTTCATTTATTTATTTATCTATAAAACCTACTCTGGCCTCGATGTTGAAGTTTTTAATGTTTATTCCCAGAGCAGTGGTGTTTAACTTTCTTGTGGAGGAGTATCCCTGTCCTGTATTGGGGCCTGAGAAAGGCCCTCTCAGGCATTTTTTATAAAGAATTACCCCATTTGTCTGTGCTCTACATTCACTAATCCAATGTCAACCCTTGCCACATCTTCTGCATATTCTAGGACGTGTAGTCTCCCTTTTGAATTATTTTGTTTTTTCCTGGTTACTCCATTTGCAGCAACCTTGCCCATCAAAATTAAGACATTTCCCAATGTCTTTAGGGTCACTTCTCCTATCAAGGCCAAATTGATGACTGAGGTCTGATGTCAATTTTATTTATAACCCATTCATCTATTTGTGCACACCTTGCTTTTAATGGCTGTATTACCTGTTTGCATTCAAAATCTTTGCATTTTCAAAAGCTAAAGATTCTATTAATGCTTTTCTAGCTAGTGGATCTGATATACTTGTATCCCTTTTGCAAAACATTAGTGAATGTTTCACTTGGAGCTTGTATGACCTGAGAGAATGGCTCAAGCCTTTTTCCTGATTCCTCAACCTGGTCCCAGGAATTTAAGGTTGCTAGGTGACATAATGCTAAGGTTTCTTATTATATACAGCTGTATCTCTGTGTCAGCCTATTGGCCATCACCAAGCAACTGTTCCTTAGAAACACCAACAGCCCTGGCTGTATTTTTGTATGCTATCTCTCTAGCCGCTTCTCTCCATCATGATGGCCATTATAAATATGGCTCAGGTTCTTTTATTGCCTTTGCCATATTCTCCCAGTCCTTTGGGATTACTATACTGATTGACCACGAAGTCAGCATTTGTTTTACAAATGGTGAATGCATTCCAAAATTGGTGACACTTTCTTTAAATTTTCTCAGGTCTAGCACTTCCACAGGGTGCCATTCAGCCTCATGGTAATCCTGTGGGGGAATCATCATCTGCTGATCTCTGCTGTACAATGACTGGATATGCTAATGTTTGTTTTCTAACCACCTTTGTTTGGTTTTCTTTATCATTATCTTTTGCCTCTGCCTGAGTATTTTCTTTACTTAGTATTCTAAACTCTTCTTTTAAGGTCTGTACCCATATTTCACACCTATCTCTCTGTTGTTGGTTTTGTTCGATAATCTCTTCAATCTCTTGTTTTATGCCTCCCTTCTAACTTTTAATTTTTCTTTATAGTGTTCTAGTTGTTTGTGTTTTTCAGTATCTTTTCTAAAACCTCTGACCTATTTTCCTGTTATTTCTTATGTTCTGTAAGTTTTTGTTTCTCTTGTTTTATGTCCTGTTTCCAACCATCCTTTTTTTTTCTTCATATTGTTCTACTTGATCTTTGTGTTGTTCCAGTATCTTTTCTAAAGCCTTTGCCTTTGAGAAGACATAAAAGGCTAAATCAATTATTAAAGTTAAAATGAGGAATATGAATGTAACCATAGTCATAATTTCTAAACTTTCCTTTATTTCTGTCTTAAAACCATAGAAAAGATTATCAGCCAACTCAAAGAAGTCTGTTTTAATGTTCCTCTCATCCTGTTAGAGTGTAGTGGCAACCAGTTTTCTTCAGTCTCAGGTCTGCCCACAGTAGGCTGTCTTTTGCTCTGAGGCATGTTCAAGAGTCTCTTTTAAAGAGCCAGTAATTTATCTGGGAGTTTTTAGGTTTAAAGTTTGGGTTGTATCGCTGAGAGCCTATTCCTCCCTCCCACCAAATTATATTAAAGTAGTATTTAAAGGGTGTGGATACTTAGATTAGTTGGGTGCCATTTGTTGTAGATTATTAATATTTACTATTGATAAATCTTATAATTAAGCAGTGGTTATTCCTAAACAGCTGTATAACCAAGTCACCACACAGAGACTAGGATTTAATTAATTAACCTAAAGCACAATGCTGGCCAACAGTTTCTTTATCCTAAACCTCCAAGCCCGCAGAGTTTCCTACCATTCAGATTCACCCATCATACTTCCTTTTTTGTGATATTTTAGGTCCAGTTCATTTCTGCATGTGGTGCCAAGACCTCTCCAGCAGATTCTCCTCCTCTCCTCTCCTGCCTCCTACCTCTTCTTCCCACTCTGGACCAGGATGTCTCACCCTGTCCTCTCCATTGCTCAGTATTGGGGCTGGTTGTTTTAATTGACAATATAGAGAACAAATGGTGGCATGTTTATGCAAACTTGAGACAGGTGATGCCTATAAAAAGCATCACAATGCAGTATCTGGATTGAAACCAGACAACAGAGGAGAGAAATCACCATTTGAATGAACAAGGGCAAATTGTATACATTCCAAAAAAAAAAAAAAGAATATTATACCAATATAATCTCTTGTATCATATTAGAACAACATGGTCTAAAGCTAGACCTCAATAGTAACAAAAAATAGTAAACAGCCTGTACATGTAAGGAAACTGAATTCTACTGAATGGCAGCTGGATTATGGAAGAAATAAACTAATTAGACTTTCTAGAATTTAACAAAAATGAAGGCACAACTTCCCTAAACTAATGAGACATAATGAAAGTAATTCTAAGAGGAAAGTTCATAGAATTAAGTGCCTTCATAAAAAAGTCTGAGGCATCTCAAATCAACATAAAAACACATGTGAAAGACCTAGTCAAAAGGCAGCAGACATACACAAGAGGAGATGGCCTGATAATCAAACTTAGGGCAGAAATCAATAAATTAGAAACAGAGAAAACAATTCAAAGAATAAACAAAAGCAAGAGCAGGTTCTTGGAAAAAATGACAAAGATAGACCAACCTTTAGCCTAAATAACTAAAACACAGGGAGACACTATACAAATCAGCAAAATCAGAAAATAAAAGGGGGTATAATTACAGACACTGAGGAAATTAAAAAAATCATTAGGTTTTACCTTAAAAGTCTATATGCCACAAAATTTGAAAATACAAACGAAATGGAATATTTTCTTGCCACTTATCAAAGTTGAATCTGGATCAAGTAATTAAATTAATAGACCGACATGCCCTAATGAAATAGAAGCAGTCATCAAAAGTCCCCCTGCCAAACAAAGCCCAGAGCCTGATGTTTTTGGTACAGAATTCTACCAGATCTTCAAAGAAGAGGTAACTCTAATACTCTTCAAACGATTTCACAAAACAAAAAAAGAAGGAACATTACCAAACTCATTCTATGAGGCCACATTCACCTTGATACCTAAACCTCACAAAAGCTAACTAAAAGGCAGGGATACACTAAGAAAGATAATTTCAGACCATTCTCTCTTATGAATATTAAAACAAAAATACTCAATAAAATACTCACAAAATGAATCCAAGAAAACATCAAAGATCTCATCTACCATGTCCAAGTAGGCTTCATTCTAGGCATGCAGGGGAGTTACAATATACAGAAAACTATCAAACAACTGAAAAAGAAAAACAAACTGAAAATCAAAAACCATGCTGAAACATCTCAATAGAAGCTCATTTGCATTTATGAAAATAACCATAACTCCATTAATGTTTAAAGTCTTGGAGATATAAGAGATAAAAGGCACATGACTAAACACAGTAAAGATAATATACAACAAGTGTACAGCAAACATCAAACTAAATGGAAAGCAATTTAAACCAGTCCCACTGAAATCAGAGACAAGTCAAGTTTGCTCACTCTCTCCTTTCTCTTCAATATAGTACTGGAAAGTTCTAGCTATAGCAGTAAAACAACTAAAGAAAAATCAAGGGATACAAAGCAGAAAGGAAGAAGTCAAAGCATCACTATTCACAGATGATATGACAGTATACATGAGTGACCCTAAAATTCTACCAGAGAACTATTACAGCTGATAAACATCTTCAGCAAAGTGGCTGGAAAACAAAGTTGCTAAAAAATATCTGAAGCCCTCTTGTATAGAAAAAGACAAGAGGGCTGAGAAAAAAATTAGAAAAAAAAAAACCTTGCAATAGCCACAAACAACATAAAGTGCACTGGTGTGACTCTAATCAAGTAAGTGAAAATCAGTATAAAAAAAAAAAGAAAGTGTTTGAAGAAAGAAATTGAAGAAGATATCATAAGATGGAATAATCTCCCATACTCATGGATCAGTAGGAATAACAGCAAAATGGCCATCCTACCAAAAGAAATGTAGAGATTCAATGCAATTCCCATCAAAATACCAACACAATTCTTACAGACCTTGAAAATAACAATTCTCAACATCACAGAAAAACACACAAAAAATCCAGAATAATTAAAAGAACCAGAATAATTAAAATAAACAAACAAACAAAAAAAAACAAACAAAAAAACTTCTGGAGGTATCTCCATCCTGAATTTCAAGCTGTACTGCAGAGAAATAGTAAAAACAATGTGGTACTGGCATAGAAACATACCGGTGGATCTGTGGAATTGAATCAAAGACCCAGAAATAAATCCACACACCTACAACACCTGATTTTTTACAAAGAAGCCAAAACCATTCAATGGAAAAAAAATATCTTCAACCAATGGTGCTTGTCTAACTGGTTGTCCACACATACAAATAGATCCATACTTATCACCCTGCACAAAAGTAAATTCCTTGTGGATCAAATACCTCAACATAAAACTAACATTCTTAATCTGTTATTAAAAAAATTGAGGAAGAGGCTTGAACACATTTGCACAGGAGACAACTTCCTGAACAGAACACCAGCAACACAGGCTCTAAGATCAACAATCAGTAAATGGGATCTCATGAAACTGAAAATCTTCCGTAAAGCAAAGGACACTGTCAGCAGAACAAAAGGATGGCTTATAGACTGGGAAAGGATCTTCACCAACTCTACATCTGACAGAAGGTTAATATCCAGAATATATAAATAACCCAACAAATCAAATAATCCAATTTAAAATAGGGTTCAAGGCTAAACAGAGATTCTCAACAGAGAAATATTGAATGGTGTAGAAACACTGTAAAATGCTCAACATCCTTAAAAATCTGAGAAATGAAAATCAAAACGACTCTGAGACTCCACCTCTCACCCATCAGAATGACTAAGATAAAAAACTCAAGGGACAACTCATGCTGGAGAAGATGTGCAGAAAGGAGAACCCTCCTCCATTGCTGGTAAAATGTAAACTTGTATAACCACTTTGGGAAATCAGTCTGGCGCTTTCTCAGAAAACTGGAAATACTGCTACCCCAAGACCCAGCTAAACACCTTCTAGACATATCAGAAAGATGCTGAACCATACAACAAGGGCATTTGCTCAACTATGACTATAACAGCTTAATTCATAATAGGCAGAATCTGGAAATAAACTAGATGCCCCTCAATAGGGGAATGAATACAGAAATTGTGGTACATTTACACAATGAAATACTACTCAGGTATTAAAAACAAGGAAATCATGAAATTTGCAGGCAAATGGATGGAACTAAAAAAGAACACCTTGAGTGATGTATTCCAGAAGCAGAAATACATGTTTGGTATATATTCACTTATATGTGGACATTACCCATACAATATAGATTGGACATACTAAAGTCTACAGACTTTTTAAAGCTAAAGTACAAGGAGGAACATAGGGAAGATGCTTAATTCTCATTTAGGAAAGAAAACAGAATAGACGCCAGAACCCATAGAAGAGAGAGAACAAGATGGGAGCCTTCCACGAATGTACACTAAGTGACTCCACTCAACAGGTGATTGAAGCAGATGCAGAGACCCACAGCAAAATTTTGTATAGAGCCCAAAAAGCACTTATTGACGAAGTGGGAGATAGAAGGACCTAAAGAGGTCAGGAGTCACACAAGGAGATCAACAAAGAAAAAAAAAATCTGGGTGGTCCTGGGGTCCTGCAGAGACTGATGCATCAACCAAAGAGCATGAGAGGACTTAGACCCCCTGCTCAGATGTAGCCCATAGACAGCCCAGTCTCCATATGGGTTTCCTAGTAAGGGGAGAAGAGACAGTCTCTGAACTTGGTTGCCTGCTTCTTGATCACTTCTCCCTGGTGGGTCCACCTAGACAGCCTACAGATGAATAGGATACAGGGAGTCTTAATGGAACCTGATAGGCTAGGTTCTGATAGGACCTTCCCTATCAGAGGGCTACATGAGAAGGACAGGGGAGGAGGAAGAAGAGATAGTGGGACATAGAGTAGAAGAGAGAGGGGGCTACAATTGGGATACAAAGTGAATAAATTGTAAAAATTAATGATAAACATGGGTGACAGAATGAAGCATAAATAAGACACAATTTACTGAGAAACATACAAAAAATACTCACATCTTTAATCATAGATCTAGATAGAAAAAAAAAACCTTAGGCAACCATTATCTCAAATGACAAATAATGTATGTTTAGTGTCCTTCTTGGTATTATAGTAAAAGAGAATGTGATAGGATGCATACAATCTCATTGGAAATCTTTCTTCATGGACTGAACATGGAGTGACTTGTAGAAGTTGAGATGTTGATTTACTTTCTCCCCACAGATCAGCAGGAATGTATCCCTTGCTGAATTCAAGAGTACCCAAACCTAGAGAGAAAGCAGTGTCTGCCCATGGCAGTGACCTTCCTGTCCTTTGAGGATCCTCTGGGCTTGGCCCTGTCCTGCATGGTTCTGTGCTTATCTGCTGGCACAGCTGTAATTTTGGGGATCTTTCTCAAGCACCATTACTCACCCATCATTAATTCCAATAACCAGACTATAATAAAATACCTTAGTGTCTTCAATGAAATTATTTACCTCTACTCTTAGTAAGTTTATATAAAATGTATATCTAACCATAACTAAAACAGCCCTTCATTTAAGCAATGTTATATAGATACACTCTATTTTAGAATAAAAACTACTTCTGAAAACATATTTTAGTAAGTTGTCTATGTTACTTTTTAATTTGTGGACAATATAAGTATTCAAATTTTAATTACATAATAGTAATTGTGATAAATAATACAGGTACTATATATTTATTCCTTGGTATTTTCTTTTTCCAGAGGAAACAGCAATTAGGTTGACAGTTGACATCTTTTGTTGGACAGGCAAAAACCTGGAACTCTGGCAAAGGGAGTTTGCAAAATTGTACACCCATAGCAGAAATCAGTGTTCAGAATTCTCAAAATGATGAAAATAAATCTACCATATGAACCACTTGTAACTTTACTAAACATATGCACAATGGACTCAACATACTCCTTCAAAAAATTTTCTCAACCATACTCATTGCTATTCTGTTAACCATAGGTACAAAATGGGAACACCTAAATATCCTTCAACTGATATAGATAAGTGAAATGGTATGCACATAAGTAGATAGAAATATAAATGACGATATTGATTTAGGTAACTAAAATCCAGAAAACAGATATCACACGTCCTATATACTCTGAAGCATGTAGCTCTAGATCTTTAGTTGTGAGTATTCACCCTACTGTGAAAGAAAAGAAAGAGTGTGGCAAAAGACTGGGGACCAGCCCCAGCAGTTGATAGTATCCAGAGAGGAGGGAAGGATAAGGCAGGGCAGAAATGAGTCAGACATGGTTGTTCAAAGAAACTGAGAGTCTTGACTGACTGGCAGTTAGAGTACTTCTTTATTTATACAGAGTTCAATAATAAAAGGTAGATTCACATTGTTCTAAAACATAGATGATATCCTTCTTGTCCCTAGACAGGAGTTTTAACTGTCTCTTGGTCATAAATTTAGTCATCATTGATAAACATTATCTTTTACTAACCTTTTTCTTCATCAATCCCATAAGCTGACATTTTTGAGAATCTGGAGGCATATTTGCCACAGCCTGAAAGCCCATCCTCAGGTTGAAAGCATTCTCAGATTCAATGGCAATAGACAGAAAATATTCAAGCCAGCTTGGGCATATTGCTTTGTCCCAAGAAGTATATTATCATATTTTAATGGACAGCCTCAAGAAAAACAATTTAGGCCAAAGCAGCAACAGTTATTATTCCATTACTGGCATAATTCAATGTCTATAGCTCATATCTTTGTAGAATTTATTTATGTGCTAAATCTAAGTATTCTTTCATTATTTTGGTCATACAACACCACAGTGAGACTGTGCAAGCTGATATTTTTGGAAAAGGAGGTTCTAATACCACACTTTTAAAATCATTTTTACAAAACATTCTTTGTCCATCATTACAGACCCTAGTGTAAGTGAAGATGTCTCCAGCCATTCATTTACAGCTCTATCTAGTCATTAAGGGGCATACCATATGTAGCTCCTAGTCTTATATGCCAAGTTATTACCTGAGGATACAGCAGTATGAGGTATTTAATCTCAAATACTATCAACTCTCCTGGCTCTAGAAACTTTGTTTGCCTTTTTAAGAGTATGTTGTTCTGATTATTTTCTTCTTGAGGAAGTACAGGGGTAGATTTTGCAAGACTAACTTGGAGCTGAAGTCTCATAAGGAGTTATCTGCCATTTTTATGTGAGTTACAACTTCCATGAGGAAGACATTCATGTAGGGCAAGATAATTGATATTTCCCCTAAAAATGAGAGGAGCAGTATGTTCAGGATTTTTCTGGGGAAGCTTAGAAGCAGTATTCCAGGGTGAAGACATAAATGATTCATTAAAAAATTTCCCATTGCTCCAATGTCCTCAGGTTGTACATGTATTGAAGGCCCTCTAAGCATGAACAAGTGGAGATCAAGACCAAGCCTGAAAGATAGCATGAAGGCTACTGTAACATGTAGCTCAGCTGTGCTTGATCTTTGTCAAATAGCTGTGCTGACTTTATGGCTTTAACTGTATATGAACTTTGATGAGGTTTTAATCCATTTGGAGGTGACTTTGAGTGAAAATAAGCACCTATTCCTATATTTCTACATATAGGCATCTAGTCTGGTCAGCACCATTTATGAAGATTTTATCTGTTTTTCCAATGTGTATTTCTAGCTTTCCAGTGTGTATTTCTATTTTTTGTTATAGCACTAGTGCATTTACATAATCAAATATTACTCAGACATTTAAAAATCAGATCATGAAACATGAAGGTAAATGCACATTTGCAGGTAACTGAGAGTGAGAGAACCTAGACCCCAAAAGAGAAATAGGGTATGTATTTGCTTTTACGTATATATTAGTTGCAAGTCATATGATATGAAAGCAACTGAACATAATACTGCAGGGGATACATACAGATTAAGAACTGGAGGTTAGGGGAGGCAGAGATTTCTCCATAGGAAAGGGAAATAAATACTTGGAATAAATGGAAGGTGGGCTAAAAAGATAGAATTGAAGGGGATTGGGAAAGGAAGAGGGCAATGAAAAGGTAACATGAGGAAAGACAGGTAAAATTAAGGGTCATTTGTTTGGTACAGTGGAAACCTAATGCAATAGAAACTTTCTAAAATATATATATATAAGAAGCCAATATAAATGAAATCACCACACAAGAAGAAAGTCCCAACTGGAAATCTCTTGTCACTAAGTTAAGCATCCAGTACTGGTAAAGGTTTATATTTAACTGAGGTATTGGCCAAAGTAGTGTGATTGTAATGCCAAAACAATACAGGCTTTTGCCAAGACTATAGGCTGCTCTCCACAAATTGACTGCAATGCCCTGTTGCTGGAGACAACACTTACACTTACATCAACATAGATAAATAGAGCTTGTGCCTACATAGAACCATCACACTTACATTCTAGCAACTTTGATATGGGAAGTACTCTGCAACTACAAGAGGAGAAATATAAACACTAACCCAGATACCAAATTTTTGAACTATAACAATGCTCTACCTGTAAGACATATTAGTACAAGAGTTGTAGGAGTAAATAACCAATCTATAGTTTGACTTAAGGCCCACTTCACATGATGAAATCCACACCTGGCACTGGATTATAGATCAAGAAAAATAAATTACATATCCCAGGGTTCCAGGGAAAAAGCAAATATTACGTTCTACTAAAAGTAATAAAATGATCCTTGCCACCATTCTACTATATTCATAGACCAGTATCTTTTTCAGCCATCTTCAAAGAAGCTTAATCCTGCAGCTGATGGAAACAAATTCAGAGACCCATAGAGAAAATAGACAGTGAGAGACCTTAGGATACTCAAGTATAAATGGATGATCTCCATCCAAGCCTCCAGGCTCTTCAGTAATTCAGCCAGAAGAGTATATGAGCTAGAAAGAAAAGGATAGAGGATACCAAAGAACAAAGCACTATCAATTAAGAGGACTGAGGCATATATAAACTGCAAGAGAATGAGGCAGCATGCACAGTTCTACACCAGATGTGGTCATAAAGCTGAAATGAGAAGTGCACATCAGTCTGTGTCCATAGCCCTATATCTAATTGATAAGCACTTGCAAATGAAAATATAGTTTTCTCCAAGGGACACTCATTTTATCCAAGGGACTACTCTTAATTGTACGCTTAAGAGTGCATTTCTAAAGGTAGATGGCCAAAAAATTCACTCACTGGCACATTTGTATTTTCATGTCCTATAATTCTGGCATGTATTTTAAAATTTTTATCATAGTTCTCATTTTAATTTTCCGGATTTTTTTCCTATTTTTAAAGCTACATGTCATTTGTGTGTGTACCATTGTCAAGTTTAGTATTTATGAGGTTCCTGCATGTGTAAACAAGTCTACATCTTTTCCCCCATTGGCCTCTTTTTCTTTTGTTTGTTTTTCCTACTCAGATGTGATTGTTTTTGTCTTTTTCCTATTTTATTTTCTTATTATAAATTATAGCCCTCCTTGTTTTATGAGGGTGAATTTAGACCAGATAGAAGGGGAGGTGGGAAAGAGTTTCCATGATTAGAGGAAGGGAAAACTTTAATCAGAACGAATATGTGAGTAAAATGTCTATTTCATAAAGAAAAAGGAAGGAGGATAAGAGGAAAAAAGAAAAAGAAGAAGCAGAAAGAGGAAAAAGGGAAGTAGGAAGAGAAGAATGTGGAGATGAAGATGAAGAAGAAAAACAACAACAACTGGATAATTTTGTCAAAAGAAATGTTAAATAGCCAGGCACAAAAGATCCAGACGATCTGCAAAGTGCCAAAAAGTAATTTATGAATAATGGAAATAGAGGAAGAAGACAAAACTCACATCAAAACCCAGAAAATATTTTCAGCAAAGTAATTGAAGAACATATATCCTTAACCTAATGAAGAAGGGTCAGGCTATAAAAGTACAAAAATTATACAGAACAACAATTAAAGTGTACCAGAGAAGAAATTGTGCTCAGCACATAAAAATCAAAATACTAAATCTAAAGAAAATTATATTAGACAAAGAAGGTATTTTAAACGTTGCAAGCTGAAAAGACTAAGTAGCATATAAGTTCAGGCTCATTAGAATAACTCCTGATCTCCCATGAGAGACTGTAAACCCAGAATGGCTGATACAGATTGTTTATAATCTTTAAGGGACCCTTATTACTATATCTGGTAAACTTTCAATAATAAAGATGAATAAAGATATATTGCATAATAAAACCAAATATGAGCAATATCTATGTAAAACTCCTTCACTATATAAGCCAATAGAAGGAACACTCCTATCTAAACATATTAACCACACCCAAGAAAACACAAAGAATGAATAATCCCAAGCTTCAAATTAAAAGAGGCCAAAACCCCAAACCATAACTACAAAATAATGGGAAATGGTAAACATTGTTCATTGAAAACTCTCAATTTGAAAGTTCAATTCTCTAATAGAATGACAGGAACTAACAGAATGGACTAGACAACAATATCATTCTTCTGCTGCGATGGTGAACACTCTTTACCATCCAGGTTAGACACCATCTCTTGGTAAAAAGATGGAAGGAGACAGTAGAAGAAAGTGGACCAAGAAAGAAGTTTGGGGGAACCTTATGTTGTACAATTCACACAAATACTTAAAATCCTTAAGTCAATTTAAAAGAGAGTATATACTGTACACATTGAATGAGGAGTTCCACCATTATCCATATAAAAACAACAGATGACTTGGGCTGGTCCAGCACACATCTACACTCATGTTTACTGAAGCACAACTTACTGTCTGCTCAGTTAGATCTGACTTGATTGTCCTGAAACACATGAGTGCAAAATATCATATTATTCAATTTTTTAATTCATGGAAAACAAATACTTTTGTTTTTAGATTTTAATATAATCACATTATTACTCACATCCCTGTCCTCCCTACAAAATCTCCCATACAGCCTTCTTTGAAACACAATTTCAAGTCTTGTGTTGTTAATAACTGCTATTACATGTCTTGTTCATCAGGCAAGTGTGTGTGTGTGTGTGTGTGTGTGTGTGTGTGTGTGTGTATGTGTATGTGAGTAACATGTAACATTTCAAGAAAGGCAGTCAACTTACTTTGAAATTGTGAATTAACTCAAAATGTATAAGCAAAAATTGTAACCTGAGCTAGACACAGGAATCAAACTCTGTCTGACTTCACTCCTAATTGGGTTATAAGCAGTCAGTACCCTGAAATAAGAACTGGATGGTCAGTTTTAGAGCCCGAACATCAGGGTGTTGTGGCATGACATGTCAAAGAACACATTTCAGTGACAAAAAAGGAATAATATAAAGAAATACTTAAGGGTGTGTGCAGAACGGCTATTAATAGTAGGATATATTGTTTACTTGAGAAATATTCTGTGTTTATATTTTTAAATCTCAATAACCAAAATTTTGTAATTAATGTGTAAGAGATATTAATTTATTTATGTATTATTTATTCTTCCATCATTTTTCCTTCCATTTTCACACTCCAGAGTTTTGCGTAATCATTCTTTACTCTTTTGAAAATTCAAGCCACTTTTTCATAAACTATTTTTACACACTTAACATGTCAAAATTTGATTTGTAAAATATTTTTCTATATTATAATACTAGAAATATACAACAAATCACTGAATTTAGTCAAGGATATTTATTATAAATACTGTTACAGGAAAAAGGAAAATGTATAGAGATGAAATAGTATTCTTTCTAGTTGTTGTTAAGAGACAGTTGCCTGAGACCAGCCATGTCAGGAAAAAAAACCTCATTTTTTTCTTTTTTATTAACTATTACAGTTTATTCATTTTGTATTCTGGCTGTAGGCCCTGTGCTCATCTTCTGCCAGTTACAACCTACCTCCCACTTCTCTCCCTATGCCCGTCTCCTAGTCCACTGATAGGCAAAGTCCTCCTCCCCTATCTTATCCTAGCCTACCTTATCAGGTTTCACCAGAAATGGCTGCAACTTCTTCCTGTGTGGCCTGGCAAGGCTGAACCTCCCAGGAGTAGGTGATCAAAGAGCCAGCCACTCTGTTTATGTCAGAGACAGCCCCTGTTACCTTTAATAGGGAACTCACATGGAGACCGAGTTAGATACTTACGGGCTACATCTGAGCAGGGTTTCAAGGTGTTCATGCATGGTCGTTTGTTGGAAGACGACCTCCTGGGCCCACATTTTTTGACTTAATTGGCCTCCTTATAGAGTGCTGCTCCCATCCAGGTTTTTCTATCTCCTTAATCTTCCATTTGAGTCCATGCTCTCTGCCCAAAGTTTGGCTATTAGTCTAACTATCTGCTTCAATACACTGCTATGTATATTCTTTCAGAGGCCCTCTCTGATAGGTTCCTGCCCTGTTCCCTATCTTCTCCCATTATCGATGTTTATCCTATTTACCCTTCTGAATGAGAATTAAGCAGCTTCCATAGGTTCCTCCCTGTTGTTTAGCTCAATTAGGACTATAGATTTTAGTATTTTTAATTTTATCTTATACAACTAATATCCACTTATAAGTGAGTATATACCATGAGTATCTTTCTGCTTCTGGATACCTCACTCAGGATGATAGTTTGTAGTTGCATCCATTTGCCTGCTGATTTCCTTGTTTTTAATTGTTGAGTGGTATTGCATGGTGTAAATGTA
Organism: Meriones psammophilus; assembly: GCA_036365155.1. Lineage (NCBI taxonomy): Eukaryota > Metazoa > Chordata > Mammalia > Rodentia > Muridae > Meriones > Meriones psammophilus. The sequence goes on along the minus strand of JAEOAE010003919.1, from coordinate 140,887 downwards.
CCACAATTTCTGTATCCATTCATCAGCTGTGGGAAATCTAGGTTGTTTCCAGACTCTAGCTATTATAAAAAAAAAAAAAACTGTTATGAGCATAGATGAGCAAATGTCCTTGTTGTATGGTTGATAACCTACTAAATATATGCTGAGGGGTGGTATAACTGAATATTGAAGTGGCACTATTCATAAATTTCTGAGAAAGCACCAGTTGATTTCCAAAGTGGTTGTACAAGTTCACATTCCCACCTGCAATGGAGGAGTGTTTTCTTTTCTCCACATCCAGTCCTGCTTGTGTTGCAGATGATGTGATAGTACATATAAATAACCCTAAAAATTCAACCAGGGAACTCCTTCAGCTGATAAACATCTTCAACAAAGTGGCTGGATACAAAATTAAGTAAAACATACAAACAAACAAACAAAAAACTGAAGCTTTCCTGTATACAAAAGAAAAACAGGCTCATAAAGAAATTAGGGAAACAACACCCCTTCACAATTGCCACAAATAACATAATGTACCTTGGTGTGACTCTAATCAAGCAAATGAAAGACTTATATGGAAAAAAAACTTCAAGGACGATATCAGAAGATGGAAAGATCTCCCATGCTCCAGGATTGGTAGGATTAACATAGTAAAAATGGCCACTCTACTAAATCTACAGATTCAATGCAATTCCAATAAAAATACCAACACAACTCTTTACTGACATTGAAAGAACAATTCTCAGTTTCATGTTTAAAAACAAACAAACAAACAAACAAAAAAAACCCAGAATTGATAAAATCATGTCTGTACAATAAAATATTTTCTGGAGGTATCTTCATCCCAGATCTCAAGTAATACTATAGAGCAACAGTAATAAAAAAAAAAAAATCCTCCCTGACCTTGTTAAACAATCTATTTTTCCAAATTCTTTCTAAGTGTAATGGCCATTGCTAACAATCTACATCTATGGCTCCTTTCAAGGGTAGTGGTTAATCCATTAATCTGCTCCAGTAAACAGGTGGAAAGAGATCAAACATTGTTAATTTTAAATGTCAGTGATATCGCCCAGTGATGGGCTAGAAGCCTCCTTAGAGTTTTCATACAACTCATGTTATGAGGAATATGGGCATCATAAGGGCAACAAGCAGAGATATGCTACATAAGAGCACAAAGTCCTCAGGACAAGCAGTTCTAGGAATTATGCTTCTCCAAGACAAACTCCTCATGACTATGCTAACAGGGGAGCCACATTCCATGAGTTCTACAGCCCTTTTGCTGTTGCTACTGAATGGCTCTTGACAGGACCGGGTAGCCAAAATAGTTTGCCTATATATGCATGAAGGGGAAGTGAGGTTAGCTCAGGCCCTGGGGAGGAGAATTCAGGTTATTGCATGGGCTATACTAGCCTGGAGGACCAGACAACCTGGAATAACTGAAGGATTGCTGGGAGAAAATGGCAGGTAGATTTGATTTGATATGTTAACTAGGAACCTCTGCCATTAGTTCCAGGTTTAAATCCTACTGCTATGGTAACATAAACTTCAGTGAGAGAAGCATGGTCTCCATTGGATAATGATTATCAAGTGAGCCCACAGGGAAGAAAGGTGACAAAGACAAAGATTATGTTTTTCTTTTCTCTATATATATCTTCTTTCTTCTCTTTGAGGAAGGGCAGTTACCCAAACTAGACTCAAAATTTTGCTATTTTGCTCTTTTGTTTTTCTTACTATTTTTTTTATTTTATTGTTTTTTATTAATAATATAAAAAATTTTATTTTTCACAATTTATTCATTATGTATGATGGTTGAAGGTCACTCCCTCAACTCCTACTGGTCCTACACTCCCTTCATCTTCCCCCATCCCCTTTCCCTAGCCTACTCAAAAGGGGAGTTCCTCTCCTCTGCCATCCACCCATACCTTATTGGAACAGTGCTCAGCAACTAAAAACAGAGATAAAATTTCTGCTCTTATTTCTTTTCCATCGGCCACTGTACTCACCTCAGAAGATTTCATACCATGAAACTTGCCTGCAAGCTTACCATGAACTAAACACTAAGTATAACTCAGTTTAAAGAGTCCCACCCCAAGACACTGATTGACCATTTCACATCCAGAAACATGTGAAATTTGAAATGTTATGATGTCTGAAACATTTTATCACAGGCATTTCAGAGAATGTGATTCTCTTGCTGCCTGGAGGGCTGTTTCCCACCAGCCCAGGAAGCCATAAGGGGCAGAAGATGATTAGCATAAAGCTTGGAAAGCCCGCAAGCATAACTGTGTTCAGCCACTCTGGGAACCACCTCAGAAAGTAAGTTCAACTTTAATTCTAGAAAACAGAAAACAGAGGCTTATATCCCTTGGGGAGTGCCTGGGATGCTCCAAGCATAGGTATAGATAATTGTTTAATACTAGGCAATTCAAGGATGCCCGATTTGCATTAAACAGCACATTCCAATTATATGAATAAGAACAAAGACACAGAACCAAATTATCCTATATTTGAAGGGAGGGGAGAGTTATCAGGGATCTGTGTCAAAGGCCATCTATCAAATTTGATTGGTGGTGTCAATGTCTAAAGACACTCTCCATATAAAGTCAGGCAGAGAAAACTCAGCCTTTACATGGTTACACATCTAATCCAGAAACAGGGTCATACATGGAAAAGAAAGCCTCCTCCCTCATATCTCAAAATTCAGTGTGGGTTGTGATGGTTTTCAATAGTACCCCTGGAACAATAGGTATGTGTACACAAAGAAACTTCTACAGGCTACCACTATTGTGTTACTCTTAGAGAACTTCCTGGCTGGTGTTAGTTCACCATTCCCTACATATTCATCCACTGGACTAAAAGTTTCTTGTGTAAAGTGAGGCAACTGAAAATAGTAAATGTTGAGAATCAGGATTATCAATAAGTCTTCTCTAAACACATATATAATACTGTTGCATGTAATTGATATTCACCATTCATTGTATTCTTTTTAAAAATAAGTTTATTTACTTTAAATTCCAATAGTAATCCCCCTCCCTTCTCTGCCCATGACTACCCTCCGTTCCTATTGCCCCTATCCCCTTTCCCCTTCAGAAAAGGGAGGTCATTTCCATTGAGCTAGTTTTACAGTTCTGTTGCATCTCAGTGGACCAAAGTACACAAAGGCCTTTCCACCTTGCTTATACTCACAGAATTCCTCTCCAGTAAGGATACTTTTATGTTGATGATGACTCTGGATTTGTGCAAGGCCTCACAATTTTAACACATTCATAAGTCTTTCCTCTATTATGAATCCTTTCATGATGATGAAGATTATACAAATGTGGAATGGTTTCACCATGTTAAAAGCACTCACAGGCTTTCTGTCCATTAGGATTTCTTTCATGACTGTGATGATTATTCTGAATTCCAAAAGTTTTTCACATTGGTTACATTCAGACATCTTTCCAGTATGTGTTATTTTATGTATTAGGAGATGTTATGTGCAAAGGCTTTGCCACATAGTTATATTCATATGGTTTCCCTCCAGAATGTGTTGTTGTCTTAGGAGATGGTTGTTACATGCAAAGGCTTTATCACACTAATTACCCTCACCAGGCTTCTCTCCACTGTGTGTCTTTTCCTGTTTTCGGAGACTACTCTGCTGTGCAAAGGCTTTATCCCGTTGGATATATTCATAAGGTTTCTCTCCAGTGTGTGTTCTTTTATGGCTTAAGAGAGTACTGTTTTCTGCAAAGGCTTTACCACATTGATAACATTTGTAAGGTTTCTCTCCAGTGTGTGTTCTTTTATGTCTTATGAGATGACTGTTTTTTATGGCAAGGCTTTTTTTGCACCACACTGGTTACATTCATAACGTTTCTCTCCAGTGTGTGTTCTTTTATTTTATGAGAGTACTGTTTTCTGCAAAGAGACTATTCTTTTCTGCAAAGGTTTTACCACACACTGGTTACATTCATAAGGTTTCTCTCCAGTGTGTGTTCTTTTATGGCTTATGAGATGACTGTTTTTTTGCAAAGGTTTTACCACACTGGTTACATTCATAAGTGTTTTCTTTTATGCAGTGTGTTTTCTTTTACCACACTTTTTTTTTTTTTTTTTTTTTTTTTTTTTTTTTTTTTTCAGGGTACTAAAAACATTTTTTTTTAACTTCTTTTTTTTTTTTTCAATGCAGTTTATTCAGGAACCTTGAACAATCCTCGGACCCAGGGGAAAGCCAGCCCACAGCTTAAATAGCCTCTGGGTAGCCAACCCAGGCGTGCCACGTGGGCAATGCAGATAGGTCCACATACATGGAAGCAAGCCAGATCCTCAGCCTTAGCCAAATGTGGAATTGTTCATGACAGAGAGCACTCACCATCGGGAAGGTGGAAGGCAGAAACCAGCTCCATCTTTAAGGCATAGCATTCCGCCGCTCTCTACAGTTCCCCCTTTTTGTTTTAGACGCATCAGGCAAGAGTAGAGGTCTGATCTCTGAAATTAGAAATAAATTGGGACTTTGTACCGATGTTCATTTAGGTGTCATCCACCCAAAGAGCATCAGACCTGTCTGATACCTTTTTCTCAGAGGCGGGACCTGGGGCATCAACCCGCATGCAATCAGACATGCTCTTCTCTGGGTCGAAAGCGGCCAACCCTGAGTGCAGTGCTTAGCCTCGCATCCTGAGCGTAACATTTTAGCTTTTTATGGTAGCCAACCATGCTTGGGGAGAATGTCCTGCTTCAATGGCTGTAAAGGCCTGAATGATCATGGCTGCGTCACACTGTTGTGAGACTCTAATCTTGCATATATACCACAGGCAAACCAAGGAGACCAACACCAGATGGCCTGCTAATGCTCCCATGCCCGCCCATTCCTTCAGATGATTCATGGCTGCAGCAATCCATGATGATAATCCTGTGGCTAGTCCTGCATCCACTCTGGTAGAATTTACTGTGACAATGGCCACTCTCAGCTGCTCCATCGTAGTATCGAATTCTCCAGTCCAATTACCTAAAATATAGCTCGACAATTGTTTAGACAGATTTGCAGCACAGGAAAAATTCTCATGTTATATGCTAGTGACTCAAAGTCCAGCATATTTTCATTGACAGCCAAGTTGAGCGATTTGCCATAGGGTATCAGTTTGCTCCTGCACGAGGTCATTCCTCTGATTGAACACCATCAAGCTTCCTTTTAGTTGAGCATTAATTCCTTTATGTACAACTAAGGCATGAGCTACATTGGCTAAATGATTGATCAGGGTCTGAGTAGTCTGCCCAGTATGACTCATGGCTAATGCCCGGTGGTAGCTCCAACAGCCGCCAATGAGATGGTAGTAACAATGGTGGCTGTAGTTCCAAGATCCCTTTTCTGTCTGAAGAGAGTCATAGCGTGAGGGGCATCAACGGGCACAGGCACCCAGTGAGGCATGCGAGTAACCAGGGCATACCTAAATTTACTAGCATTCCAGCATTGGGCAAAAAGCAAGTATCATTACCACAATAACTTGGCTCTATCTGGCTAATAATGAATAAAAATGGGGGATATAGACAAACAGGTGTGGGCTTATAGGAAATAGGAAATATTATGAGAAGCCTTAACCCCCTCGTTGGAACATCCTGCGTCAGTTCTAGAACTAGCAGTGGTGGTGTCTGAGGTCTGAGTAGGTTAAGGAGACCATTGCCCCCAGGGGCGAGTTATGCTCCATGCCAATTGACTAACTCCTGTTTTCCTCCACTTTTGAAAGTCATTTAAGGTTCTTAAATTATTTTTTCCCCTTTTTTTAAAAATTTTTCATCAATTACACTTTATTCATTCTGCATCCCCCCATAAGCCCCTCCCTCCTCCCTCCCAATCCCACCCACCCTCCTCCCTTTGCTTGCATGCCACTCCCCAAGTCCACTGATAGGGGAGGATCTCCTCTCCTTTCTGATCTTAGTCTATCAGTTCACATCAAAAGTGGCTGCATTGTCCTCTACTATGGCCTGGTAAGGCTGCTCCCCCCCAGGGGGAGGTGAACAAAGAGCAGGCCAATCAGATTATGTCAGAGGCAGTCCCTCTTCACATTACTATGTAACCCAAATGGACTCTGAACTGCTATGGGCTACATCTGTTCAGGGGTTCTGGGTTATCTCTATGAATAGTCCTTGGTTGGGGTATGAGTCTCTGGGAAGTTCCCTGTGTTCAAATTTTCTTGTTCTGTTGCTCTCCTTGTGGAGACCCTGTCCTCTCCAGCTCTTACATTCATAAGGTTTCTCTCCAGTGTGTGTTCTTTTATGGCTTAAGAGATGACTGTTTTCTGCAAAGGCTTTACCACATTGATAACATTTGTAAGGTTTCTCTCCAGTGTGTGTTCTTTTATGTCTTATGAGATGACTGTTTCGTGCAAAGGCTTTACCACACAGGTTACATTCATAATGTTTCTCTCCAGTGTATGTTCTTTTATGCCATATGAGATTATTCTTTTCTGTAAAGGTTTTGCCACACTCATTACATTCATAAGGTTTCTCTCCAGTGTGTGTTCTTTTATGGCTTATGAGATGACTGTTTCGTGCAAAGGCATTGCCACACTCATTACATTCATAAGGTTTCTCTCCAGTGTGTGTTCTTTTATGGCTTAAGAGAGTACTGTTTTCTGCAAAGGCTTTACCACATTGATTACATTTGTAAGGCTTCTCTCCAGTGTGTGTTCTTTTATGCCATAGGAGAACAGTGATATAGGGGAAGGCTTTACCACATAGAGTGCATTTAAAGGGTTTCTCTCCAGTATGACTGCTTTCATGCCTGCAAAGAAAATTGGCACATGTGAAATATTTACCACAGTCATTTCATTACACTAATAAATATGTTTATCTAAATGAATTAATTTTATAATTCAGTCTAATGGTAAAGAAGAATAAAATTTTAAAGTTTTTTCACTTTATTTACATTCATGGTATTCCCCTTCATTATGGGTATTTTTGAAGAATCCTGTGATTGTAAGATAATTTGTTATGTGATTCCATCATTTTTCTATAAGAGATTTTCTCAAATATATATGAAGAGTATTGTAAGAATTCAGAGTTTTACCACAGCAATCCCAATCACAAATTTTTGTACTGTATGAATGATACTTGATTTACAAAGTGATCCAAGACAAGCAGAAGTTCCAAATTCCTAGTATTCATAGGTATTTTCAGCAATATGAGTTTGCTGATGAATTCTCAGTGAAGTTGCAAAACCAATTAACAGTAACCAGTTATCACATTCAGAAAATTTACTCACAGTGGGGACTACTACCAAATCAATTGTTCTTGGAGAAAGACAGGGACACTGCTTCTTTCAATATCCCTGTGCTCATGTGTCTTAGAATCATTTTGACATATGATATACCAGTTTAATTTACAAAAATAATAAAGACTCCCACATTGAGTTAACACAGTTTGTTTTTTGTTCATCATAGACATGTCATATAGGGATTAAGGTTTCTCCAAAACAATATTCTTGATTCTCATAAGCTGCTCCTTTCACTAAACTTTACAATGTTACTGCACGAAAATGAGTAACACTGGTTCTACTATGTAATTTTTGCTTATTAGAAGGTTTTGGACACATACTAATCACCAATTCAGTGTGTATACCTCTTACAATATCTGAGTAGATAGAATGATACTAAACAGATTGGCAGTTTAAGTCAGTAGGTGTAATGTCCATATGATTCAAATGGTATTTTTGTTACAATATTACTTTATTTTCTTCTATCTTAGGGGAGTGCCTTGTAAACACAAATCAGATACCTGACATTGAAGTACATGGAATTATGAGAATTTAATGATCAACAGTACACTTAAAGCAGTGCTGTTTTTACACTGTTGCTTTTCTTTAAACTTCCAGGACACAGCAATCGTGCTGGTACATGCCTTCAATTCCAACACTTGTGGAGGAAGAAGCAGGCAGATATGTGTGATTTTGAGGTCAAGCTGGTCTAACAAGCAAGTCTAAGTAAGTCACAGATACCCAGAAAAAAAATCTATTTCAAAAACAGAAAATAAAAAGCAGCCAATAAACAAACAAACAAACAAACAAAAAACGCCAAACATCCAGGACACATTAAAATTTAAGATTTATATCTGTATCAACATGCACATAAAGTTACCTTTTATTACTTGTAGAAGTTTGAAAATATTCTTCAATATTATGGTCATCCCAATTGTAGCCTAAAATATAGTACGAGAAAATATATATTATTGGAAATATCATGTTATTATTAAGGCAAAACTTAAATCACTATCTTCTGTGACCCTTAGAACCATGCCTGATGAATTTACCTCATTCCTCCTCATTCTCAATTGGAATTGCAGAAGAGGATCAATAACAAAGTAAAAGTTGTCTCTTTATTTTAAAAGTGAAAGAAAAATTGCATTCTTACCTACAGCAGTGAGGTTTTCACAGGTATCTACCATCACATCTTTGTAGAGTTGCTTCTGGGAAGGTTCCAGCAAGGCCCACTCTTCTTGGCTGAATTTCACATGCACATCATTGAAGGTCACTGAATTCTAAAATATGCCATACATTTGTACAACAGAAACAGTGGCAACAATATAATTTATACGTCATTTTCAATATAATCATATAATTCTACTGCTTCTTCAATTTATTTTCTGACACAGAAGTGCTAATGTTATACAGTTGGGTGCTGTGCATGATGTGAAGTAGGGGAGATGAAAAAGCCTAAAGGTTAGATTGAACAAAAACAAAAAACAAAAACAAAAACCAAAGGCGTGATTTAAAATCCTGTGTTTCATCAGTTTGTAAGACATGAATATAAAGTAGTCATTAGTTGGGTTCTTGAGCAATCTATGAATCATCTTCAGTTACTTGGGTGAGTAGGTCAGGACCCTGTCATGAGACAGGTGGAAGGACAAAACACAGTCACAATATTTTATATAGCAACAAATGAGATGTGTTGTTCAGGGGACACTGAACAGATGGGTAACATCAGTCAAAAGACAACATGGTACTGAACATTATGTTTTGACCAGGGCTCAGGGATGTGGCATATCAGAATGTGAAGAGGGGGGGGCTCATATATTTGTGGAAGGGAAAGTGGACTAAAGTGAATACATGGATAAAAATAATGTGAGTGGCAAGCAACAACAATCATAGCCAGTAACATCATATTTCTGAGTGACCAGACAAAAGAAAAGGAATATAACACATGATTATTTACTGATCATTGTTTCGTATATCCTCCTTACTAAATAATGTAGTCTATAGATTAAAAATAAAGATTAAAACTTTTCTATTAAAAAAGAAGTGTTAATGTTATCACTAAATCATTTTAGAAGAAGACGGAATAACAAGTTTTAACTGTTTCATATCTGAACTTTTTGAAGAGGATATAGCTTTGGAATAGACATGGCAATTAATGTGGACAAAGACAAACAGAGAGAAGAGTGTGAAATAGAAAGACAGAGACATAGAGACAGAGACACACAGAGAGAGAAATGAACAGATGAACAATACTACGTACAGATCAGAGAAATTTATTAACAGTTACTACCTACAAAAAATGGTGGACAAGCTGGGTGTATTCTGTCATGCCTTCAATTCCATCACTCAGGAGGCAGACGCAGGTGTATCTTATTGAACTAGATGTCAGCATTATCTATTCAAATAGTTCTAGGACAGCCAGGCCTATATAGTAAGACAGAGCCTCCCCTAAAAGTCAATCAAACAAACACAAAATATTGAAAGAACTCAGAGGTCTTTACTGAAGCTTCTACAAGGAATTATACATTCCCTCCTGTTGTATATTTATTTTCCAGAAATCTGCACTGCCCCAGCTTAAACTCTAACTTCAATGATATCTTACTAAAAGGGAATGCATGTTTAAACAGGTAAAAATAGAAGACAAAAATATTAGCAAAAATATTATGCTGATCATAAATGAGCAATATAAGATAGGAGAAATGGCTCAGCAGTTAGGAGCTCTTACTGCTCTTGCAAATAATTGGGCTCAATCGTTAGTGTTTACCTGGGACCCGCTACTTTTAATTGCTATATGTTCATCAGTTCTGAAGACATCTTCAGACTACTGTGAGGATTAGGCACACAAGAGGTGCATATTCATGCATACAATCAAAATTCAGTAAAAACTAAAAATAGATCCCAGATGGCTGGGCTGACTGCACACTGTGTCTGATAAGCCGGGTAGCAGAGACTGCAAAGTTACGAATAGTTGGATCAGTGGGCCCCCAAACACCACTGACTGTGTTTCCAAGGTAAGAAGAAAACCATTGATGAGGGAAACAATTGGGTCCAACCTCAGAGCACCCAGCTAATCTCTGGGAAAATTTCTTGGATGTTGCAACAGGAATAATGTTTTCAAGCAAATGGATCCAAGAAGCAAGCAGGAGTAGCTATTCTAATATCTAATAAAACAGACTTTCAACCAAAATTAATTGAAAGGGATGAGGAAGAGGGAATCCAAGATGGCATTGCCAGGAGGACCAGGACAGGAACAGGACAGCAATGTTGGTACAGCAACTAAAAGAATGAACTCTGGGCCCTAAAACAACAGCAATCGTGTTTCCAAGGTGAGAGGAAACTCCGTGGTATGGGGATCACTCAATTCCACTCTTAGGTCACTCAGTGAGAACCCGGAAAATATCCCAGGTACAGGATACACCTGTGTGTCCTGATCACCTTCCCAGACCAAACTGTGTGCTCCAGGGCACCAGAGACTGGGATCCCCAGTCAAAAAAAAAAAAAAAAAAAAAAAAAAAAAACCAAACAAGGAAGAAGAAAGCAGGACTGACCTCAGGTCACCCAGTCTATCACTGGAAAGGTCCTGCAGACTGGTGGATGCACAGCCACCAGGCCTGAGTGGGCCTCCAGCCACTAGTCCTGCATTCCCTGCTCTCCATCACAGACAGAACTGTGTGCCCCAGGACACAGAGGCTGGGTTTCCCTGTCTGGAGAAAACTCCACAGGCAGAGAAATAGAAGGTCCCATCTTAGAGCACTCAGCCAACTCCCCACACACACACTACCACCACCACACACAGAAACATTCTTGAAAAAGTTTTCAACTTCTTTCTCAGTCACCAGCTTGGAGCCATCATTGCAAGTGCCTACATACTCTACACACCACCTCAAACACCACAGACTGGGTCTTCCTGTTGGGAGAAAACCCAAAGGTGGGGAAAACATCTGGCCCTACCTCAGAACACCTAGCTCTGGAAAAGTTTCTGGTTATTCACAGGCTCCAGACTCTAGCCTCCTGCTGCACATGTGAGAGCAGTGCTCAGCTGCTACGGATTACTGCTTGGGAACTGGGGCACAGAGCTTTAACCTCAGACCTACAGAAGCCTGGGATCCCCAAGATCAACCCCCAGATACTGCTCCAAGGCACAACCAGTTATCTCTAACTAAACTGACCAAACCATGGGGTACCCAGGCTATAGCTGCAGCTTACTAAATTTACAGCAAGAAAGCCAGAAGCAGGACAACTGTCTCCAGGACTTCTCTGGGTGAGAGGAGAGCCCCCTTGACTAACAAAGACCACAATTACCGCTCAGGTCTCTATGTCTGTGGTGAGTTTTGGCAATTCCTGAAAAATACTTGCTATTCAGTGACCATACCCCAAAAGCTGAGAAAGCCTCCTTCAGGAAAAATCATCTTCCTGTCAAGGGGATTATCCCACCACAGGATTTCAGGAAGCACCAGAAACTAACACTCAACACCTAAGATAGCCAAATGGGTAGAGGCAAGTGTAAAAGCTCAAAAGACAGAGCAATATGGCATCTCCAGAACCCAGTTATTCATTGGCAAGCAGCCCTGGACATACCAGGGTAAATGAAATTCAAGAAGATGACCTTACATCTGTGCTTATGAACAGGATAATAGAGGAAAAAAATAAACTGCATAAAGACCTAGATGAAGATAAAGTCAAACAGATTATTGCCATTTGCAAAGAAATGGGGGAAGATAAAGTCAAACAGATTATGGACATACTTAAAGAAATACAGGAAGTTGCAGCCAAACAATTTGTGGCCTTTAGAGAGGAAATACTTAAATCACTAAAAGATATTAAAGAAACAGAGGATTGTTCGAACAAACAGCTGAAGGAATTGAAGGAAGATACAGTCAGAGAAGTGAAGGAAATCAATAAAATGGCTCAAGATCTGATAAGAGAATTGGAAAAAAATAAATAAAACACAAGTGGAAGAAACTGTGGAGAGAAAGAACTTAGGGAATAAAAGAGGAACTACAGAGGTAAGCATAAGCAATAGATTACATGAGATGGAAGAAAGGATCTTAGGTGTGGAAGACACAATGGAAGAAATAGATGTAGCTATCAAAGAAAATGTTAAATCTAAAAAATTCCTGACACAGACCATCCAAGAAATCAAAGACAACATGAAAAGCAAAACCTAAAAATAATAGGAATAGAGGAAAAATAAGATTTCCTCCTCCAAGGCCCAGAAAATATTTTCAACAAAATCATTGAAGAAAATTTCCCCAAATTAAAAGAGAGGTCAATAAGACTACAAGAGGCATACAGAACACCCAATAAATTAGACCAGAATAGAAAATCCTCCCACCACATAATAAAGAGTAAGTATACAAAACAAAGAAAAAATACTAAAAGCTGCAAAGGAAAAAGGCGAAGTAACATATAATGGCAAACCAATCAGAATCACACCTGACTTCTCAACAGAGACTATGAAAGCCAGAAGGGACTACACAGATATCATGCAGACCCTAAGAGAACATAGATGTCCACCCAGGCTACTATACCCAGCAAAAGTCTCAGTCATCATAGATGGAGCAAACAAGATATTTAACGACAAAAACAAATTTAAACAATACCTACCCACAAATCCAGAGGTACAAAAGCTCCTAGAAGGAAACCTACAACCCAGGAAAGCTAACTACATTCAGGAAAACACGGGAAATAAATAATGTCATTGCAGCCAAACTAAAAGTAACCAAGCACACAAACACACTACCACAAGCAACATCAAAATAAAAGGAACTAACAGCCACTGGTCATTAATTTCCCTCAACATCAATGGACTTAACACTCCAATAAAGACACAGACTATCAGAATGGATATGTAAACAAGACCCAACAATCTGTTGCATACAAGAAACACATGTAAGTCACAAAGATAGATATTACCTGAGAGTAAAAAGCTGGAAGGTTCCCAGCAAATGGACCCAAGAAACATGCAGGAGTAGCCATTTTAATATCTAATAAAGTAGATTTTCAAGCAAAATTAATCAAAAGACATATGGAAGGTCATTTCATACTCATCAAAGAAAAATTCCGCCAAGAAGAAATCAAAATTCTGAACATCTATGCCCCCAATACAAAGGTACCCACTTTTGTAAATGAAATATTAATAAAATCTAAACTGTACACAGATCCCCATACATTACTACTGGGAGACTTCATCACCCCACTCTCAACAAAGGACAGGTAAACAACAGAAATTAAACAAAGAAACAATATCTCTAATAGAGGTCATGCATCAAATGGACCTAACAGATATCTACAGAATCTTACACCCAAAGAAAAAAGAATTTACCTTCTTCTTAGCACCTCATGGAACCTTCTCCAAAATAGACCATATCGTTGGCCACAAAGTGAGTCTCAACAGATATAAAAAGATTGAAATAATGCCTTGTATCCTATCTAATTACCATGGACTAAAGCTGGACCTCAACAACAACAGAAATAGCAAAAAGCCTACACTCACATGGAAACTGAACAACTCACTACTAAATGACAGCTGGGTCAGGGAAGAAGTAAGGAAAGAAATTAAAGTCTTCCTAGAATTCAATGGAAATGAAGACACAACACAACCAAACTTATGGGAGACAATGAAAGCAGTGCTAAGAGGAAAGTTCATAGCACTAAGTGCCTTCAAGAAGAAATTTGTAACATCTCACACAATCAACTTAATAGCTCATCTAAAGGCCCTAGGAAAAAAGAAGCAGACACACCAAAAAAGAATAGACACTGGAAATAATCAAACTCAGGACTGAAATCAATAAATTAGAAACAAATAAAACATTTCAAAGAATCAATGAAACCATGACCTGGTTCTTTGAGAAAATTAACAAGATAGACAAACCCTTAGCCAAACTAACTAAAAGGCAGAGAGAGATTATCCAAATTAACAAAATCAGAAATGAAAACGGGACAAAAAAAAAAGACACTAAGGAAATCCAAACAATCGTTAGGACTTACTTCAAAAGTCTATATGCCACAAAATTTGAAAATCTAAATGAAATGGACAATTTTCTTAATCAATTCCACTTACCAAAGCTGAATCAAGAGAGCAGGTAAATCAATAAAATAGTCCTTTATCCACTAAGGAAATAGCATTCCTCAAAAGACTCCAATCCACAAAAAGCTCAGGACCAGATGGTTTCAGTGCAGAATTCTACCACACCTTCAAAGAAGAGGTAACTCCAGCTATCTTCAATTTATTCCACAAAATAGGAACAGAAGGAACACTACGAAACTCATTCATTGAAGCCACAGTCACCTTGTAACCTAAATCTCACAAAGACCCAACAAAGAGAGAGAATTTCAGGCCAATCTCTCCTATGAACAATGATGCAAAAATATTCAACAAAATACTTTGCAAACCCAATACAAGAACACATCAAATATATCATCCACTATGACGATGTAGGCTTCATGCCAGGTATGCAGGGGTGGTTCTCTATACAAAATTCCATCAATGTGATCCACAATATTAAAAAATTGAAAGAAAAAAACACATGATAATCTCCCTAGATGCTGAAAAAGCATTTGAAAAAATCCAGCATCCATTCATGTTTAAAATATTGGAGAGATCAGGGATACAAGGCACATACCTAAACATAGTAAAAGTAATATACAGCAAGCCTGTAGCCAACATCAAGTAAACAGAAAGAAACTTAAAGCAATCCTACTGAATTCAGGGAGAAGGCAAGGCTGCTCACTCTCTCCATATCTCTTCAACATAGTTCTTGAAGTCCTTGCTAGAACAAGAAGAAAATTAAAGGAGACCAAAAGGATACAATTTGGAAAGGAAGAAGTCAAAGTATCACTATTTGCAGATTATATGATAGTATACCTGAGTAACTCCAAAACTTCTACCAGGGAACTCCTACAGATGATAAACACCGTCAGCAAAGTGGCTGGATACAAAATTAACTCAAAAAAAAAAAAAAAAAAAAATCAGTAGCCCTCCTGTATACAAAAAAAGATAAAAGGGCTGAGAAAGAAATTAGGGAAGCAACACCCTTCAAAATAGCCACAAAGGACATAAAGTACCTTGGTGTGACCATAAACAAGCAAGTCAAAGACTGGTAGAAAAAAAAAAAAAACTTCAAGTCTCTGAAAAAATAATTAGAAGAAGATATCAGAATATGGAACTATCTCCAATACTCATGGCTTGGCAGGGTTAACATAGTAAAAATGGACATCTTACCAAAAGCAATCTACAGATTCAATGCAATTTCCATCAAAATTCCAACAGAATACTTTACAGACCTTGATAGAAGATTTCTCAACTTCATATGGGATGCAATGAAAGCCGTCCTAAGAGGAGTTTTTAAAAGAACTAAAGGCCTTCATAAGCTATTGGAGACATCCCATACAAGCAACTTAATGGTATACCTGAAAGAACTAAGAAAAAAGAAGCAGACACACCCAGCAAGAGTAGACCACTAGGAAAAACCAAACTCAGGGCTGATATCAATAAATTAGAAACAAAGAAAATAATTCAAAGGATCAACAAAACCAAGAGCTAGTTCTTTGAGAAAATAAAAAAAAATCACAGACAAATTCTTAGCCAAACTAAGTAAATGGCAGAAAGACACTATCCAAATCAACAAAGTCTGAAAGAAAAAGATATAATAGGCACTGAGAAAATCCAAAGAACCATTAACTTTTATGTCAAAAGCCTATATGCCCCAAAATTTCAAAATCTAAATGAAATATACAATTCTCTTTAGATTCCACTTACCAAAGTTGAATCAACATCAGGTAAAGATAATAAATAGTCTTATAGTGCCTAAGGCATTAGAGGCAGCCATCAAAATACTCCCAACCAAAAAGAGCCAAAGGCTTTTTGATTTCAGAGCAGAATTCTATAAGACCTTCAAAGAAGAGCGAATACTGATATTCTCCAAATTATTTCACAAAATAGTAATGGATGCAACATGACCAAATTCCTTTTGTAAGACCACAGTCACCTTGATAAATCCACAAAGATCCCCAAAAAAAAAGAGAACTTTCAGACCAATCTATTTTATGTACAATGATGTAAAAATACTCAATAAAATACTTGCAAACCAAATCCAAGAACATATCAAAGATATCATCCACCATGACCAAGTAGGCTTCATCCCAGGCATGCAAGGGTGGTTAAGTATATGGAATCCATCAATATAATCCACCATATAAACAAATTGAAAAAAAGACCATTTTCTTAGATGCTGAAAAAGCATTTGACAATATCCAACAGTTATTCTTGTTTAAAGTCTTGGAGAGACCAGGGACAAAGGCACATTTCTAAAAATAGTAAAGATAGTATACAGAATATATACAGAATATACAGAATATATACAGAATAGTACATAGCTAAAATCAAACTAAATGAAAAGAATGTTAAGTCAATTCCACTGGACTTGGGGACAAGACAAGGCTACACACTCTCTCCAAATCTCTTCAATACAGTACTCGAAGTCCTATCTAGGGCAATAAGACAACTAAAGGAGATTAAGGGGATACAAATTGATAAGAAAGAAGTCAAAGTATCTCTATTCACAGATGATATGACAATATATAAAAATGACCCAAAATTTCTACTGTAGGAACTCCTACAGTTGAAAAACACTTCAGCAAAGTGGCTGGATATAAAGTTAACTAAAAAAAAAAAAAAAAAAAAAAAAAAAAAAACTCAAAAAAAAACACACTACACTCCTGTATGCAAAAGACAAATGGACTGAAAAAATTAGGAAAAAACACCCTTCACAATAGCCAGTTAAAAAAAAAAAAAACAAAAAAAAAATGTATTTTGGTGTTATCCTCAACAAGCCAGTAAAAAAACCTATATGAACAACAACAACAACAACAAAAAAAAAAAAAAAACAAAAACTTCAAGCCTCTGAAGAAAAAATTGAAAAAGATACCAGAAGATAGAAATATCTCTCATGCTCATGGATCAGTAGGATCAACATAGTAAAAATTGCCATTGTAACAAAAACAATCTACAGATTCAATGATATTCCCATCAAAATATCAACACAATTCATTAAAAACTTGAAAGAACAATTCTCAGCTTCATATGGAAAATAAAAAAAGCCAGAATTGGTAAAACAATCCTGTACAATAGAAGATCTTCAGTAGGTATCTCCATTCTTCATCTCAAGCTCTATTATAAATCAATAGTAATAAAAACTGCATGGTACTATAATAAAAACAATCAGTGGATCAATGGAATTGAAGTGAAGACCCATAAATAAATCCACACACCTATGGCCACTTGATTTTTGACAAAGAAGCCAAAACCAAGCAATGGAAAAAGGACAGCATCTTCAACGAATGGTGCTGGTCTAACCTGAAGTTTACATGTGGAAAAATGAAAATAGATCCATATTTATCACCCTGCACTAAACTGCAGTCCAAGTTGTTCAAAGACATCAACATGAAACCAGATACACTAAATCTGTTAGAAAAAAAGTGGGGAAGAGCCTTGATCTCATTTGCATAGATGATAAATTCCTCAACAGAACACCAAGAACACTGGCTCTAAGATCAAGAATTAATGAATAGGATCTCATGAAACAAAAAGCTTCTATGAAGCAAAGAACTCTGTCAATAGAATAAAATGACCACCTACAGCCTGGCAAAAGTTCTTCACCAACCCTACATACAACTGAAAGAGCTAATAAACAATATATATAAAGTGCTGAAGAAATTAAACTCCAATAATCCAAATAATCCAATTTAAAACTGGGGTACAGAACTATACAGAGATTTCTCCACAGAGGAATATCAAATGGTGGGCATTAAATGCTCAATATCTGTAGTCATCATGGAAATGGAAATGACATTCCATCTTAAACCCATCATGGCTAAGGTCAAAACCTGAATTTAATAGCAAGCTAGTGAGAATGTGGAGAAAGAGGAACACTCCTCCATTGCTGGTGGGTGTGCAAACTTATACAACCGCTTTAGAAATCAATCTGATGCTTTCTCAGACAATTTGAAATAGTGTTACTTCAAGACCCTGCTATACCATTCCTGGGCATATATCAAAGAGATGCTCTACCATTCAACAAAGATATTTGCTCAACTATGTTCATAGCATCTATATTCATAATAGCCAGAATAGGGAAACAAACTACATGTCTCTCAAAGGAACCATTGTTTTACAGAAATTGTGGTACATTTACACAGTGCGATGCTACTCGGGTATTTACAAAAGAAAAAAAGGAAACCATGAAATTTTCAGGGAAGTGATGGAACTAGAAATGATCATCCTAAGTGAGTTATTCCAAAACCAGAAAGACATGCACAGTATATACTCATTTGTAAGTGTATAATGGCCATAATATAGGATAAACATACTACAATCTGCAGACCTAAAGGAGCTAAATAAAAAGGAGGACCCTATGGAGGATGGTCAATTCTTATTCAAAAGGGCAAATAGATTCAACACCAGAAGTGACTGAGGAGAGGGAATAGGATGAGAGCCTAACATAAATATCCTCTGAAAGACTCTGCCCAGCAGGGGTTCAAACAGATGCTAAGACTCACAGTTAAACTTTGGGTAGAGCACAGGGAATCATAGGAAAGAGGGGGGGATAGAAAGTAGAAAGACCCAGAACTGGGAGGACCTCCATAAGAAGACCAACAAGGACAACAAATCTGGGCCCATGGGGACTTGCAGAGATTGATGCACCCACCAAAGACCATTCATGAAGAGGAACCAGACCCCTGCTCAGATGTAGCTGATCAGCAGCTCAGTCTCAGGTGGGATCCATAGTAAGAAGAGTAGGGGCTGGCTCTGACATGGACTCTGTTGCCTGCTCTTTGATCAGTTTTCCCTGGTAGAGGGGCATTGCCACACCACAAGAAAGAAAATGCAGGTAGTCCTAGTGAGCCTTGATAGGCTGAGGTCAGATGGTAGGAGAGAGGGCTCCCCTATCTGAGAATTGGAAATGGGCTAAGGGTGAAAGAGGAACAGAGGGGTGAAACCAGGAAGAGACAAGGGAGGGGGCTAAAATTAGGATGTTAAGTGGATAAATTATTTTTAAATTGTATTTATTTATTTATTACAAATTTATTCACTTTGTATACCCACTGTAGTTTCCTCCATCATCTCTTCCCAGTCCCACCCACTCTCCTTCTTCTCCTCCCTTATGCCTTTTCCATATTCTCCTGGTAGGGGAGGAACTTGTCCCCCTTCTAGCTGACCCTAGTTTATCAGGTCTCATCAAGGATGGCTGCACCATATTCCTCTGTGGCCTCAAAAGGGTGCACCCCCAGGAGGAGGTGTTCAAAGAGCTGAGTTAATTTCAGAAAATACATTATAGAAAAACAAATTTAAATTAATACAAGTTAAGTGTGAACAAATTAAATAAATGAATAAATAAATAAATAAGTAAATAAAAAAAAAAAAACACAAGAGGTAAAAGAATATCACACACCTGCAATTCAATAACTCAGAAAGCTCAGACACTGTTAGTGTCATGAATACATGCCATCCTAAGAAATTAAATATACTCTCTGCCAAATTTCAAATGCAAGATGTGGATGAAGATCAGCACAACAATTCTTGCATATATTCAAAACAAAATTAAAAAAATATTCCCTCAGATGAAAAATATTGATGTTGATGCCAGGCATGTTGGACAAATTTGAACACTAGACTGATTACATCTGTAAGTTCAAAACCTTTTGGTCTACATACAAACTTTCAGGACAGCCAAGGCTACAAAGAAACTTTTCTTCAGTGTCAAAAACAGAAACATGATCTTCTTTGGGAGCTTTTTTGATTCAATCAAATAAGTTCTGACCAAATTCACTATAGGCTTATTGTCATCCCATGATGAAAATGTAGTCTAACTTCAATGATCCTAAAATTCTGCAATAGCTCATACACTGTTCAAATGTTCACAGTCTCTTCTGATATACAAGAGAATCTTTTGGGTGCCACATCTTGTAACATCACAAGCAATTTACATCATTCCAACATAGATGTACAGAATACCCCTTTCCATTCTAGTAGAGAGAATGTGTACATATTGAGGGAAGACTGGATCAAAGAAAGAAGTTCAGCAAGGAAAACAACAAACCCTGATTCTGTTTCAAAAGTCTTAGATGGTCCTATCCCTGAAACATCTCACACATCCCCAAGATTGCTTACTTACATTTCCTATAGGCAGCACTCTATGGGAGGTGTCTCCTAACTTAGGTATCTCAACAACTGGTAGTGTCAAGATGCAACTCAGGCTTCACCCTCACCACTTCATGCAATGAACCTTTATATTATTATCTTCACTGGGGATCTGACTCTGCCAAATGCAGATGGCTGGCACTGTGCTGAATTGAAGCTACAAAGAAAGAATCTATTATTTTAAATTTTGCATTTTTTTTTTTTTTTTTTCAGAACCAGCACAACATGGGTGAGCCTGTCAAGTTGGATTCTACATTGGGGTGGACAAATTGGGATGGACCATACCACACTTGGACCACTTTTGGAGCAGGTTTTATATGAAGTTCCTTCCTGACACTAGGAATCACTTTGCCTCCTCTTTCCATTAACAGAAGAATTAACAGTGAGGAGTATTACTGTATGGACACCATATTAGGCTTCAAATCCAGAGCTATGACCTTTTCTTTGATGTTGATAATCTCCTTGAAAATTACTGTCTCTGTTTCAGCACGTGACTACTATCTGAACCTACCTAGTGATGCTTTTCTCAACAAACCAAAAATTTTTACATTTATTTTGCTCCACTTGTCTTTTTCTTTCACCGTGGTCCTGAATGTCTCACTAAAAATAACCATTCAACAGATTTAGTATTCCAAGTAAGAAATCCAACCTATTATTTTTTAATTCTGCCTTACTCAATTTCTCAAGGCTTGCACAGAGTAAGTATGATTTGCAGCTTAAATATCACACAAATGACCTCTAGCTTAATTTTCGATGGAGTCTTTTGTCCTATGATATGGACTTCCTCTGTCTGCATTATTCTCAACACTCTGATTTTCTAGGTCTTACAAGAACAGCTGATGAAGCTCTGTATACAGTTTTCTAATGTTTTTGACATCTTAAATCATGATGTTTTTAAATAAAAAGAGAACATTCCAAGGTTCTGTCCAGCAGTGAAATCAGTCTTTGCATATAATTTTTTGTTCCAATTTTCCACTTTGTTGCTGTGACTAAATCCCCTAACCAAAAGCTTGTCAGCTCATGAATGGGTTTATTCATTTAGTTTGGTACTGTCAGATCACAGTCCATCATTTTGGGAGCTTAGCATAGGCAAAGCCTATAAAAAGCAAACCTGTCTGAAAAGAAAATAAAACAATAAAAAAAAAAAAAAAGAAAGATGAAATAGCTACATGTGTCAAAGAAAATGTTAAATCTAAAAGTTCCGTACCACAAAACATCCAGGAACTCTGGGACATTATGAAAAGACAAAACATGCTAATGATCAGATTAGCAGAAGAATGAGATCAAAGGTCCACACGATATTTTCAACAAAATCATACAAGAAAAAATTTTCTTAACCTAAATGTCTATCAAGGCAAAAGAAACATACAAAATACCAAAGAGACTGGACCAGAAAATAAATTCCTCTTACCACAGAATAATCAAAACTCTATACACACAGCACAAGGAAAGAATAGGAAAAGCTTCAACAGAAAATAAAATAAAATAAAATAAAATAAAATAAAACAAAAAAAAACAAACCCAACTAACCAAAATCAAATAGACAAACAAAAAACAACCAAGAAATAAATAAAGGCAGATCTTTGAAATTAATCTTGTATTCTCAGTAAAGATGCTGGAAGTTGAAGAGATTAGACAGTGTGCTTCTGACTCTTAATAAACTACAGAAGCCAACACAAATTATTAAGCATCCCAGAGACTTTCAATCAGCAAATGGAGAAAATAAGATGCTTCATGATAAGGTCAAATTTAAACATATTTATCTATAAATGTAGCCCAACACAGGGTGCTAAATCAACCAACACCACTACCAAAATACCAGGATTTACAATCACTGTTTGTTGATATCTCTTAATACCTTTAACCAAAATTCACCAATAAGAAGACACAGGTTCACAAAATGGATGATAAAACAGAATCCATCCTTCTTCTAAATACAACAAAAACAGCTTCACATCAATCATAGACAGTATCTCAAGGTAAAGGGTTGGAAAAAGATATTCCAAATTAATGGACTGAAGTATCAAGCTGGTATAGCAATTTTAATATCTAACAAAACAGACTTCAAACAAAAACTAATCAAAAGATGGCAAAGTACAATACATATTAAAAGATATCCAGCAATATAACATTTCAATACTTAACATCTATGTCCCAAACATAAGAGCACCCAATTTATAAAAGAAAAACTTCTGCAGCTTGCATCACATCCTGGCCCTGATAAATGGATAGGGGAAGACTTCAATACACCACTCACACCAAAGACAGGTCCTCCAGCCCAAACTGAACAGAGAAATATTCCAGCTAACTAACATCAAAAACTAAATATACCCAAATAATGTTTACAGAACATTACACCCAAACAAAAAGATCATTCCCTCTTCTCAGAAACTCTTATACTGTTCTCCAAAATTGATGAAATACTTGAACAGTGGAAGTATCAAAAAATATAAGAAACTAGAAATAACCTCCTGCATCCTATCTGACCACTATGGTTTAAAGCAGCACATCATCAATAATAAAAACAGTAGAAAGCTTACAAACTCATGGGAATTGAACAACTCTCTACTGAATAAAAAAAATGGATCAAGACTGATATAAAGAAATTAAAGACTTTCTAGAAGTCAATGAAATGAATACACAACATATCAAAACTCACAGTACACAATGGAAGTGTTGACCAGAAGACAGGCCATAGCACTATTTTTTTCCATTCAGAAAAAAAAATTAGTGATCTCTTACTAGCAACTTAACATCACACATAAATACTCTAGAAAAAAGAAAGTAAGCATAACCAAAAGGAGTAGACACTGAAAAACTATTGAACGGTGTCTTCACTGGTAAAACCGAATGTTTCCACAGGAAAAAAAAATGGTGGATCCTATCAAAATTGATAATGATTAGATTTGAATAGTAGAGATCTCCTGACTAAGCAGAGGTAACTATTCATCAGACAGTGTGGTCATTCAGTCCAAGCTAACTTAATAAAGACTAAAGTTTTTTTTTTCTTAAATAAAAAAGGATACTTTTGTTGTTTCATATTAAAAACAGGTAAGAGTTTTAAAATGTTTTAAGTAAATTGAAAGGTATAAACTTGTTTGAGTTGGAATAATTTGGAGTGAATATAACATATTTGAGCAGCATGGTGATAGACCATGCATTTAATCCCAGCAGAGACAAGCAGTTCTCTATTAATTAGTAGTTTTCTAAATTCAGGAGTTACGATGACAGAGTGTTGGTGGTTCACAGCCTTAATCCTAGCATTTGGGGGGCACATACCTTTTACATATGGCCTGGGAGGCAGAGGCAGGCACATAGAATTTACAGTGATTTTATTTAAAAGCTGCTTTTAAAAGGCAGGCTGAAAATCAAATTGAATGCCTTTTATTATCTAGCAATAAATACACTTTAAGGTATATTTGTAAACTTTCAAATATTTTTTTAAACTTAATTGGGATATTATACTTTTTCTATTTCCAAAAACCATTTTGCTCTATAAAAGATATAATATGCCTAAAAGGTACAACCCTCACCCCTGAATTAGGGATGGGTCACTGTTTTGATTTAATCTTTTCAGGAGAATAAAATCATCCAACTAAAGAATATGGAGACCACTGGACACGAGAAACTTCTGAAGAAAATGACAGATCACCAAAAGAAAATGTCAAAAGAGAAGGAATAAACTGGCCAAATGGTATCACTCACCTTCATGTTGTCTCTTCTGCCTTCTACAGACATAAGTGCAAATTGCCTTTATGTGATTGCTAAAGAACAATCCAAAATCTCTATCTCATATCAGAAAAGCCACCTGGTAAGAAACAGAGGAAAACAGAAAAATAAGGGATGATTCTATTGTCATGAATCTCATAGTCTTCTGGCATGGTGTGACTTCTGTACTTAACACAAAGTTCAATAATCAAGAATGTGTACAGTGTTTGTGAAAGAATGAGGAGGTGAGAAAAAAAGCCAAAAACATAAGCCTAAATTATAGCCAAGTTTACATGAAAAGACCTAAGGAAACTCTAGCATGAAAAATGTGCACTGGACCAGAAATACCTTTGATTTTCTAATTAATACAAATTAAATAAACACATATTTCACAACTGCTACAAGCAAACACAAAGTGACACCTAAACTGTTATATTTCTAACCATCCACCTACTACTAACCTCCTTTCCAGAGAGCCCTTTTGCTCTGGAAGTGGAAAATGGAGTTGATCATAAAGATAAGCTATGGCTTGCAGTCCCTCATATCCCCTTGTGGGTTCAGGCACATCCCAGCCCTTGCCAACACTCACACACAAAACAATGTTGGAGAATAATTTAATATGTTTCCTGATGCATGGATTATGTCACAAGATGTGGAATCTGCCCTATCCACTTACCTAAAACCAGGCACACCTGACAAAATTCTGTATCTCAGAAATTCATTTTGTACCCTGGAATTAAATTTCTCTAAAGCATGCCATTGTGACTGGTGGTAGACGAAAGTTTAAAAGAAAAAAAGCAAATAATCAATTATTGCTGAAGGATGATCACCACCAACTCTTTTCTGCCAGTTTCAAAACTATTTGTAAAATTTGTTACAAAAAAACCGTATGTGGAATACAACATTCATCATTTCTAGAAATGAGACCTTCAGTTTTCCAATCTGTCCACTGCAAAACCAATGCCTGTGTGTGCACACTAGATAGTGATATTATAAGCACCATGACTTTCTACTGCCCAGGCCACAAAGTCTTCACTTCTCTGGACAATCAAAATTCAGGAAGGGTCAGAGGCCAAGGGTCTGCCAAGATCACCACAGAACCACAGCCTGAACTACAGTCCATCTCATTCAAAGCAATTCAGGCTGAGATATCTCAGCAGCCTGCTCTTCTTGGCCTGGGGACAATGGCCCCACACTCAGCATGACATGGCCTCTGGTCTCTCTCACAGTTCTTTAGAGCTACATCAGAGGAAAATCCCAGAACAAACCCATAAACTACTTCCCACTGTTGTTCCTGACTTTTAGGCCTGCCCAGAGTCCCTCATTACCTTGAACAATGGAGCTGAGTCTCAGGACAGTAGTAGATCTCTACCAGTGGATCAAATATCAAATAGTGCAGATAGCAGAGGCATTCTAGCTTTGCCCTAACCCTTATGGGCACACAGAACACTAGTGTTTTTATACAAGAATGAAAATCACAATTATTCAATTTTAAAACCTTCTAGCGCAGAGAGGCAGAGAAAGCACCCATCTGACCCTGTTACTCACCAAGAGGAAAAAGCTCCAAAAGCTCACCAGCTCAGATGACAGCTCAGGGGCCATAGACCAAAGGAACCCAAGGCCAAAGGCTTTCTAGATCAAAACTCAAAAAGCCAAAAAGCTACCAAGCTAAACCTCCTTCCACTTTTAAACTCTGTCTTAAATACATTTCAGCTGAAAGTTCAAGTTCCACTTACTCCTTAATCCCTGTCAGCTGGTTTCTTGCTTTGCCTCTTGACCTAGGGTTAACATTATTAAATCCTATGCACAGAGAACTTTTGAATTAAAGGTATGTTCTAGGGATGAGGAAACCATACCATAATCACCTGTTTACAATAAACAGAAAGTTCTTGGAATTAAGGTTTGTGTTAGGGCTCAACCACACCAAACAGAGCAATGGTTTTTACAGTTCACAATCTGAGGGATCACACTGGGATCAAATATCCTGCAACATCCTCATCTTGGAAATGTTTTAAAATACAATCTTCCACTGTACCAGGGCAACTGCTCATCTTCCCAGATACAAGGTCATTTATTCCATTACACGATCAGTGTCCAGTGCAGTCACCTCTACCTCATAGTTGGGAAGTCCTTCAGACAAACTTCAGTCAAAGCCAAAGAGTAACAACCATTAAAGAAACAAATGGCCATGAATTTGAAAGCAAGGAGTAGTTAATGGGAGCTCAATGAAAATGAGAAATAAAACAAAAAGGATATGGGTGTACCTAGGAATGTTGGAGTAGAAAGTTCATTATAGATAGACGAGAGAACATAGTCAGACAGAGGGAAATCTGGGACAGTGTAAAGTTGACATGACCCTGAGCTATGTGAGATGAGAGAAGAGAGGGAAGTGGAGAGCCAGAACAAAGGGCCAGGAGGATAAATGATAAATGAAAAATACCAGGTAACCAAAATGGTTGGAATACATAAGGAAGGACAGCTGGGAGGAGGGCAGCTCAACTCCTGGGCTAGAGATCTGTGATTGACACCCATACCTTGTAACAGGTAAGGACTGAGGGATGCTGGGAGAACCTGACAGCCAAATCTATTTGATTGTTAAGTAGCCACCTTAACCATTTATCCCATCATTTGAGACATAAGAGTAGAGAGGAATGAGAAGGTTGAAATGATTTCATTATAATCTTAAAAATTATTTTTAAAAGTTGAAAATGGCTTTATGGTCCAATATTCTTCAGGGAATTCAAGTATATACTAGAGCACACAAAGTATTACTCACACCTTTTCTCTCAGGTTGTGCATTTTCAAATGGGGGGAGGGGAAAGCATTCCTGTTAGGCACTACCACCCCACTTTGTCCAGATCTTCTGTGTTTGAACTAGTGTAACTGTAAAAATTTGCTTTCCAGAAACAAGTTCAGCAACTAATCCATATTCTTGATTCTCTTTGTGTATAACTCCCAGCCCTAAGCATACACATTTCACATTTACTGACCATCTAAAATTGATTACCATTATCATTGCCATCTTCCCTCTTCCCCCTCTCTTTCTGTGTTGTGACAACACCAGCTTCAAAAAATAGGTCAGTGAACTCAATTCTTACACAGGTCCCTCTTAATTTGTAATCACCCACCTCCAAGCAAACAAATAAACAAACAAAAAAACCTAGGGAGGTCAGTGGACACTCATTTGCTGATCTCTTTTACCTCACACTGACCAGTCAGGGCCCACCTGAAAGGAGTTGAAGGATTGTGTTCTAGGCACTGGGCAGTAGAGGTAGCATTCAGTGTTTAAATAAAGTGTAAGCTACATAACATGATCTGCAGGAGACATTGCTTTAAACAAAAACAAAAACCAAAGCACTAGAGAAAAAGGAATGTAATTCTTAATGACTGGGGATTATCAGAGAATATTAATGACTAAGAGAGTAGAGCAGTGATGCATCAACAAAATAAAATTTAATAATACCAACAACTGACTTATTTATTTATTTATTTATTTATTTATTTATTTATTTATTATGTATACAGTGTTCTGCATACATGTACACTTACACACCATAAGAGAACACCAGATCTCATTATAGATGTTGTGAGCCACCATGTGGTTGGTGGGAATTGAACTCCTGACCTCTGGAAGAGCACCCAGTGCTCTTAACCTCAGAGTTGAAAAAGAAAACACATAGGCATACTGACTTTGAAAAACACAGGCTATTCTCTTGTAGAGGGAAAGCCATTAATATGATACTGTTCAATGTTGTCCCTGTGTACAATATTAGCTGCTGAGACCTGTAACCTGACAAAGCTTTAGCCAATAGCCTGTGTCTCAAATTTGAACTGACAGAACTGTGTCAATGAGGATTGTACATATGAGCATAGGACAGTCCCCTAATTCAAAATTCAATATTCACTGGATCAAGTTACCTGACCTAAAGTGTACACACACCAATTTGGTCTGTTTTCACTCACATTCATGAATTAATAAATACACATTGGAAAATTACAAATTAAAAAACCTCATCCTGCCACATTTCTGGATAATCCTGGTGAGCAAATATGTGTATCCCGGGATCCTAATCTCTAACAGGCCTGGTTAACATACAACTTGTCTATGTCGTGTTTTACATGCAGTCTTCCCTCAGCTAAATTATAATTGATGGCACTAGTTTTTTAGCAATGGTAAATCCTTTACATCATCAGTTCTACTCTTCTGTATCACAATTTAATACTGGAGTGCTCTCTGACACAGGACATACCATTTACAACCCCCACAAAATCCAAATGGATCATTTAAAATTGAGAGAACCAGACCTGACACCAGCAAAGGTCACCAAGAACTATGCCTAAAAAACATCACCTAAAGGTCACCAGACTAGTGACTCTACCCCAAGATCATCAGGAACTAGGCCATGGGTCATCAATTCCAGAAACAAGGTCATAAGATTTCCTATCCAAGGAGTAGCCTGAAGATAACCACAAGAATGGAAAGGTACCTTATGTCAGGGCAGGGTATTTGTGCTGAGCAGCCCACTAACCTTGTAGTAAAACCATTCCATGGCACAGAAATTACCCAATGTTCCTGAAGCCTATAGATACCTCGCTCAATGTTAGTTATGTTAGCTAGCCGATCACTTTGTAAAATCTTACCTTTGCTGAATGTCACCCAATCCTGTAACTATAAAACTGGAACTTCCTTGTACTTTCTCAAATCCAAATCAATCAAAACCCTGACATGGGGCTGCTTGGGGCTCTCCTCTCTGATCCACTCTGTTGATGGTGGAGAGACTGAGCTTAAGTGCAAATAAAGCTTTTTGCTCTTGCATATGTGGTCCAGCTCCTCGTGATCTTTTGGTGACCCTAAGATCTGGACATAACATTTGGGGGTTTGTACTGTATCACCAAGACCCCAAGCATTCCTGTCACATGGAGCTGAGTACCACCTGTAAGTGAGAACTCTGTCCATGTCTGTTTATCTGCTTTGGTCTCTGTGTTTCTCTAGTTTCTGTTTTTTTGGCCTGTAGGCAAAATCTGTAATCAGTGTGGGCAAAAAGATTAGAGTTGATGCTGTAGAGAGAGGTGGGCCACAGGGGGTCCAGACCCCCTTTGAAGGGGTGCATCTGCAAAGGGAATTTAGCACTCAGTTTTCTGTGATCTCTTGATCTAAGAGGGGGTGAATGTGTCCCTATCTGTAAAAGGTGGTAGAGAACCCAGTTTTCTGTGATCCCTGGATCTTTGGATAAGGACAAGGCAGGTATCTCCTGCAGCACAGATTCACTGATGTCCAACTTGCAGTTTTTCCACTGCATAAGTGATGGGATCTGTTGTCTGGCTCTCTTTGTTTTTCTGCTGTGCAAACAGTGGGATCTGGATGTTTGTGTCCTTTTGTTTGACTTTCTTGTCTGTTGCTACCTGTTTTTTGTTACTGGGACTGACAAGGACATGGTACAGAATCCTTCTATCCCCTAGACTTGATTCTTACCCATTTCAGGGAGGATTAAGCCATGCTCCACAGGCTCTGGTGACTGTGGCAAGGAGGTGCCAGAGACAGATACAGTATGGGGAGCCCCAGCCTTGGCACCTTTGCAACTGTTCTCTGGTCTCTGGTCTGGCATAGCTTAACTACTGCTCTGGCCTCTGGTCTGGTAGAGATCAACAGGTATGTTGTTGCTCCAGTCTCTGTTCTCGTGAAACGATAGGCTGCCATTTGAATCTCTGGTGTAGTTGGCTGGAAACTGATTCTGGGGTAGGCCACCACTAATGGAACAGGATAGAGGGCCCATAGAGAGACAGGCAACTGTTCTGAGTTTTGGTATTTTCTTCTTCCATTCTCTTTGTACACATTGTACCCAGTACCTTCTTTTATTGTGCTGTTCTTTTGTGGTGTTGTTTGCTTGTAATGGTCTCAGTGGGCCAGTGACCAAACAGCTGTGCTCCATGGTGACTTTGCCATCCTCCCAGCACTACAAGCTGGGACACCTCTGGTCACCAGTAGGGAACACACACATTTCCACATGGTTTGCTGGGAAGGCTTGGTTAGAGAGGGGTCTGTGTGCAGAAAATCCTGCTGTGCTGGACCTCTTTTTGCCTCCTTGCTTCCTCTCTGAGGAAAGTTGGTGACCTGAGGTTAGTTCTGGCTTGGAACAATGAGTGCCAAAAATGCTCTTAGCCAAAATGTATTGTGGTTATAACTGTTATCATTATTTGGTTAGTGTCCCCTGTAGCCAAGCCTGGCCTGAAACTAAACACTTATAAGATTACCTTAAATTTCTGAACCTTTTGCTCCACCTCTTATCAACTGAGCTACACTCCCAATCCCACAAACTTCTTCTTTTTTTTTTTTTAGCCATAGGTGGCTTCAACAAGGAAGTGAACCAAACTCAAATAGGGAAGGCTTGGCTCCACTGAGCTCCTGGGTCTGAGCCTGTGTACTGGCACTGTACACAGAATACCCACCTGAGTACCTTGATATGTCACTTATTAGCCTGGCTGTACTTATGAGATTGCCACCTGAGAATGAAGCCAATTCTTTTTTAGTCAAGGTCTCATACTGGCAACTAAAAGAATTTTATTAGAAAATCTTAGAAAGCACATGTATGATTGTGGTTTGAATGGGTGGGGAACCTCTGTCAATGTGCTCCCAAAGTGCTAAAGGATGTAAGCATGGGGAACGGGAGGGGTAGATGAGGAATTCACCATGTCTCGGTATCTACCCCTACCCCCAGAAAATGAGTTGCTTTACTTAATCACCAATGCAAGAAAAAAAAATAGCTAGAATGCATTTGAGGTTCAAGGTTTAGAAGTGAGGCTGCAGGGGTCCTTTTGCCAATGCTTTCGAAGAACTGCATCCATTCAAGTGCAATGTTTGTAAATTCACACTGAGCAAGGAAGGCAGGGAAGGGAAGGGGAGGGGAGGAGAATAAAAAGGAGGACAGGGGAGGAACATGTTCAAACATTTCCTGTCAAGAAAAGAAAAAGGAAAAAAAATCTTAATGAAGTCCCACTTTTTGTATGTGTGCCCAAGAATTTATTTTATTATTATTTATTTATTTATTTTTGTGTTAAATATTTTTTTTTTAATTTTTTAAACCTTTATTAAGTACACTTTATTCACTTTGTATCCCCACCATAAACCCCTCCTTCCTCCCCTCCTAATCCCACCTACTTTTCCCTTTCATCACGAATGATCCTCCCCAAGTCCACTGATAGGGGAGGTCCCCCTCTCCTTCCTTCTGATCTTAGTCTGTTAGGTCTCATCAGGAGTGGCTGCATTGTCTTCCTCTGTGGCCTGAGATCAAACAGCAGGTCAATCAGTTTATGTTAGAGGCAGTCCCTCTTCCCATTACTATGTAACCCACTTGGACACTAACTGTCATGGGCTACATCTGTGCAGGGGTTCTAGGTTATCTCCATGCATGGTACTTGGTTGGAGTATGAGTCTCTGGAAAGACCCTGGTGTTCAAATTTTCTCATTCTGTTGCTCTCCTTGTGGAGTTTCTGTCCTCTCCAGATCTTACTATTTCCCACTTCTTTCATAAGATTCCATGTACTCTGCCCAACAGTTGGCCATAAGTCTCAGCATCTGCTTTGATAGTCTGCAGGGCAGAGCCTTTTAGAGGGCCTCTGTGGCAGGTTCCTAACTTGTTTCCTGTTTTCTTCTTCTTCTGATGTCCATCCTCTTTGCCTTACAGGATAGGGATTGAGCATTTTAGTCAGGATCCTCCCTCTGATTAGTTTCTTTAGATGTACAGATTTTAGTAGGTTTATCCTATATTATATGTCTATATGAGTGAGTATATACCGTGTGCCAAGAATTTTTAAGTTGTGTTTATGTGTACATTCCTTTCATCATATTTACATATATATATCTAAACGTTTGCTGAATAATGGTGTTTCAATGTCTTTCCCACATTTCAACTGAATTATTTTTGGGCACTAAATCTAAACCTAATTCTTATCAATATTTGGAGGTTTTACTTGTTTTGAATGTGTGGTTTTATTTTCTTAGTTAACAGTGTATACACAGTCCCTTACACCAGGGTCATCATATTTGGGTCTCTAACAAAGTAATGAAAAACAGTAAATAGTACTAATAATGTTAAAGACTAAAATGAAAATAACTGAGTGCATTGTACAATGATCTCAGATGCTCTTTTCAGACAGGACATTTTATGATGAATTTTTTTCATGAGGCACAAAATGCCTGTTAAGCTTCAGCCTTGTTTACAACATTCTCTTGAAAACAATGTTCAAGATGCATCCTGAAGTCATAACATCAAATGATGTACAGAGAGGACATAATCACCTTTGCAGATATGGTCTCCCAGGGATAAGTATGGTAGGATTCAAAGCCCAGGAAAATTTCTGAAGATACTTTCTGAGGATATGACTTCTCATAAAACCTAATGAAAAAATAGATTCTTCCCAGAAAATGAACATGTACATAAAACCAACTACATATAAACAGGTACAGAGTAAATGTCAGGAGAGGGACCAGGTTAAAAAAACTAACACCAAATAAGTATCACTGTTGCTGTATCTGGAATTTCTATCTTGTTTGGAATGCAGAGACAAGAAGACTGTTAACCCCTGTATTTAAGGCAGGGCATCTGCATAAAGAAAAGCAATGTTTCCATTCTCCTGTTCTTTTTTCTCCTCCCCTTTCTCCTCCTTCCTTACCTCCTATATGTGAAGCAAATGTTCTACCTCTGAGTTGTATTCCTACCTTCTGTACAAAACAGGCAGAAACAGATAGTCTTTGGATATAATAAAGCCAGATGCTAAACCTCACTAAAGCTTAAAGGAAGTAACTTGTTATGGGATAAATTAAAGAGAACACAGAGAAGGCAACAGGCATAGAGGAGGCTGTCCTAGTAACAGCAGTAACAGAACAAGATAAAAAGACTTCAGGAATTGTTTTTTACAGATGGCACAATGGCTGGCATTAACAAATAAAATGCTACATGCTTCCATCCTTTAGGTGGGAATTCTGTATTACTATCAGATTATGAAGACTTTGTTAAAGGAATTTACTGTTTAAAAGGTTAATTGTCCTTCCACAGATAGTTACTGTGAATTAGGTACCCAATACTGTGCTAAGTCCTGAACACACAAAAATGATTGATGTAAACACTACTCTTTCTCTATAAGCTTACAGTCTTGTGGGGTAATCCACCATAAACAAACCCATAGACCATGCATAGAAATGTATACATCACATAAATTCCACTATGAAACCTAAAGGAAAGCAAGAGGTACCTAACACCCCAGAAAGGATAAAGAACATACATATTCAAAGGCTGAGAGGTGAGAACATTTTAGTTCAGTAGGGTAAATGAAAGAAGGTGAATTTATTTGCAGTATACTAGGGAAGAAGAAAGGAATGATGATGATGATGATGATGATGATGATAATAATAATAATAATAATAATAATAATAATAAATAAAGAGGGATGATAGCCATCCCTCTCTGCTGCTGCTGTTCTTTTCATCCTTGCACCCTCTCATGTGTTTCTGTGCCCTCTAGTGGTGACCGGAGGCAACTTCTCCATCATTTCTCCCTGTAACTGTTGATGGTTTAATCAGCAGAGCCTGCAGGGCTGGTGGCCCCCAGGGACAGCCTATGAGGGCGAGGCTTGGGCAGGTGACTCCAGGAAGTGACCATGCTCCCTCAGCATTGTTCCGGTTGGAACTCGGAACACTGGTTGCCAGGTAACCAGATGCCAGCAGCAGCAACAACTGCCTGGACAGACCAGCTCATCCAGAGGAGCTGGAGAGAGGAGTCTGTTCTTCTGCTTCCAGACCTCCAAAGGCTTAGGTCTCTTGGAAGCCAACGGTGGTCGCCTGGGCCGCTACTGAAGACATGTGGTGCGCTCACTGACACGTTTCTGGCCTGTTCCCCACCGGGAGACCAAGGTAATCAGGGCCGCTGTGTGGTGGGGGAGCTTTCTGGTCCACTCCCACCCCCCATCCACCGCGGTTGCGGCCTGGGCGAATGTTCCTGTTGGGTCACTGAGGAACACGTTTCATGCCCGCTTCCCTCTTCAGTGTAGGGAAAGGGGTCGTTGGTGCCCCTCGGGGTTTGCAAACTTCAAGCCTTCCTCCTGCCATGGTCCTTCCTCAGAGCGAAAGGAAGCTAGCCTTCCTGCATGGTATCCCCATTGCTCAGCAATGATGGCGTGAACTTCGTGGAGCTGATGATCCCCTATTTGCCCACCACTCTTTCTGGCCCTTTACCCAAAGTTTGGGACCACCAGGGTGGTTCTGGACCAGATCTTGAAAAGGCAGGTGATTGGCTCCACCAGGGATCCAAACGTCAGACCTCTTCCTGCTGTTTCCCAGGGCCTGTGTCCTAACAGAACTGGGGCCACTGAGTCCCAGCAGCCTGGGCCCCGGGCCTGGATCTTTAAAGTGACATGGCCAAACATGGGAGATTGGCAGAGGTGAGGCTCTAGGAGGTGCCATTCATCTTCCCCAGGGAGTGTCATACACCACCCTTTCTCAATCCCTGAGCGTTCTTTCCCTGTTTGTGTAAAGGATTCTGGACCCCATCTGTAGTGTTTGGGATAGATGAAGCTCCCAACACCCCCAAACCCCTTCCTGGGAAGATTCAAATAGTTCTTTCCAGACGTCTGGGTGGGTTGGGGACACGGACCTTAGGGGTGATACCCCCGTGGACAGTCACAGGTATAGATCCTTCAGGCCCGACTGTGAGGAGGACCATCAGACAGATGTGAGTGGGCTTGGAGTGGAGGGTGCAGTAAGTGGGGAGGGGCATTTGGGGCGTCCAGGGTGGAGGACCAATAATGGCCAGGAGCCTCGCCTTTGGAGTTCTCGCCCTAGGGACAGTCCCCTCGACCTTGCCTGCTGGTTGAGGACAGAGGTCTTCCCTAGGCTCCTGGGTTTTGAGCAGCAGAGGGAGTGACAGGAGAGGAAGGGTCCCGGTAGACACCCATGCCCTCCCCCAACCACAGCCGAAAAGGAAGGCCAGGCTCCTGACCCGAGTCCCTCTGCCCTGCTCTTGCCCGCAGAGTCATCTTCTTGTTCCTGTCCCAGTGGCTGCAGAAATTCCCCCAGGATATCTGTGGGGCCCCGGACCTGACCATCATGATGCGGCTGCTGGACAATGCCAGGATCCATGTGCCCACTGCAGAGTTGGACCACCAGGCCAGGGAGATCCTTCAGGCAATGGAGGAGCAGGAGGCCAAGAGGCTGAGGAGGAGGAGGAGGAGGAGGAGGAGGAGGAGGAGGAGGAGGAGGAGGAGGAGGATGAAGAGCCCGGGGAGGTGTCTGGAGAACCTGCAGCTGGTTCCAGCCCTGGGTCGCACTGGGAAAGTGTCCTGAAGCTCTGGCCAGGAGAGCAGAGCTGGACGCGAGTCAGCTTGACCATCCTTCAGGAAGGAGAGGGGACTGCGCTTTCCCAGGCATGGAGAGGCCATCTCAGGTGAGCTCACCCCATTCTGGGTGCCTTCAGGATGCCCCTCCCATACCGGCTAACAGCTCACCCCTTTCTGTGCTCAGATCCTGGACTCTTTGGGGCCTCAACTGCAGAGCCACCAATGCAGGTGTACTCAGGGAGCAGGAGACATGGAGATTGGCTTGAGGTGCAGACGCTAGGCCCCAAGAAGATGCTGAGTTCCTGGAACTGGTGGCTGCGGGACTCTCATTTGTGTCAGAAGCTGGACTACAGCAGCTGTGGGCTTTAGCATCAGAGGACGTGCAGTCCCTTGTGGACTTGGTGGATGAGCTGCTGTTTCTCTCCACTGTGGTGCACTTGGGGGCACCCTCATCCTTGGGTGCACTTGGGCATCCTCGCTGCCCAAGGTGGACATATAGTCGGTACAATCACTGGCTGAGCTGCACCCAGCGCCTGCTCCCCTTAGAGAAAAGATTCCCTTTATTTTGTATATTTTTAAATTGCTGTTTTTCACTGATGCGTTATTGTTGTTGGCTTCCCATTATTATTAAAAAGGTGTTGCTTACTCATCTTAAGTGATGTATTCAGAGATGGGGCCTCCCCATCAGCCCACAGTGGATGGAGCCATTCATGGGCTGTGGTCCTGGCTGAGCCAAGGGGTATGGAGTCTGTTTTTGTCGAGAGTTTCCTGCGAGTTGGGCATGTGCATCCATCTATAGAAGATGCTGCCAGGTGTGTAGTTGGTGCACAGGGGGTCTACTGGGATAGATTGAGCCCCATAAAAAAAGCCCAACAGGGCCAGTGCTTGACAGCAGAATTTTGGGGCCACAGCTGGGCCAAGAGCTAGGCTCTGAGGACCAGGACCAGGAACAGTACCAGGACACAGATCTGTGGACATTTTCCCTGAGGGGGAAAAAAAAACCTATAATTTGAGATACAGAGTACATTTTGGGGGATCATTTAAATACATGATATTTCTACATAGCCATGCCTGTTTTAGAACTCAAACTTTGGAGATGGGCATGGTGGCACAAACCTGTAATCCCAGCACTCAGGGAAGAAGAGACTTGAATTTGAGGCAAGCCAGGTCTACATAGTAAGTCTAGGACAGCCAAGACTACACAAGGAAATTATGTCTAAAAAACAATAAATAAATAAATAAAAAATAAATGAACGAACAAACACAAAAGAGAGCTCACTGTGTGGACCAAGCTGACCATAATCTCAGAAAGATTAGGTTGCCATGGGCTCCCAGATCTAGAATGACAGGGATGCACCTCTGAGCAAAGCTAAGATATTTTTAATGACTTATTCTTGAATCAAGGAATGAAAGGATAAAATAAGATGTACAAAGGTAACATTTTTTTCTTTTAATGAACAGTAATAAGTCTTCAAATTCTCCATTTATTTACAATTGCAAAATCATTTCTGATGTTGTCAGTAAGTGGCTTTTGTCCTTTGCTTTAATTTCATCCATTGAAAAATGTTTGAGTATGCATGTGCCATGAGAGGACAACTTATTGCTGTTTACTATTTGTTTACATCCCATATATGAGTTTTCGACATGAAACCCAAAGTGTCTTTTGACAAGTGAAAAAACCTGGCCCTTATTTTGATTTAAAAATGATTTGTGTATGTACTGGTGTGTGAATTTGTATATACAAAGGCCCAAGTATAGAAATATTAGAAAAATTCTATAGGAGTAATATGGGCTACCCAGAAATTGAGCTCAAATCATCAGGCTTAGAAACAACCAACTATGCCCACTGAGACAATTCTCTGACATTCTCTTGTAGATCTGAGACAGTGTTATGAACAAGTCTTTACTCCTAAGAATGAACTAACAGATTAAAAAAAATGACAGCATTATATCATTTTAATTTGGAAATAGCATTTATTACTAAAATTATTTGATGTTCTTCCATCCTTATATAACACTAAGTTTATAATCTCGATAGGAGACAATATTTTACTGATGTAATATTTCATTTAAGTTTGAGTATCAATGAACTCAGTGGGGAATGTCTGTGGTAAGCAAAACTGTCAACATGACTTTGAACATCATATAACAATGACCAAAATAAACCCCACAAAGCTGTCACCAAGTCTTCACACATTTGTCATGGCCTAAGAACCCATAGTCAGATTACACAGACACACACAACATGCTGTTTTGAAATAAATATCATTGCTGTTACATTATTCAGCACCTCTAGATAATTCTCTCAGAAGGCAGTACTTCAACATTAGGTGCCATATAGTAACTAATGGGAACATAAGAAGAATGGAACTTCAAATAACATATATATGTGTGTATATATATATTCATATATATGTATGCATATATACATACATACATATACACTATTAAGAATTTTAAAATTAACGTTGGTAAAAATAGAACACATTGGGGGAACATCTTCCACCCTTGGACGTGTACTCAGAAAGCTGACATAAGAATCAAGACTTCAAATGCAGCTTTGCCTAATTACTGACATCCAAATCAGGCTTGAAAACAAACATCTTAAAGGAATTTGTGAAAATGAAAAACAAGCACCACGCTTTCTCAGAGGCCCTTCATTGAAAAGCATGATCACACACCACGTGGTATAAATAAGCAATGGATCACATAGATGATGGGAATCCCATTCTATACTTTTCAGCAGAAAAATACCTATCAGCAAGTGGAAATGCATTAGATCAACAGCAGCCACAGAAAGAATAACAGAATTACCTAATAAACTTCTGTGATTGGATTTGATACACATACATCAAACTTCAATACCTACTCCAATGTTTCAAAATATAGAACACAACCACAATTGGTGACTTCCTCCATTACATTATAAGTGAACATGGTAAATAATTTACTTCCTCCAAGGCTATGATGAAAAACAGATTTAAAATGTTTCTTTTTTTGAGTAGATTCTTAGGGTGTACAGATTTTAGTATGTTTATCCTGTATTATATGTCTAATACCCACTTATGAGTGAGTATATACCCTGTGTGTCTTTCTGCTTCTGGGATACCTCACTCAGGATGATCTTTTTCATGATTTCCTTATTTTTAAATGCTGAGTAGTATTCCCATGTGTAAAAGTACCACAATTCCTATATCCATTCCTCAATGGAGGGGCACCTGGGTTGTTTCCAGCTTCTGGCTATTACAAATAAAGAAGCTACAAACATGGTTGAGCAAATCTCATCATTCTGTACTAGAGCCTCTTTTTGAGTATATGCCTAGGATGGATCTTGAGGTAGCACTATTCCTAATTTTCTGAGAAAGTGCCAAATTGATTTACAAAGTGGTTGTGTCAGGGACCATCTGTGGGAACTCACCAACTTTAGGGACCACCTGTAGGAACTCACCAACTTGCCTCAACTTGCCCGTTCCCTTACCTGCAGTAAACATACTGCTTGGCAGCAGCAGAGATGTGCTCACAGAACCGTGGCTTACCACAAGATGTTTCAGGCCCCTGGCCGAGAAGAATCTGTAACTTTTCACCCACCCTACTTCCTCATCCTGAACCCTTTATAAAAGCTGATTTTGCTGAGTAAAGTTAGTCCTTGACAAGCACCTATTTGCTTGGACTCGTTTTCTCTCTCTCGCCCATCTTTTCACAGGATCGGGTCCGCCTTTGCCCCCCAAATAACTTAGCTCTGCTGGCTGGGGCATGGTTGTACGAGTTTACATTCCCAGCTGCAGTGGAGGAGTGTTCTCCTTTCTGCACTTACTCTCCAGCATGTGATGTCACTTGAGTTTTTTATCTTATCCATTCTAATGGGTGTAATGTGAAATCTTGGGGTCATTTTGATTTGCATTTCCCTGATGATTAAGGAAGACTTTTGAGGGGACAGGAGTTCCACAAGGAGAGCAACAGATGAAACAATACTGGGCACAGGGGTCTTTTCTGAGACTGATACTCCAACCGAGAACCATGCATGGAAATAATCTAGACCCCTACAACCCCTGCCCAGTGAGTTCCCTAGTAATGTGAACAGGAACTGTCTCTGACATGAATTCAGTAGCTGGCTCTTTGATCACCTCCCCCTGAGGGGGGAGCAGGCCACAGAGCAGGACAATGCACCCAATTCTGATGAGACCTGATAGGCTAGGGTCTGATGGAAGTGGAGGAGGACCTCCCCTATCAGTGGACTTGGGTGTGGAAATGGGAGGAGGTTTGGAGGAGGGTAAAGGAGAGGATGAAGGATGGGGCTACAGCGTAGATATAATGTGAATAAACTGTAATTTATAAAAATATAAATAAAATTTTAAAAAGTAAAAAAAGGAAATGATCTTCCGTTATTAGATTGTTTTTGTTTACATCCCAGGATGTTGTTTTATCAGAAAGAGATTCTCTGTATGGCCTTGACTGACTTGTCCTGCATTGTAGACCAGGCAGGCCTTGTACTAACACAGATCCATCTGCCTCTGCCAGTCATAATGCTGGTATTATAGGCATTTGCCAACAGTCCAGGCTTTGATTTTTTTCTTTTAATTTAATATTTAATTTAATTTAATGTGTTTTAATTATGAGGCATGGTGTCTTAGTGCATCGTTGCCAGTCCAGGACTCTCTTTGTAAACCAAGCTAACCTTGAACTCACAGAGACCCACCTTCATCTGCCTCCAAAATGCTGGGACTAAGGATGTGTGCCACCATGCCTGACAAGACTTTCTTATAGCCTAGGCACACCATGGGATTTCAGACATATCTAGCCATGCGGGTGCAAAGGAACCTGTTTTTTTTTTACAAGATTTCTCTTTGTAGCCATGTATGTCCTGGACTTGTTTTATGGACCAGGGTGATATTTAACTCACACAGCAGCTTGCTTGTGTCTCCTGGAGAGATGGGATTAGAGACATGTGCCAACATACCTGGCTCAGATTTTTTGTTTTAAGCTTATTTTTGTTTTGTTTTTAAGACCGGGTTTCATTGTATATACCTGTCTATCCTGGACTCTCTTTGTCAACCAGACACAAATTGAACTCACTGAAATTGGCCTGTGTCTGCCTCTTACGTGCCTGGATTAAAGGCTTGTGCAGGCACACATGGCAAGGCCTTAGACTTGTAAGGATTTGTTTAAGGGAGGGATTCATATACCCTATCTTTTTATAAGTTTTCTGAGTGGGTGAATGAGGGGACCTCTGATTACTATTATCAGTGTGATCAGTGTGTGTGTCTGTGAGTGCATAGATGTTAAATCAGTCATTGCTGCCTTTCTCACAGTCCTTCTCAGAGCAGAGCTTTTATTCTCATTGTTAGGAAATGTAGAAATGTGAGGTTACACGTGGGTCCACAGATCACACCACGAGATCGGTTCCACATGGGAGGTTTATTAGGTGAAGGGGGGTTACAGAGAGGGAGCTAGATAGATAGATAGAGAGAGAGCGACAGAGAGACAGAGGCAGAGAGAGGAAGAGGAAGGGAAGGAGAGAGAGAGAGAAGGGGCGCCAGGGGAGGGGCCCCAGTTCTCTTATAGTGAGATCCAGAGCATGCGCTGGTGGTTCCAGGTGGTTCCAGGTGGTCAGCAGGTGGTCTGGGTGTCTTTCCACATGCCTGATACCGCCCCCAAGCCCCAGAGGCTGCCTGTAGAAATGCCTGCTTGCTGATCCCAACACTCATGACTAAGAAATTTTATTTTATATTTTTAGAAAAATATCTCTTAGCCTCTGTGTGTGTGAGGATGTGATATACCTTGGATCTGGATTCACAGATAGTGGTAGGTGTTAGGGATTGAACCTAGGTCCATCTCAAAGAGTAGACACTGCTTTATTCACTGTTCACTATGTAATTTTAAAACTATAGTATTAATCACTGTCAAAAATATGGTACATTTCATCAGATAGTGAAATTTTGGAGGTGAATAAAACTCAGAGACGCTCCTCCCACTGCCTGTAGGAATGCTGGGACGATAGGAATGTGTCACCTCATCCATCTTTATTTTTAATATTTGAAAGGGAATTATTATCCATGTCTGACTCCCAATGATGTAATTAAAGGAGACTCAAGGACTCCTTCTCCAGCTACCAGGCCTTTTTTTTTTTTTTTTTTTTTTTTTTTTTTACTGTAGTAGCAGGAGCAGAAGCAGCAAAAAAAGCAGCTAAGAGTGTTAATTTCTGGGACAGAAGGCGGGGCGGTGACATCACAAAGCTTCTGACCAATCGTGATGCCAGGGTCAGTATGGTGTGGCAGGGAGATTTACATACACCCGGACCAGGGGAAAGGCTGTGTGGGCTCTGAGGATGACTTTATGCCACAGCGGCCATCAGCATGGTGAAGAGGCTTACTGGGCCTACTGCCTATAGCCTAGCCACCCGAGAGTTAAGTTGAGGAATGCCAACATGTGATGGTGGGTACAGCACTCGGGGTGTTCTGGGATTTGTAGGCGGTACCCTGGCAACGGTGTATGCGAGAGAACGGGAGAGAGGCAGATGCTTGACTGCAAGAAATCCCGGTAGGCATCGCGCAGACCGGACACCATTTTTGTAGTTCTCAGATACAATCCCAGAAGACCCTACTCCGAAGCCATGTTTGTAGTTCTCAGGCAGGTGGGCCTCTGCCCCGATGCATCTTGGGACTGTTGGTTCTTCACTGACCAGCGAGCGCTCCCAAGTGGGAAACCAATGATAATGGTCGGTCTGTGACTAGAAGCTTTGTATTTACGAACCCGTGTCTGAGGCCAGGTTGATGCTGGGAAGTGGAAAGGGGGTGGGGGAG
This sequence comes from Meriones psammophilus, assembly GCA_036365155.1. Taxonomy (NCBI): domain Eukaryota; kingdom Metazoa; phylum Chordata; class Mammalia; order Rodentia; family Muridae; genus Meriones; species Meriones psammophilus. The sequence goes on along the minus strand of JAEOAE010003919.1, from coordinate 98,640 downwards.
GGGACTCAGAGGCGCCAAGCCCTGAAGTCTCTGCTCTCTGCAGGGCTGATTCGGAATCAAAGCCAGAAGGGGTGGGACTTCCGCAATAGGTGAGCCAGTACCTTTGCGTGTTTTTCCAGGTCAGCATCCTTATGCAAGCTCTTCGCCAGAACTCCACAAGGAGGAGGCTGCGGGGTTCCCTGTCCACCGCCCGCCTGCCTGGAGTCCTCGAGCGACTCGTGCGTGGGGCCGTCCACAGGCAGGGGGATGGCGGGAAGAGAGAGGCATAAGCCTCTCCCACTCTACCTGAGTGCATCCTGGGGAAATGGGTTTACCCCTCCCAGGGCTGAGGTTGTACACGACCTTGTAAAGGGTGTTCTGGTGCCCTCAACTGGCCTGCAGGTGCACGAGCAGGGAGAACACTGTAAATAACGCTTAGGGGGTTAGGGGCTGAGTAGGTAAATTGCTCTGTGCTTAGTGGTTAGGGAGATGGGGACACAGTACATAAGAATTCTGCCACCTCTGCTGACCTGAAGGCATACATACATGGGCAAAGAGAAAAAGGAAGAGGTGGAGGAGAAAGAAAGAAGAAAGATCAATCAGTCTGTGATTTTTTTTTTTTTTTCAAAAAGCTCCCAGCTATTTGAAACTTGGGTAATATTTGGTGTTAATTTGCTGAACTTGAACCAGAATACATAGGCAAATGTGCACGTCCTCTATAGTTGTATAAATAATTGATGTTTTTCCTCATGGAAAATAACATATTTTCAACTAGAAGGAAGTTGTGGAACATGGCAAAGCAGCACATTAGATTTAGTCTGTATCAAATTAGAATGATTTGATGACCTTTTTCAGAGGAAGCTTCTCATATTCAAAGACAAGAACCATCCCTTGCTTAAAGCACTTTTTCAAGGCACCTAGACTTACCCAGTACCCAGGAGATTCTTACTTCCATAAATCCTGGATTGACAATTTTGATTGCTCGCATCCTGCTTTGCTGTGTAGAAATTGTAAGCCATACTTAGCACATATTTCTATGATGATTAATCTAGAAGAAGTGGCTGTAATGACCAATTCTGAGCCCAGCTATTCTATATGGAATGTAATGTATGCTGTGGCCTATACCATCCATAAAATGCTGTTGAGGGAATAAAAACTGGGATCTAAACACGACAAAAACAAGGGTGGACTTCTATCATTGTCGGTAAGCCTCACCCATAAGCAAGAGAAGCACCAGGATCTTACATTATTGGTAAGTTATTTACTGTGGTCAAGCCAATAAAACATTTTCATCTTATAATTAAAAGTATAAGTTAAAATGGAAAAGGGAACTATTACAATGTATGCATATATGAATATAATTATCTTACATGATTTTGAGACTGAAAGCACCAATTTGAAGACATTAAATTTGAATATATTTCAACAAATGTTTTCCCAATGTGAGATAAAATTCTATAAGTTGTAAGTGTAATCATATAAAAACATAGCAAGTTCAGTAACAAATTTTTTTTATAATTCATGGAATATGTTCAACACCATAAGATATAAACAAGGGGATCATATCCAAAGTAGCCATTTCACCAAAATTACAATCTATATTTATGAAACAAGACCATAAGAAGATCCGTTTGTGGACAATAAATACCCTGTCCTAGAGTCAACAGTAACTGAAAAGTAATTTGCTTTCAATTTTTAATTTAGTATTTAGTATTATTTAGTATTAGTAAAGTAAGATGAAGGTAAAACCAAAACTGCTTCCATTATGAAATTTTAGAATACAGACAGTGCTCTTGAGCCTGGGACATATCTCAATGTATTGGTGATAAATGTAATGTGAGGGTTTTAAACAAACTATATATAAACTTAGGACTCATTTACACTTAACAAGCCTTGGAGATCACCTTCAAATAGGGTATCATCAAGAATATTGTTGAGCAAGTCCCTTCAAGATCTCTTCATTCAGTCAATAATAGGTAAATACAAGATGAACTCTGAATCTTTAGTGTACTATGTAAGTTAGTGTTATGGGAATAAGTAATATTTGACATAGATATTGACATAGATATTGACATAGTCTATAATCATGGCTTCTAGTCATAATATGTTAGGTAAGTTAGTATGTATCTTGTTCAGGTAACTGTATACCTATACAGAAGTTCTTTAATGACATGAGTTATGAATTAGTTATCACAATATTAGGTTGAGTTATTAATTTTCAGGAGTTGATTTTTTGTTATCAAGATAATACTAATACCTTAGCAAAATACAGAAGTGTTTCTTCCTTTTCCCTTTTGTGGAATACTTTAAGGAGTAATGCATAAGTTCTTTGAGACTTTTGTAGAATTCATGCTGAATTTAAACCTATGCTTGCTTTCTTTTATTTTTTTCTTTTTAATTGAAAGATTTAAATTACTTTTTCTATTTTGGTTATTATGTTTCTTTTTAAATAATCTACTTCATCTTGACTTAATCTTGTTAGATTTTATGCATGTAGAAGTCTACCAATTTATATTTTACATTTGAATGTTTAGTTGAATGAAGAGTTAAAATATGAACCTATGATTCTCTGTTTTCCTAAATGCATGCTGTAGTGTCTGTTATATCAAAGTTGATGCAGTTGACATAGAATTAATAGAGAGAAGACAGGCATTTCCAGAAGCAGGATTTTTCTCACAGTCAGAACACTGATGTGCTAGTCTTTTGAGGGAAGATGTGGAGAATTTGTGCTGTAGTACTAGGGGCTGGAGATTTTAAGTGGCTTGATATGCTGGAGGACATATTGTGGGGTTTCAGTGTATAAATTTCTGGACTTAGTTCTGCCTCTGAGGTTTCATTCAGGAATTGTGAGTACTGGCAGTTATTCTTGAGCATGGGGTAGTTTTTAAGCAAGCATTTCCAGCCTGATATTTTTTCTTTGTTATTGTTTCTAATGCTATGCTCAAAAACTGTGTGTGTTTGTTTGTGTGTGTGTGTAATAACAATGAAAAAAGACACCACAATTTTGGAAAGAACAATGAGGAGTGTATGAGAGTGTTTCAAAGGAGGAATGAGGGGGGTAATGATGAAATTACATTATGCTTGAAATAACATTGTAATTGAAAGAAATAAAAAATAATAAAAACAACAAATAAAATCACTGTCATTGATATATTAAACTTCTTTGAATGCAGCAAAAATTCTAATTGTTTTGTCTAAATGTTTTGTCTAACAATCTTTGCCACTATGTTGTAGGATTGGGTCTCTTGCTACTGAGGTTTTGCTGAAAGATGTTTATAAATTCCCATTATTTTGTTCATTTTGGTGTTCCCTTAGTTTTTTAAAATTGATTATTATTGGTTACTTTCATTGCTGTATTTAACTATAAATTAAATACAATCACTTAGAACATTTAGTTTTCTTATATAAAGAAATGTTGTTCATCCTTGAAAACATAGATATAGGTAGCATTGTAAAAAATAAGCAGTTTATGTTTCAAAATACATGTATATATCACACATGAAGTAACAATGAAGAAAGAAGCCTTTGATTAGAAGGTGAGTATGTGTGTCTGTGGGGGGCATATGTGGGAAGGCCTGGAGGGAGAAAAAAGGAAGGAAGAAATTTTGTGATGAAACTATAGACTCAAAATAATTGATAAATTCTAATATCCAGAAGTGAATACTGAGGGTGAAAAGACTGTATGTAGCACATGAATTCAGGGTCAGAGACTGATATTTGTATCTTTCTGTATACCTAAACTTAGTTTGTGCATCTTGATGAGGAAGTCAAAAGTAGTTTTATTTAAGTATTAACCCCCAGTCTCCTTACTTGGAGCCTGGTGCTTTACCATTTGAGCCACTTAAGGCTTTTTGGTCTCCCTCCCACCAAAATTACTCTGTCCCTAATGTTATTGCTTAACATCAGGTGGTCTTAATTAGACTGACAAAGTTCTCCAGGCTTGTTTACTCAGACACTTTCTTCAGGACACTATGGGCTCACTGGCCATCCTCTGTCCTCTCTGAGGCAGGCTCCCAGGACTGGTAGAGGTTTAGGGTCCCATTGCCCTCTGTGAATGATGAATGAGAAATGGAGAGAAAAGAAACAGGTCTCAGACATACACACTCACTGAAACAAGAAAATTTTCAGACAAATTCCCACAAGCTTACATATGATGATGATGATGATGATGATGATGATGATGATGATGATGGTTTTTTAGCTAGCATTTCCTCTGCATAAACTGCAGCAAATTCAGGCTGCCTTTGGGAGAACATCTTCCTGGTCCACCGGTTATGGCTGGTTCCCACATACAATCACATAGACAAATGATCAGATATATAAACCTGTACATATTTATACACATATTCCATGGATGATGCAAAAGGAGCACCTTACAGGCAGCAATTGACATACACTCATGTAACGTGTACAAAAACAGACATATTTCATGCAAACACATCAATGCACATATTTACATATTTACAACTCATGGATGAAGCAACTTTCAGGGGGCTTCAGTCCTGCTTATGGCCTGGTCTTAGCTTTTTTATTTCTGAGACAAAGGAGTAAATTCATAGTCAAAAAGGTAATTGATTACAGATAAAGAGGAATTAAAAAATTAACAGGTTACATGTATTTTCATTAAAACTAAATATTTTGTATTTGTGTATCCATTATAGAATTTCATGGCAAGTTCAGAATGACAAAGGTTGACAGGGGTTAAAGGTTAACAGGGTCCAAGAGATTACAAGAAGATATATGTCTGCCCAATTAGGACTGACCTGGCTACACATTCTCCAGCTATCTCTTAGTTTGTAGTGAGTTCAGGACCAAAATTTTATCTGTCTTTCATTCCAAGATACAAAGTGAATTTAGACTGACAGTATTTTATGCTGTAAGCTGACAAGGCATAAGGAATTACAGTGAAACAATTTATATATATTGACATCAAGTTTTGTATTTAATTTAGTCATTTCTTGGTTGCCCCATTATAATTTGCATTTTTAGAAGTGTAAATTTGCCTATATTTTTGCTGTATACAAGAATGAATGGAGCTATCCCTACAGTGGGAGCTTATCTGAAGCCACAATCTGTCTCAAGCCCTTCTCTTAGTGAGGCTTATGGAGAACCACAAAAGTATTTATTGCAGCCATAAAACTGTAAAATTGTTTTAGAAGTTCTAAGCAAGTTAACTTCTAAAATTGTTTGAATCAAATCAGAAATTATATAATCAGGAATTAATTCATCTGAATATCAGCACATCTTCCTAAAGATACCCTAGGAATTTTATTCAATCAGAATGGGTAAAAACCAGAAAGTGAGTGTTCATGCCAAGCCTGAATTTTTTAAATTTATTTTTATTTTATTAATTACACTTTATTCACTTTATATCCCCCATAAATCCCTCCCTCCTCCCCTCCCAGTCCTACCCTCCCTCCTCCTTCACCCATGCCCCTCCCCAAGTCCACTGATAAGGGAGATCCTACTCTCCTTCCTTCTGACCTTAGTCTATCAGATCACATCAGGAGTGGCTCTATTGTCATCTTCTGTTGCCTGGTAAGGCTGGTTCCCTCCTCAGGGGGAGGTGATCAAAGAGCAGGCCAATCAGATTATGTCAGAGTCAGTCCCTCTTCCCATTACTATGGAACCCACTTGGACACTAAACTGCCATGGGCTATATCTGTGCAGGGGTTCTAGGTTATCTCCATGCCTGGTACTTGGTTGGAGTATGAGTCTCTGGGGAGACCCCTGTGTTCAAATTTTCTGGTTCTGTTGCTCTCCTTGTGGGGTTCCTGTCCTCTCCAGGTCTTACTATTTCCCACTTCTTACATAAGATTCCATGCACTCTGCCCAGCAGTTGGCCATAGTCTCAGTGTTTGCTTTGATAGTCTGCAGGGCAGAGCCTTTCAGAGGCCCTCTGTGGCAGGTTTCTAGGTTGTTTCCTGTTTTCTTCTTCTTCTGATGTCCATCCTGTTTGCCTTTCAGGATGAGGATTGAGCATTTTAGTCAGGATCCTCTCTCTTAGTTTCTTTTGATGTACAGATTTTAATAGGTTTATCCTATGTTATATGTCTATATGAGTGAGTATATACCGTGTGTGTCTTTCTACTTCTGGGACAGCTCACTCAGGATGATCCTTTCCATGTCCCACCATTTACCTGCAAATTTCATGATTTCCTTGTTTTACATTCCACAGTAATACTCCATTGTTTGCATGTACCACAATTTCTGTATCCATTCTTCAGTTGAGGGGCATCTGGGCTGTTTCCAGCTTCTGGCTATTACAAATAAAGCTGCTACAAACATGGTTGAGTAAATGTCCTTATTGTGTACTTGAGCCTCTTTTGGATATATGCCTAGTAGTGGTATGGCTGGATCTTGAGGAAGTGCTATTCCTAGTTGTCTGAGAAAACACCAGCTGGATTTCCAGAGTGGTTGTACAAGTTTACATTTCTACCAGCAGTGGAGGAGGGTCCCCCTTTCTCCACAATCTCTCCAGCGTGTGTTGTCACTTTAGTTTTTCATCTTGGCCATTCTGATGAGTGTAAGGTGAAATCTCAGGGTCATTTTGATTTGCATTTCCCTAATGGGAAACATTTCTTTAAGTTTCTCTGCCATTCGATATTCTTCTACAGAGAGTTCTCTGTTTAGCTCTGCTCCCCATTTTTTTTAATTGGATTACTTTGTTTGCTGCTTCTTTAGTTTTTTATATATACTGGATATTAGCCCTCTGTCAGATAAAGGGTTGGTGAAGAATCTTTCCCAATCTGTCTCCTAACATGACCTTGCCTCTCCACTCAACTCCCACTTTTCCTTATAGTTAACCAACTGCATTGATTGTTCCTGGTACTTGAGGATAGCATGGGATGTTATGATTGGGCTTTCAGTCATTTACAGGCTTTTACAATGGATAATAAAGTTAGACCTGCCCCTTTTAGTTTTGTCTTTGGTGCTTGATTCCCAGGATTCTGTGTGGGCTCTGTTGCCACTCATTCCAGTTCCCCATGGTTCCTGATTCCCATATTTATGTAAATACTGGCAATCAGGACTAGTTATTTGCAAGACCAGCAAAACCTCTTCACTTCTGAGCCAACTCTCATGCCCTATGTTGCCTATTTTTGATCAACATTTACATTGCTGATGCTTTCATCTGTTATTTGTAACTGTTTAAATATAGATTTCATTTTAGGAAGATCATACCAATGTTACAATTTAAAGTGAGGCGCTTCAAGTTTCTAGAAGATATGTACATAACTAGAGGGAATGAATAGCTCATGTAGAAACTTGAGCAAAGAGCTGTCAGTTCTTTCTATCAATTGTTTGATTAATTTTTGCAGTGTATTCTGTGCCCCTGACTATTCTGGAATTTATTGCATAGACCAGGCTACCATCCAGCTCTATGAGATATACCCACCTCTGCCTCCTGAGAGCTTTTGGAATTAAAGGTATGATAAAATACACCCAGCTTGCTCATTGTTTTTATGCTTAGGAACTGTTCATACAATTTCTATGAGGTGGGCTAAGCAGTTGATCTGTTTACTTGTCTCCCCCTCTTTATGTCTGTTAATTAGCATTCATCTTACAAGGCTACATGTTTTTTTTAATTTTTTAATTTTTTTATTAATTACAGTTTATTCACTTTGTATCGCCCTTGTAGTTCCCTCCCACCTCCCCTCCCAATCCCACCGTCCCTGTTCCCCAACCAGTACCCCTCCCCCAATCCACTGATAAAGGAGGTCCTCCTCCCCTTCCCTTTGATCCTAGTCTATATGGACTCATCAGGATTGGCTGCATTGTCTTCCTCTGTGGCCTGTTAAGGCTAGGTGTGGGGAACACACCTGCAGGATAAGCACTCAGGAGGCAGAGGCAGGAAGATCATGTTTCCAAAACTTTTTAAAGAATTATTTATTATTTATACAACATTCTGCCTGCACATTAGATCTCAGTATAGATGGTTGTGAGCCACCATGTGGTTGCTGGAAATTGAACTCATGGCCTTTGGAAGGATATCAAGTAGTGCCCTTAACCTCTGAGCCACCTCTTCAGCCTCATCCAAGAACATTAAGAAGGAATTTTAGGTATTAATTTGTTCGTGGTCCTTTCTTCTGTTTTATTGGTTTGTTTATTTATTTATTTTTACAGTGTTCTGCCTGCATGTACCACTGCAAGCCAAACAAGGGCATGAGATGGTTGTGAGCCACCATGTGGTTGGTGGGAATTGAACTCAGGACCAAGAGCAGCCAATGCTCTTAACATCTGAGCAACCTCTCTAGCCCTGGTCCCACTTTTCTTCTTGTTGCTTAAATTTTCTAAAACATGAATGTTTTATGAACATCTGTAGAAGGAGGAATTGTTTTCCAAGGAAGAAAATGAAAAGATGATTAATAAATGTCTTAATGATTCTTTACTATGGTCACACATAAGTTTGAATGAATACTGTCAAGTTCATCTCAAATGTCACCATATGGTGAATTAAATTTATTATTGTGTTTTCAGGATGATGTTTCTTACTCATGACCACTGGGAGGCTGTATGCTGTCTTAGCTGAGCTAACTGGATATGTGAGTAAATTGCACCTTTTCATGGGGAGGTGGGGGTGCCAGCCTTGAACTTGTGATCCTTCTGTGTCAGCCTTCTGAATGCTGGGGTTCAAAGCCTGGGCTGCTAAAGTGAGAATACTGAAGCAGATGGTAGATTTATATGTTTGTGATGATTATCACCTTTTAAGATTTCCAAACTTGATATGGTTAATGTATCTCACACATTTAATAATTATTAAAATGTGTCTTTCGGCCATGTTATTCAACCCCTAACCAACTGTAATTCCAACTTCAGGGGATATACTGTCCTCTTCTGTCCTCCATGGAAACACACACACATTCACACACACATGAACATATGTGTCTTTTAAAAAGTAAGTGTGCAATTGGCATCACAACCAGAAAAGCATAATTTGAAGAGATGCAGCTGAGAAGCACTGTGATAATGTGGCCTTGACTCGCAGAATATTTCCTCAAGTGTTTCACACCATTCTTCTTAAGTAGAAGGTGTTCATATGTTCCCTATACAAAACAAAAATAGACCGCTATGTCTCCCTACAACCCCATTGGACTTCTGTAGTTTCTCCTGCCTTCTTTGACTTCTTTCGTTTTCAACACATTAAGAATTTCCTGTAATGGAGATTTTAAAATTGAAATAAATGAAGATTTAAATCTTTCTTCCATCCACTATTTTTTCTGTGTGTCTTCCTTGTGAAAGGAACCTGGCAAAGTGCCAGCAGATGTGGCTCTGTTGTTTGGTTTAGTATTATTATTATTTTTTTATTTATAAAAAAAACATCTTAAAATTTTATTTTTAAATGTATATTTTTATTTACGTCTGTGTATATGTGTGAGTATGACGTGTGTGGGGGTGGGGAGGACATCAGATCCCTTGGAGCTGGAGTTGCAGGTTTTTATTTTGTTTTCCATCCATTATCTTGTGCCTCATTTTCTCAGCCCACATTGTCCATTCACCTTTTTCCTTTCTAGACTCCAGGTAATGGCATAGCAGGGCTTTTTCCAAGGATACTGTGTGGTATTGCGAATTGTTTCAACCCAGACAACATACTTGTCCTTACTCTAGTAGCTTCCAGAGAAGTAGAGGGCATTCTGCTCTAAGAATCCTGAGCAGCTGTCATGGTCTTCCATACCCTCTTGAAGCAATGCTGCCGCGGTGCCGGCAGCTGTGACCAGTGCCAGGCTCAGCCTTTCACACCATCTTCATACCTGGAACGAGCATGTGAAAGCCTTGCGGCAGCTACCATGCTAACCTGTCTTTGAATTCAGATGTATTGAGTTTGTAGCACAGAATATTTCTACTCTTATGTCCTTGTAGTTGGCATTTATGAATACTATTTTATTCTTTTACTTTCTGAATAAACAAAAATATTCTGAAATACTCTAAATTGCTTTGTCTCTCTTTTACATTAACTTGTCTTACAAAAAAGTTAGTGGAAAAATATTTTTCTGATATTTTCTTTGGCCCAGTGGCTCCCAACCTTCCTAATTCTGTGACCCTTTAATACATTTCTTCATGTTGTGGTGACCCCAACCATAAAATTACTTTCGTTGCTACTTCATAACTTTATTTTTGCTGTTATTATGAATTATAAAATGACTGTGTTTTCCAGTAGTCATAGGTGATCCCCATAGAAGGGCTGTTTGACCCCAAAGGCTCATGACCGACAGGTTGAGAATCTCTGTTGCTCTAGGGTCCACTGACACATTGCCATGGCTAGACCCAGCCTCCTGACTGAGGTCTTTAGGGGTAGAGACTTAAGTTCATTGTCTTAACTGCTTCAGTAGAAGAGTTGCCTTTGAGCTGCATCTCAACTGTGTGTTTCTTTTTCACTTTTCTATTCAAGGGAGCCTTCTCATTCTTCATCCCCATCCTTTTTTTTTTTTTTTTTTTTTTTTTTTTTTTTTTTTTTATTCAGGAACCTTGAACAATCCTCGGACCCTGGGAAAGCCAGGCCACAGCTTAAATAGCCTCTGGGTAGCCAACCCAGGCGTGCCACGTGGGCAATGCAGATAGGTCCACATACATGGAAGCAAGCCAGATCCTCAGCCTTAGCCAAATGTGGAATTGTTCGTGACAGAGAGCACTCACCTTGGGAAGGTGGAAGGCGGAAACCAGTTCCATCTTTAAGGCATAGCATTCCGCAGCTCTCTACAGTTCCCCCTTTTTTTTTTAGACGCATCAGGCAAGAGTAGAGGTCTGATCTCTGATATTAGAAATAAATTGGGACTTTGTACCGATGTTCATTTAGGTGTCATCCACCCAAAGAGCATCAGACCCGTCCGATACCTTTTTCTCAGAGGCGGGACCTGGGGCATCAACCGCATGCAATCAGACATGCTCTTCTCTGGGTCCAAAGCGGCTGACCCTGAGTGCAGTGCTTAGCCTCGCATCCTGAGCGTAACATTTTAGCTTTTTATGGTATCCAACCATGCTTGGGGAGAATGTCCTGCTTCAATGGCTGTAAAGGCCTGAATGATCATGGCTGCATCACACTGTTGTGAGACTCTAATCTTGCATATATACCACAGGCAAACCAAGGAGACCAACACCAGATGGCCTGCTAACGCTCCCATGCCCGCCCATTCCTTCAGATGATTCATGGCTGCAGCAATCCATGGTGATAATCCTGTGGCTAGTCCTGCGTCCACTCTGGTAGAATTTACTGTGACAATGGCGACTCTCAGTTGCTCCATCGTAGTATCGAATTCTCCAGTCCAATTACCTAAAATATAGCTAGACAATTGTTTAGACAGATTTGCAGCACAGGAAAAATTCTCATGTTATATGCTAGTGACTCAAAGTCCAGCATATTTTCATTGACAGCCAAGTTGAGCGATTTGCCATAGGGTATCAATTTGCTCCTGCACGAGGTCAATCCTCTGATTGAACACCATCAAGCTTCCTTTTAGTTGAGCATTAATTCCTTTATGTACAACTAAGGCATGAGCTACATTGGCTAAATGATTATTCAGGGTCTGAGCAGTCTGCCCAGTATGACTCATGGCTAATGCCGTGGTGGTAGCTCCAACAGCCACCAATGAGATGGTAGTAACAATGGTGGCTGTAGTTCCAAGATCCCTTTTCTGTCTGAAGAGAGTCATAGCGTGAGGGGCATCAACGGGCACAGGCACCCAGTGAAGCATGCGAGTAACCAGGGCATACCTAAATTTACTAGCATTACAGCACTGGGCAAAAAAGCAAGTATCATTACCACAAATACTTGGCTCTATCTGGCTAATAATGAATAAAAATGGGGGATATAGACAAACAGGTGTGGGCTTATAGGAAATATTATGAGAAGCCTTAACCCCCTCGTTGGAACATCCTGCATCAGTTCTATAACTAGCAGTGGTGGTGTCCGAGGTCTGAGTAGGTTCAGGAGACCATTGCCCCCAGGGACAAGACATGCTCCATGCCAATTGACAAACTCCATGTTTTCCTCCACTTTTGAAAGTCATTTAAGGTTCTTAAACTATTTTTTCCTTTTTTTTTTAATTTTTTCATCAATTACACTTTATTCATTCTGCATCCCCCATAAGCTCCTCCCCCCCCCTCCCACCCCACCCTCCTCCTCCCCTCTGCTTGCATGCCACTCCCCAAGTCCACTAATAGGGAGGATCTCCTCTCCTTTCTGATCTTAGTCTGTCAGTTCACATCAAAAGTGGCTGCATTGTCCTCTACTATGGCCTGGTAAGGCTGCTCCCCCCAGAGGGAGGTGATCAAAGAGCAGGCCAATCAGATTATGTCAGAGGCAGTCCCTCTTCACATTACTATGTAACCCAATTGGACTCTGAACTGCCCTGGGCTACATCTGTGCAGGGGCTCTGGGTTATCTCCATGAATAGTCCTTGGTTGGAGTATGAGTCTCTGGGAAGTTCCCTGTGTTCAAATTTTCTTGTTCTGTTGCTCTCCTTGTGGAGACCCTGTCCTCTCCAGCTCTTACTATTTCCCAGTTCTTAACTAAAATTCCATTCACTTTGCCCGACAGTTGCCCATCAGACTCAGTATCGGCTTTGATAGTCTGAAGGGCAGAGGCTTTAAGAGGCCCTCTGTGGTAGGTTCCTAGGTTGTTTCCTGTTTTCTTCTTCTTCTGATATCCCTCCTCTTTGCCTTTCCGGATGGGGATTGGACATTTTAGTTAGGGTCCTCTCTCTTGCTTAGTTTATTTAGATGCACAGGTTTTAGTGGGTTTGTCCTATGTTGTATGTCTATATGAGTGAGTATATACCATGTGTGTCTTTTTGCTTCTGGGACAACTCACTCAGGATGATCCTTTCCAGATCCCACCATTTACCTGCAAATTTCATGATTTCCTTATTTTTCATTGCTGAGTAATATTCCGTTGTGTAGATGTACCACAATTTCTGCATCCATTCTTCAGTTGAGGGGCATCTGGGTTGTTTCCAGCTTCTGGCTATTACACATAAAGCTGCTACAAACATGGTTGAGCAAATGTCCTTTTTGTGTACTTGAGCCTCTTTTGGATATATGCCCAGGAGTGGTATGGCTGGATCTTGAGGAAGTGCTATTCCTAGTTGTCTGAGAAAGCTCCAGATTGATTTCCAGAGTGGTTGTACAAGTTTACATTCCCACCAGCAGTGGAGAAGGGTTCCCCTTTCTCCACAACCTCTCCAGCATGTGTTGTCACATGAGTTTTTGATCTTGGCCATTCTCATGGGTGTAAGGTGAAATCTCAGGATTGTTTTGATTTGCATTTCCCTAATGGCTAGTGAGGTTGAGCATTTCTTTAAGTGCTTCTCTGCCATTCGGTATTCCTCTACAGAGAATTCTCTGTTTAGCTCTGTTCCCATTTTTAAGTGGATTACTTGGTTTGCTGCTTTTCAGCTTCTTTAGTTCTTTATATATACTGGATATGAGTCCTCTGTCAGATAAAGGGTTGGTGAAGATTCTTTCCCAATCTGTAGGTGGTCACTTTGTTTTGATGACGGTGTCCTTTGCTTTACAGAAGCTTTTCAGTTTCATGAGGTCACATTTATTGATTGTTGCTCTTAGAGCCTGTGCTGTTGGTGTTCTGTTCAGGAAGATTTCCCCTGTACCAATGAGTTGTAGGGTATTTCCCACTTTTTTTTCAAGCCGATTTAATGTGTCTGGTTTTATGTTGAGGTCTTTGATCCACTTGGACTTCAGTTTTGTGCAGGCTGACAAGTATGGATCTATTTTCATTTTTCTACATGTAGACATGCAGTTAGACCAGCACCATTTGTTGAAGATGCTATCTTTTTTCCATTGTATGGTTTTGGCGTCTTTGTCAAAGATCAGGTGTCCATAAGTGTGTGGGTTTATTTCTGGGTCCTCTGTTCGGTTCCATTGATCCACCATTCTGTTTCTATGCCAGTACCATGCAGTTTTTAAAACTATTGCTCTATAGTACAACTTAAGATCAGGGATGGAGATACCTCCGGAAGATCTTTTATTGTAGAGGATTGTTTTAGCAATTCTGGGTTTCTTGTTATTCCATATGAAGTTGGGAATTTTTCTTTCCAGGTCTGTAAAGAATTGTGTTGGTAATTTGATGGGCATTGCATTGAATCTGTAGATTGCTTTTGGTAAAATGGCCATTTTTACTATGTTAATCTTGCCAAGCCATGAGCATGGGAGATCTTTCCATCTTCTCATATCTTCTTCTAATTCTTTCTTCAGAGATTTGAAATTTTTTTCATACAAGTCTTTGACTTCCTTGGTTAGGGTTACTCCGAGGTACCTTATGTCATTTGTGGCTATTGTGAAGGGTGTTGTTTCCTAATTTCTTTCTCAGCCCTTTTGTCTTTTGTATACAGGAGGGCTACTGATTTTTTGAGTTAATTTTGTATCCGCCACTTTGCTGAAGGTGTTTATCAGCTGTAGGAGTTCCCTGGTAGAGTTTTTGGGGTCACTCAAGTATACTATCATATCATCTTCAAATAGTGATAATTTGACTTCTTCCTTTCCAATTTGTATTCCCTTGATCTCCTTCAACTGTCTTATTGCTCTAGCAAGGACATCCAGCACTATGTTGAAGAGATATGGAGAGAGTGGGCAGCCTTGTCTTGTCCCTGATTTCAGTGGGATTGCTTTAAGTTTCTCTCCGTTCAGTTTGATGTTGGCCATAGGCTTGCTGTATATCGCCTTTACTATGTTTAGATATGTGCCTTGTATCCTGATCTCTCAATACTTTGAATATGAATGGATGTTGGATTTTGTCAAAGGCTTTTTCAGCATCTAGGAGATTATCATGTGGTTTTTTTTTTTCAGTTTGTTAATATGGTGGATCACATTGATGGATTTCCGTATATTGAACCACCCTGCATACCTGGGATGAAGCCTACTTGGTCATAGTGGATAATATCTTTGATGTGTTCTTGGATTCGGTTTGCAAGTATTTTATTAAGTATTTTTGCATCAATGTTCATAAGGAGATTGGCGGAAATTCTCTTTCTTTGTTGAGTCTTTGTGAGGTTTAGGTACCAAGGTGACTGTGGCTTCATAGAATGAATTTGGTAATATTCCTTCTGTTTCTATTTTGTGGAATAATTTGAAGAGAATTGGTGTTAGCTCTTCTTTGAAGGTCTGGTAGAATTCTGCACTGAAGCCATCTGGTCCTGGGCTTTTTTTGGATGGGAGATTTTTGATGACCGCTTCTATTTCTTTGGGGGATATAAGACTATTTAGTTGATTTACCTGGTCCTGATTCAGCTTTGGTAAGTCAAATCGATCAAGAAAATTGTCCATTTCATTTAGATTTTCAAATTTTGTGGCATATAGACTTTTGAAGTAAGTCCTAATGATTGTTTGGATTTCCTCAGTGTCTGTAGTTATATCCCCCTTTTCATTTCTGATTTTGTTGATTTGGGTGGTGTCTCTCTGCCTTTTAGTTAGCCTGGCTAAGGGTTTGTCGATCTTGTTGATTTTCTCAAAGAACCAGCTCTTGGTTTCATTGATTCTTTGAATTGTTTTATTTGTTTCCAATTGATTGATTTCAGCCCTGAGTTTGATTATTTCCAGCCATCTACCCCTTCTTGGTGTGTCTGCTTCTTTTTCTAGGGTTTTTAAGTGAGCCATTAGGGTGCTTGAATGAGCTATCTCGAATTTCTTTTTGAAGGCACTTAGTGCTATGAACTTTCCTCTTAGCACTGCTTTCATTGTGTCCCACAAGTTCGGGTATGTTGTGTCTTCATTTTCATTGATTTCTAGAAAGACTTTAATTTCTTTCTTTATTTCTTCCCCGACCCAGCTGTCATTTAGTAACAAGTTGTTCAGTTTCCATGTGTGTGTAGGCTTTTTGTTATTTCTGTTATTGTTGAGGTCCAGCTTTATTCCATGGTGATCAGACAAGATACAAGGGATTATTTCAATCTTCTTGTATATGTTGAGGCTTGCTTTGTGACCCACTATATGGTCTATTTTGGAGAAGGCTCCATGAGGTGCTGAGAAGAAGGTAAATTCTTTTGTGTTTGGGTGTAAAGTTCTGTAAATGTCTGTTAGGTTTATTTGATTCATGACCTCTGTCAGAGACATTGTTTCTTTGTTTAATTTCTGTTTTGTTGACCTGTCCTTTGTTGAGAGTGGGGTGTTGAATTCTCCCACTATTAATGTGTGGGGATCTATATGTGCTTTAAATTTTATCAATGTTTCTTTCACAAATGTGGGTGCCCTTGTATTTGGGGCATAGATGTTCAGGATTGTGATGTCTTCCTGGTGGAATTTTCCCTTGATGAGTATGAAGTGTCCTTCCCCATCTCTTTTGATTAATTTTGGTTGAAAGTCTATTTTATCAGATATTAGAATGGCTACTCCTGCTTGCTTCTTGGGTCCATTTGCTTGGAAAGTCATCTTCCAACCCTTTACCCTCAGGTAATGTCTATCTTCGTGCCTTAGTTTTGTTTCTTGTATGCAACAGATTGCTGGGTTTTGTTTACGTATCCATTCTGTTAATCTGTGTCTTTTTATTGGAGAGTTGAGTTCATTGATGTTGAGAGAGATTAATGACCAGTAGCTGTTAGATCCCTTGATTTTGATGTTGGCTGTGGTCATCAGGTTGTGTGCTTGGTTGCTTTTTGTTTTACTGAAGTGAGGTTATTTATTTCCTGTGTTTTCTTGAATTTTGCTAGCTTTCTTGGGGTGTATTTTCCCTTCCAGTGTCTTCTGTAATGCTTGATTTGTTTGTAGGTATTGTTGAAATTTGTTTTTGTCATTGAATATCTTGTTTTCTCCATCTATGAGGACTGAGGTTTTTGTGGGGTATAGTAGCCTGGGCTGACATCTGTGTTCTCTTAGGGTCTGTATGATATCCGTCCAGGCCCTTCTGGCTTTCATAGTCTCTGTTGAAAAGTCAGGTGTGATTCTAATGGGTTTGCCATTATATGTTACTTGGCCTTTTTCCCTTGCAGCTTTTAGTATTTTTTCTTTGTTCTGTATGCTTACTGTTTTGATTATTATGTGGCGGGAGGATTTTCTTTTCTGGTCAAATTTGTTGGGTGTTCTGTAGGCCTCATGTATTCTAATTGGCCTCTCCTTTAGCTTGGGGAAATTTTCTTCAATGATTTTGTTGAAAATTTTTTCTGGGCCTTGGAGAAGGGAGTCTTCTTTTTCCTCTATACCTATTATTCTTAGGTTTTGTCTTTTCATATTGTCTTGGATTTCTTGGACGGTATGTGTCAGGAATTTTTCGGATTTAACATTTTCTTTGACAGATACATTGATTTCTTCCATTGTATCTTCTACACCTGAGATTCTTTCTTCCATCTCTTGTAGTCTGTTGGTTATGCTTACCTCTGTAGTTCCTGTTTTCTTCCCTAGATTCTTCCTTTCCATTATTTCTTCCATTTGTGTTTTCTTTAATTTTTCCAATTCTATCTTCAGGTCTTGAGTTGTTTTGTTTACTTCCTTCACCTGTCTGATTG
Organism: Meriones psammophilus; assembly: GCA_036365155.1. Taxonomy (NCBI): domain Eukaryota; kingdom Metazoa; phylum Chordata; class Mammalia; order Rodentia; family Muridae; genus Meriones; species Meriones psammophilus. The sequence goes on along the minus strand of JAEOAE010003919.1, from coordinate 81,217 downwards.
TACTTTCCTGTTTTTCTTTTAGTTCCTTCAACTCTGTTTCTATCATTTCATTCAGTGTTTTAAGCATTTTTCTTTCTAAAGGCCATAAACTGTTTGGCTGCAGCTTCCTCTATTTCTTTACAGATGGCAATATTCTGTTTGAGTTTATCTTCCTCTATGTCTTTACGTATCTTATTTGTTTCCTCTGTTATCATCTTCATGAGCATACTTGTTAGGACATCTTCTTGGATTTCAGTTATGGTGGGGTGTCCAGGGCTACTTGCCCTGGGTAACTGGGTTCTGGAGATGCCATATTGCTCTGTCTTTGTTGCTTGAGCTTTTACGCTGGCCTCTACCCATTGTGTTATCTTAGGTGTTTGGGGTTATTTTCTGGTGGTTCCTGGGGATCCTGTGGTGGAGAGAATCCCCTTTGCAGAAAGCTGGTTTTTCCTGAAGGATGTCTTCTCAGCTTTTTGGGTATAGTGCCTGGATGGCTGGTGTTTTTTTCAGGAGTTGCTCACCTCAGGGATATAGACCTGAGTGGTAACTGTGGTCTTTGTTAGTCTAGAGGGTTCTCCTCTCACCCAGGGAAGTCCTGAGGGCAGCTGCCCTGTTTCTGGGTTTCTTGTTGCAAATTTAATGATCAGCTGCTGTGACCCAGTTGGACATCAGGTGCGCCTCAACTGTTTGTGCCTGTGTCTGGAGCACAGCTGAGTGCTGGCGCCTCAGCCCCACTAGACTGCTAGACTTTTCTAGGAAGGATTGGGTGATTTAGGTCAGTACAGTTTCCTTCCTTCCCCCGTGGATTCTCTGGAGACACGGACTCCCAGTGTCTTTTTTTTTTTTTTTTTTTTTTTTTTTTTTTGCCCTGGTGCACACTGCTCAGTGTCCGCCAGCTGGCTGGTCACAGAAACTGCCTGTGCCTGGAGCACAGCTGTGTGATGGCAGCTCAGTCTCTGCCAGCTGTCTGGTGCGCAGAAACTGCCTGTGTCTGCCTTTTTTTTAGGCTTTTTGGGAGCCTGGAGTGCCCCTCTAAGCTGGGTAATTTTCCGGGACCTTTTCAGGTTGGGGGTGAGCTGAGTGCTCTGAGATCAGACCCGCCGTTTCTATCTCCAGCGGAGAATCAGGCGCGCAGGCAGGCAGGGCTCTGTGCCGGAACCTGGGTCCCTGGCTCTGGCTCCGGGCTGGCTCCTGGGGTGCCCGTGGAACCCGCCTGAGTCTTTTCCAGGGGATGTCTGGGTGACCTAAGGCCGGTCCCAATCGTTTCCTGTACCCTGGGGTTATCTCTCGACTGAAAATTCCAGTCTCTGATAGTGTGGTGCCCATGGTTCAGTCTGGGACCGTGACCAGAGACACTGGCTGTGGCTCTGGGCTGGCGCTGGGGCTGGTGGCCGGCAGCCAAGCATCTGGCGGAACCGGGATCTCTACCGCGGTTTAGCCGGGTGAGTTAAAAGCTGATTGAATCCCCCACCATGGGGTATCCTCTCACCTGGGAAACACAATGACTGTGATTGCTGGTCACTGTGCATCCTGTGCTGAGTCCTCAGTATTATCATCATTTTGGATTTTTTGAGACAGGGTTTCTCTGTGTACCTCTGGCTGTCTTGGACTTGCTCCGTTGGCCAGGTTGGCCTCAAACTCACAGAGATCTTCCTGCCTCTGCCTCTCGAGTGCTGGGATTAAATGTCTGCACCACAATGCTTGGAAGGACTTTCTTATAGCCTGGTTGAAGTCATACTATGTGACTTAGGACATGTCCAGACATGTGAGTGTGAAGAGCTGACAGTGGGTACAAGCCCCTGTTTTTGAAAGACAGGGTTTCTCTGTGTGGCCTTGCGTGTTCTGGAATGGTTTACAAACCCAGATGACTTGGAACTCACACAGACCCCACCTACCTCTGCTTGCCCCACTGATTGTCACAGGTGTCTGACACCATACTTGGTTTTTGGTTATTATCTTAAAAAATGATTTATAGTCCCTGTCTGCCTTCCTGAGAGCAGCCCGGTTTTTTACTAAGAAAGTTGGCACTCACTAAAAGAAAGTGTGGCAGGGATCCCAGGATTTCTTTTTTAGGGAGCAGGGACTTGCTGAGCCCTGGCTGAGCAGGAGAATTTAAACTAGACACATTTAAACTGGGATTATGTAAATTTACGTTGTGGCTGTGGGGCCAATAAACTAGCTGTAGTTACTAATGGACGCTTCTGCTTTTTTGTCCTCTCCTAAGAACTGTAAATCCCATCTGTTTGTTTTTTACACATATGAGTGTTTTGCCAAGGTGAACAGGTGTACCTGTTTGTACCAGGTGAATGCCTGGTGCCTGAAGAGGCCAGAAGATGGAACTGAATCCCCTGGAACTGGAGTTACAGATGGGGTGAACTACCAGGTGGGAAACACATCTGGTATTTTGCAAGGACAAGTGCTTTTAACACCCGAGCCATTTTTTTAGCCCCAGAACTCTGAAAGGTATCCATGATCTCGTCCTCAGTGTTATGGCAATTGGTAGAAATCCTCTCACGATACTGACTATAAGTCTAGAAGGTGGTCACTGGCATTTTTGGGCTCCCATAATAACTCTGCAGCTACTGTGACCTTGCCCCCAATGCTTTGGGGGTAAGTCAGGAAATTGGCCAAGACACTGCAGAACACCAGCATACTGGGTGTTGGGAGCCTGGCTTCTGTAGATCAGTCAGGAAAGCTCTAGCCAAAAAAGTCACAGTGGACACTCCTCAGTGACGGAACGGCTGGGTATCCCAGGACATAGTAGAAAGCAGAAGTTGTGTCTTTGTTAAATATGACAATTGTCATGGCCCAGCAACATAGATTCGGTCATCCCAAATTCCAGGTTCCAATGTGGAGGCAGTCCCAAGAAGTATTTATACTATCAGAACAGGCATACATGCTCTCCAGTTAGACCTTAGAAAAAGCGGGTTATGGCAAAGCATAGAAAACTCAGCTATGGACTCCAATGCCATCAGGTGAAATTCTTAACATTGGGCTTGCCAGACGCTTGTGTTCTAGTTAGCACCACCCTACAGGTATTCATCAGTCCTAGGATACTAGGTCCAACAAAGAAGCTGACAAGGAATGGCTAATAGGGGCTAAAGATGGCCAAGACAAATTGTTATTAGGCTCTGAACACACCATCTCCACCTCACTCCAGTTCTGATTGGTCAGTCAGATCTGTCCACATGTTTCTTCTGTGGGAATTCTCGTTCCTATGATGAGGTGGGTGGTCAGGTTCAGGGTGTGCAACTCTGTCAACACAAGTGCGATATTCCCACTAAACACCACAAACAAGAGTCGAATCCAAGAGCAAATGAAGAAGACAGACAGGCGACTGATACCAGCAACCGCCCCAGCGTTCCTGAATTATAGCAATACACACACACACACACATACACACACACACACACACACACACACACACACACACACAATATTCTCTCTCTGTCTTTGTCTGTCTGTCTGTCACTATCTCTCTGCCTCTCTTTCTTTTTCTCTCTCTCAAACATATACACCCAAATGACTCAGTGCATCCTCTTCCCCTGTGGCATGGCAAGGTAGCCCCAACAAGGGAGTGTGATGAACAGAGCCTCAGAATGGCTTGCTGGGTGATGCAGATGACTGTGCTGTGGTGGCCAATGGAGAATAAATAGAGAAAGCAGTAGCAGTAGATAATCAAGAGATGGCTTAGAATTCTGGGATTGCTCTTGACAATGGCCAGGAAAGGCTTAGTACTTCACGAATTGACCCAAAACCACAGCAGTGATAGCAAAGAAGCACAGAGTTGCACCAAAACCATGACCAGAAAACCCTAAATGGTAGGCCAGATTATTAGTTTGGGGAGGTGGATTTATGTCACAAGCACACACTTTTGGATTTCATAAAGAGGAAATTGTCAGGCTCCAATCTTCCAGAAATCAATAAAACGGTTGAGGTGTGTAATGTTATTAATAAAAAGAGGAAAGAAAAAAACATGAGGGAAACATGGGTGCAGAGTTACAGATATTCGCTCACACAGAAATACCATGAAAGCATGAAACCAGAAGCCATATGCATACAAAGGAACTGAATATATATTGTAGCCTTGACAACTAACAAATATGCCCTTGAGTTTTTTCTGTTGCCATCTGTTGCTGCTCATGGGGCTAACCGGTTAGTCTCGTTTGTGGCCCCTTGGAGAAAACTAACTTTAAATTTTATTATTATTATTATTTAAAGAGGTAGTGAGTGTTCTTTTTGGAGGGAGGGGAATTTTTTCTTTGAAAATTTATTATTTGTAGAGTATTCTGCCTGCATACCAGAAAAAGGCTCCAGATCTTGCTATAGATGGTTGTGAGCCACCACGTGGGTGCTGGAAATTGAAATCAGGACCTTTGGATAAGAAGCCTGTGCTCTTAAATTCTGTGACGTCTCTCCAGCCCCACCATTTATTATTATTTTATTTTTTATTGATTAATTTTACATCCCGGTCATAGACCCCTCCTTCTTCTCCTCTTGGTCCTACTCTCCCTGTTTCCCCTATTAACCCTCAACTGGCCCCTCAGAGAAAGGGATCATCCCCTCCCCTGTGTCCACTCACCCACGCCACCATATCAAGTTGCATCAGAACTCAGTGCATCCTCTTCCCCTGTGGCATGGCAAGGCAGCCCCAACAAGGGAGTGTGATAGAAAAGCTAGCTTGTGGGTCAGGGTGAATTCATTTGTGTGTTGGTTCCGCTGTGTTTACAAGACCTTGTTACCCTCGTGTCCTTCATCCCCTCTGGCGCTTACACTCTGCACACAGAGTTCCTTGAGCCCTTGGGGGAGGGAATTGCTGGAGACATTTCATTTAGGGTGGAATGTTCCAAGGCCCCTCACTGTCTGAGAATCTACTGGATGTGGATCTCTGTATTTGTTCCCATCTGCTGCAGGAGGAAGTTTTCTATGATGGCCGAGCAAGGCACTGATCTTTGAGTATGGCTGTGCTCCTTTAGCACAACTGTAGCATTTACATTTCTCTGATGTTCATGGCCTGTGTAGGTTCAGGCTCCTGGCCACCCAAGCCATGTTGGATCAAGGTTCCATATCATGGAGTGGGCCTCCTGAAACTCAACCAAATATTAATTGGTCACTGCCATGAAATTTGTGCCACAAGCGCACCAGCAAATCTTGTAGGCAGGTTACCATTGGAAAGTGAAGGGTTGGTGTGTACTTTCCTCTTTAGGTGGACTATGGTGAATGTTAAGGGGAACATGAGCACCCACAAGCATGCATGCCATGTCTTCAATGTCTTATGTATTGTTGAAAAAGCAGGCACTTGAGAATAACTATAAAGTTCTGCTCCAAGAATCTGATACTTGGTGGACATTCAACTTTCAGGAGTTAGCATGGCACCTCTTCATTTTCCTAGTTCCTCCTGTATCCTGTTATTTTCAGGTATTTCAGACTGAACAAAAACATCTTTTCAGGCTGGAAATGGACTGTAGTTTTCAGGTTAGATATAGCAGTAGCATAAAATTTGGTCAGTGGTGAACTATACTTATCTGTGTTCATTATTACAAATATCTATATTGCAATATGTTTATATTCAAGAATGGACTTACATGTATTATAGGGATTTTATGTAGATAATTCACAGTATGATTGCTTAAAACTCTTTCAAAAATTTACTATTATTTCACCCACTTCCTTCTTTTATATTTATCCTCCTTCATAATTAGAGTACCTCCCCTGGTTTATCCCGATCAGATCAATTGTTCATGCCATTGTATTGGTTACCCACCATGCCTTCTTGGTTCTACAGTTATTCCATGATGAATACCCACAAACCAACATTTGGAGCTAGATGCCCCAAAGTAGAGAATGAAAGAAATTTGTCTTATGGATATGGGTTACCTAAATTATGTTTTTTTTTACTTACATCTATTTATATATATGATATTTATCATGTTAAACATATTTATGACTTTCCATTTCCTACATATTGTGAACAGAATAGCAATGAAGGTGACTGAGCAAGTATTTGTAGAGTGGGTTGTCAAGTCATTTTTAAGTATGTCAAGGAAAAGAGAGCAGAGTCAGGCAGCAAATTTATAATTTCTGTTTAGAAAATTCTCTACTCTGATTTCTGGAATCGCTCAGCTGTTTAAAAGACACACCACCAATGCTTTTCCAGAAATTGATTTTCATGCTTGGTCTATAGAAGAATCTCAGATATCACCCAAAGCCCTGTATATAACAGGGCTAAACACTCCCTAAAATAACAAAGAAAACAAGTATTTGTTCATGTACTATTTATCTCGATTACTATCATGTAATTACATTTTGAATATTGTCCGCAAGTTAATAAGTAACGTGAATATCTTACTAAAATTATTTCAGCAGCACCTTCTATTCTGAAATAGAATGTCTGTGATTGTGAGACAAAGTGAGGAGCTCTTATTTTTGTTTAAATATACATTTCAGAAAAAGGTTACTTAAAAGTATGTAAATAATTTAATTTTAGTATACTAATGGGGTTTATCAGAAAACTAATACATCAAAAGGATCAATTTTTATTTGCTATTTTTGTTTTTAATACATCTCAAAGAGTTTTTATCAGGTCTTAAGAGAATAATGTAGCACTTAGGGAAGAAGATGCACCCCAGCAGCCCTGCACTAGAGGCCAATATGGAGAAGACCTCCACAGCCATGACGGCTTTGCCCTTAGTAAAAGGTAGACAGGGATGAAGATGACCCAGACACTGAGGAAGACCAGCATGCTGAATGTCAGGAACTTGGCCTCATTGAATGTGTCAGGCAGGTTCCTTACCAGGAAAGCCACAGTGAAGCTGCCTAAGGCCAGGGTCCCTAAGTAAGCCAGCACACGGTAGAAGGCAGTGACTGAGCCCTTGTTGCATAAAATGATGACATGAGCATGTTCAGAGTGTTCATCTGTGTCAATATAAGGAGGTGAGGTTACCAGCCAGACTGTAGAGAGAATAAGTTGGATCAGGACACAGATAGGGATGACAGCATTATACATGCCTGAGACAAACAACCTTCTCATTGTTCTTCCTGGTTTCATGACCCTAAAGGCCAGAATTACAGTTATAGTTTTTGCCAAAATGGTGGAAATAGCCAAGGTGAACACAAGTGCAAATGTTATTTGTTGCAGTATGCAGGAGACATTGTTTGGGTGTCCAATGAAGAGAAAGGAACAGAGGAAGCAGAGGAGGATGGAGATGAGCAGGGTGTAGCTGAGAGTCCTGTTATTGGCCTTAACAATGGCTGATTCTCGGTGTTTGAGAAAGACTCCCAAAACTGCAATTGTGCTGACAAAGAAGCACATAGCTGTGCATGCCAGCGCCATGCCCAGAGGATCCTCAAATGAAAGGAAGGTCACTGCCTTGGGCAGACAGTTGTTTCTCTCAGGGTTTGGGTACTCATGACTTGGGCAAGTGATGCACTCCTGCTGGTCTGTATGGAGAAATTGGATCAACATTTCACCTTATATAAATATCTAATTGTTGCACATTTAAAGTGTTTTCCAGTGATGTGTGTATTCTGGTATATTCTGCTTCCTGTTACTGCCAAGTACATGAAATCTTTATAATTCACATTTTTACTGTTTATCTTGTTTAATAAAAAGAAGCTTTCTTCTCAGCAGCTTATCACTGTTTCTCAAGGATAGTAAAATCTATTTTACTTGTATTCAGATAAAGTAATACTGTCAAGTGAGCCTTCAAATCTTTTTTTTTTTTTTTTTTTTTTTTAAGTTGAGTTTCTAAGTATGTGTACATTGTATTTTGGTGACATCAATGTATAAATATACTTCATTGTTTCCACCATCATGGATTCTTTTCATTTTTCTTGTTACTCACTGTTTCAGTGGATATTTGTTATCCCACTCCTATATTTTTTCTAAGGTAACATGGGAATAAGTTAGGTCTCACCTCCATGACCTATGAAACAGTTCTGATTTGGTGGTAAATACACAGCCCTTGCATCAACAAACTCCAGCTATAATCTCAGACCAATAATTACCTATCTCAGCTGTGGAAGTTTCAAATAAATTTCTATAGTCTTTGACATCCTTTGACTCAGGACAGGACTCTTTGTCTTTCATTATTAACTCCAGAATAATCCTGGGAATTGTTCTAATTTTCACTCTTGTTCTTCCAGTAATATTCTGAAGACTGAAAAATGACCTGCATGTCATAAATACCGTAAATCTACCAAAATGTTTTATCACAAAGGGAGAATGACAGAGCCATATTCACTGAAATTGTTGAGAGTCATTTGCCAGTATAGTTGCTTGGTGCTATTCCAGCAAAGCTGAGATTGTTACAATTGTTCTATGTCTAACTTCTGTTTTTTGTTTTTTTTTTTGTTTGTTTTTTTTGTGTTTTTTTTTTGTTTGTTTGTTTTTTTTTTGTTTGCTGCATTACTGGGGACTTTCTGCACTTTGATTCAATTTCTGTTCTTTTTTTTTCTACACAAAAATTATGTCTGAGTCTTTTTTAATTAGGTATTTTTAATTATTTGTAGTTTATTCACTTTGTATCTTAACTGTAGCACCCTTGCTCATGCCCTCCACATCTTCCCACACTCATATCCTCCCATACCCCTCTCCAAGTCTGCTGATAGGGAGGTCTTCCTTCCCTTCCCTCTAACCCTAGCCTATCAGGTCTCATCAGAGTTGGCTGCATTGTAAGGAGAACAGGGACTGCCTCTGAATTTAACTCAGTGGCTGGCTCTTTGATCACCTTCCCTTAACAGGGAGCAACTTTACTAGGTCATAGAGGAAGACGATGCAGCCAGTCCTAATGAGACCTGAGCCTTATGAAAATACTAAACTTAACTTTATCTGTCCACTGTTTGAAAATCTTCTTTATGCCCTGGAAATTGTTAAGCAGAGTTAAGCAGATAGAGAGATGAGACCATTATTTCAGGAGTTTTCTTGGGGTATGTGCCCCTAAATAGTATATTGGTGCAGGGTAAACAAATGTAATATGCATACCCTGTGAGGCCTGGAGATTCATGTATAGGTTTAAGATATTTTATTATAGGCTTAGAGCTCCCTGAAAATGTAGTTTAAAGATAGAAGTTCACAGAGGATACACACCTGACGGAATAAATCTTAGTAAATAAGATTGACTTAAATAAACTTTTTCTAGTTTGTAGCATAGATATAGTAATATATATAGATATATAGATATAGCATACATATAGTAAAAGGAGATATTTCTTTGTATTTGCTATGCATAAAAAGACCAGTTAAAGTGTTTTTTGTTTCTCTGGACTACACTCATAGTGCAAACAATACCAGCCTAAAAGCAGGCTTTCACATATTAAATGTGTTTTCTGTGAAGGAGACATTCTTTAGATTCTTTAAAGTAGAGTTATAGAGCTAATAATGATAATCAAATATGTTTTGTGTGTACTTTTTAAATTGTAACTGAACTTTTATCCCTGGATAATGAAAAAAAAATCAAACACCCATTCTGTACCACTTGTATAATCATTAATCTGTGTTTGTACTGTGAAACTTGTACAAACAAGAAGAGCCTTGTCAACAATAAGTCAGAGCCAAAGAAAGGTCTTAATGTTATAAGTCAGCTGCTAGGTTCCACTGACCACATCAGCTGACTAACTCCCTCTCATTGTTGACGCCTCATTAGCTCTCTGGAGCACCCTGTAGACAAAAACCTTTTCTTTCCATGCTCGGGATTGCCCCACAGAAAGGCTCCTGGCACAAGCTCACAGAGAATGAACTGCCAACAGTAAAGCATGCAAGGGACAGATATGGGATTTCTGTACATATATAACACTTGTGCAGCTTTGTCTTTATGGGGACACCTAAGAGCAAGACCAAAGCTTTCTCTGACTCTTTTGTCGCCTAATTTCACTGCCTTGTGTAGCCTCAATAGCAGAAGTTGTGCTTATTCTTATTGCAACCTTATATGCCAAGGCTGGTTGATATCCATGGGGGACTTCTTTTTTTGGAAAGAAAGGGAGGAGGGGCACATTGGGTTGGGAGGGTCTGAGAGGAGAGGTGTGAGCAGATGCTGTGATAATACACGAATTAATTAATAATATAATAAAAAGAAATAATAACTTTGTAAGAGAAATGAGTGAAACAGAAACAAAGAACACAATACATAGAATTAACCAAAGGAAGAGCTGTCTCTTTCTGAAGATAAAGAAAATTGACAGACCTATATCTCAAGTAAATTAAGGAAAAAATAGAGTACTCAAATTAACAGAATCAGAAATTACAGAAAAACTTTACTACAGAATTCAATGAAATTCAGAATATTCTAAGGAAATATGTTTAAAACATACTATATTCTAGTCAGCTTAAAAGTGGTCACGAGATGGATAAGTTTTAGATTTGTTCAAGCAACCATTAGTCAAAGTTGAATTCAACAACAATTCAGCAACCTAATTAGACCTAAATAGACCCAAGTGTAAATTCAAAAAATTACAAAAGGCTCCCACCAAAAAAGAAAAGGATGAAAGTTCAAACAAGGAGAATCCAAGATGGTGGAGACCAGTGTGCACCTTATCTGAGGGGCAGAAATGCAGAGACTCTGAGACCAGTGTATGGACAGGTGGCAAGATCCATAGAATCAACTTTGCTGCTTCCTGTACTGAACAGGTCATCCAAGAAATGGAGTCCATCTGATACAGGCCCTCTGTGGCCATCTCACAGAATCAGGAGTAGCAAAATTTGGGCCACCTGCCCCTTCATATACTCCAGTGAGTTTGGATCCCCATATCCAGGAACTGTTTGCTCTAGAAGCCAGACTTTGGATCCCTCCTACTCCCTGTAGGGCAGCTTCAGGTTTACTGGGAGAGCATCTTAGCCACCAAGCCACTGTTCTACTGGTCACACTGTGGACACCATGTGAACAATAAAATTACAGGGATGGCAGATCCAGGAAGGCAGAGCTCAGAGGAATCTGAGTACAGGGAGCACAGTTTGGGGCAGGCTTGTAAGTGGCAGCCCAGCTTTATTCTGAGGAATCCCACAGACACAACCTGAGGCACCTGCACCTTGCTAATGATGACCACCAGTACCTGAACTCCAAAATATATTGTTCCAGTGCATGCACACCCTTGTCCTTCAATTCACCAGTCCCTACATATTTGTGTACATACACTGCCATGTGCCCTGCCCTTCAAGATGCTGGCTTCTGAACTGCCAGTATCCATTCCCGAGCAACTGTACATTTGACATCTTCCTGAATACTACTCTAAACTCCAAAGACAGGAGGATCCAGTCTTTGATGCAGTTTCCAGTAAGAAACAGGTAAGGCTACAGACAACCAGATGGCTAAAGGCCAACAGAGAAACACAGTCAACAAAAACTGGGACATCCTGGCTCCACCAGAACCCACCCCTGAGAGCAATGGATATTCTAATACAGCTGAAACACAGAAAAGGGACATTAAATCTATGTTTATGCAGTTATTAGAGACATATAAAGAAGAAAAAGAACAAATGTCTCAAAGAAATACAGGGAAATAGAGGGCAAACAGAGACCATCATATACAAGAAACCACAATTAAACAGGTGAAGGAAATTATTAAAATTATTCAATTCTTGGAAATGGAATTTGAATCAATAAGAAAACACACGGAAAACCCTGGAGATGGAATACATAGAGAAGAGATCAAGTACCACAGAGATAAGCATCACCTACAAAATACAAGAAATGGAGGAGAGAATCTCAGGCATTGAAGATACAATTGAAGAAACTGATCTATCTCTCAAAGAAAACATACAATCAGAAAAGTTCAAGGATGCCATGAAAATGTGAAACAATAGGAACAATAGGAATAGACTAAACAGATGATTCCAGGCTCCAAGTTGCAGAATATATTTTTAATAAAAATCATAGAAGAAAATTTCTCCAATCTTAAGAAAGAGATAACCTTAAACATACAAGAGGCTTAAAGTACACTAAATAGACTAGAACAGAAAAGAAAATTCTCTTGCCATAAAATAATCAAAACAATAAATCTACACAATGAAGAAAAAATATATCAAAAGCACAAAGGAAAAAGATCAAGTGACATATAAAGGCAGACCTATTAGGACCACACCAGGCTTTCAAACAGAGCCTATGAAACCCAGAAGGCCCTGTGGGGATGTCATGCAGAAGTGAAGAGACCACAGATGCCAGAGCAGACTACTGTAATCAGCAAAACTTATAATCAACAGAGATGGAGGAAACAAGACATCCCATGACAAAACTAAGTTAAAACAATGTCTGTGCACTATTCCTGACCTTGAGAAGCTACTAGAAGGAAAACTCCAACTCAATGAGATCAACTACACCCACGAAACACACGATATAGATAAGATCAGAAGAAAAATCAAAAGAAAACAAGCACATAAATACACTATCTGCAATAACACCACAATAAAAGGAACTGAAATTCATTGATGACTAGTATCTCTCAACATCAATGGAGTCAGCAATCCAATAAAAAGACACATGCTAACAGAATAGTTATGAAAACAAAATCCTACTTTCTGCTGCATACAATAAACACACTTCAGCCCCAAAGATACACACTACCTTGGAGTAACTTGCTAAGAAAAGGTTTTCCAATCAAATGGAACCTAGGAGTAAATGGCACTACCATCTTAATATCTAATAAAATAGTCTTCCAAATGAAATTATTCAAAAGAGAAGTGAAGGGTACTTTGTCCTCATCATAGAAAAATCCACCATGAGGACAACAATATTTTGAACAACTATGCCCCAAATAGAAGGGCACCTGCATTTGTAAAAGAAACATTATTAAAACTTCAATCACATATCAGTCCCAACACAGTAATAATGGTAAACTTCATCACCTCACTCTCACCAAGTGACAGATCATTGTCACAGAAGCTAAACAGTGAAATAATGAAGCTTACATAGGTCATGCATCAAATACCTAATAGAAGTCCTCAAAAATGGTCACCCAGACACAAATATGTCTTCTTCTCTGCAAATCAAGGAACTTTCTCCAAAATTGAACATATATTCAGGCAAAAAGCAAGTCTTAACACATACAATAAGACTGAAATAATCCCTTGGATCCAATTACACAACCATGTTCTAAATCTGGACCTCAACAATGACAGAAAGAGCGAAATGCGTACACATACACATGGAACCTGAACAATTCTACTCAATAACAGGTGTCGTGGAAGAAATAAAAAAGTAATTAAACATGTCCTAGAATTCAATGAAAATTAAGGCACAACATGCCCAAACTTATGGGACACAATGCAAGCAGTGCTAAGAGGAAAATTGATAGACTAAGTGCCTTCATATAGGAATTTGAGACATCTCATACAAGCAATCTAATAACACAACTGAAAGACCATGAATAATACAACAAGATGTAGACAGGGCCAAGACGAGTAGAGGGCTGGAAATAATCAAATTCAGTGCTGGAATCAATATACTAGAAATGAAATGATTCAAAGAATCATCGAAACCCAGAGCTGATTCTTTGAGAATATCAACCAGAGAGACAAACTCTTAGCCAAAGTAACTAAAAGGCAGAAAGACACTATCCAAATGAACAAAATAAAAAAGGAAAAGGGTGATAGAAGGATGGAAATAGAAGGAATCATTAGGTCTTACTTCAAAAGTCTATACATCACAAAAACTTAATATCTATATAAAACGGACAATTTTCATGGTAGATTCCACTTAGCAAAGTTAAATCAAGATCAGGTAAATAAAACATCCTATCTTCCCCAAGGAAATAGCGGAAGTCTTCAAAAGTCCCTATCCAAAAAAGCCCAGAGCCAGATGGTTTCAGCTCAGAATTCAACCAGACTTCAAAGAAGAGTAAATACAAATACTCTTCAAACAATCCCACAAAATAGAAACAGAAGGAACATTAACAAATTAATTCGATGAAGACGCAGTCACGTCACAGTCAAGACCCAAGAAAGACATAAACTTCAGACCAATTTCCATCATGAACAATGACACAAAAAACTCGGTAAAATACTCGCAAAACAAATACAAGAACACATAAAAGATCTCATCCACTACTGTCAAATAAGCTTCATCCCAGGCATGCAGGAGTGGTTCAGTCTATAGAAATCCATCAATTTAATCCACCACATAAACACACAGAAGGAAAAGAATTCCATGATCATTTCCATAGATTCAAAAAAATCCAATGCCTGTTCATGTATAAAATTTTGGAGAGATCAGGGTCACAAAGCACATACCTAAACATAGTAAAGTCAATATACAGCAACCCTATAGCCAACATTAACCTAAACAGAGAGAAACTCAAATCAATCCCAATTGAGGACTACTATTAGGTATTTGATTCATGACCTTTGTAAGCTTCATTATTTCACTGAAATCAGGAACAAGGCAATGATCTCTGCTCTCTCCATATCTTTTTAACATAGGAATTGAAGTCCTCTGTCACTCTGCAAGGAATTTAACCTATGATAGCATTAGATCTTAGAATATAAAGAATATTTAATTTTCAACATTTGATCATTTCCAATAATACATAAAAAATTCTGTTTGTATTATGGTTGTCTAAGGATTGGCCTTTATAATAGAATAAATAGTAGATTCTCATCATTATATTAATGTATTTTCTTTATGACTTTTTATTTTTCTGTAAAAATTTTCATTTAAAAAATAATATAATTACCTCACTATGCCTCTTCTTTTTCATTTCTCTAAGTTGTCTCCCAGACCCACCTTATATTTATTCACTCTCAAATACATAGGCTCTTTCTTTTCTCATTAAATGTGTTTCTGTCTTGGTGTGTGTGTTTGTATATAAAAATGCAACCTGCTCATTCCATTTGTTTTTACTTATATATGTTATCACACAGTTGACCACAACACTAAAAAGGCAGCCATGTTTTCATTTACAAAGACTTGCTTTTTTCTATTGTTGATACTGAAAATAACAACTGTGTTGTAAATGCAGTTAGGTTCTTGTGCATTCAGAAACAATCAGATATGTAGTTTTCCTGGAGTTACTTTGAGGCAATAATCATTAGGTTTGTTAATCACAGAAATACAAATCTATCCTGGACAACTGGAGAACTCACAATTAATGGAGAGCTCATAGCATGGAACACTGCAAGAGCTGAGATGGCCATTCTGTGCACCAAAGGCACGTTTTTGAAAGTAGGGTGCATATGACACAATAACATGAGAATTGCCACTCTAAACTTCACACATCATGTGGCTTCAGCAATGATTAAAAATGGATTCAGGGATGAGTGTTAGAGACATAGTGAACAGCACTACATTATGACACCAAGGTCATTTCTTAACTTTCCCTGTCTCCATTCCCAAACAGTTTGAGTAAAAGTATTATTTTTCTACCTGTCTGGTTAGAAATGTGCTGCTCTGGACAAAATGCACAAGAAAAACAGCAGACCAGTCTTTCTTTTTGTAGAACTTTCCAGAATCCTGGACCACAGCTCTGTGTACAGATAGATTGCGGAGTCTGAAAGCAACACAGAAAAACTGGTCACGGTATCGAACATCAGTTAAAAATAGTTTAGGCTAAATATACATAACCTATGAAAATTGCATTTGTTTATGAGGAACTCTGAGGTTTTAATGTGGGAATGTAGAATGGAGATTTCAACTTACCACACTTTCCAATACTAAATGTTCAACATCCCTTTATGGTGACCAAACTATGACTCACTATTGCCTATCCTGTGTGAAATGTGTTGGACATCAAGATATCCTCTTCTGTGAGGCAGAAAGCCAGAACTTATTTTATTGTATGAATTTTGGGACAGTTGGATTTTAAGACAAGTATCCAATCATACTTGCCTCCAAGCACACTTGTTTCTATCTTTATATTTCCAATCTTATAGTAACACCCATGCACTCTGATTCAGCTA
Source organism: Meriones psammophilus (assembly GCA_036365155.1). Classification (NCBI taxonomy): domain Eukaryota; kingdom Metazoa; phylum Chordata; class Mammalia; order Rodentia; family Muridae; genus Meriones; species Meriones psammophilus. The sequence continues at coordinate 65,356 of JAEOAE010003919.1, read as the reverse complement.
CAAAAGGAAGTTCAATTTTCTCATGAAAATGTTTTGGCCATTGGTGAATTATAATCTGTTACTGTGACTTTTACCCTTGACTCCCAATGCTAGGGGTTGTTTTATGCCTTTCTTTTCAAACATTAGTGACGTCATCAAATGGTACTTTCACCAGTTGCATTCTTAATCACATTAGTTACTATTGTTAATTCTGTATCCCAGCTGTCCTCATTCCCTCCCCAATCCCACCCTCCCTCCTGATCTCCTCCCTGCCCCTTTCCAACTAATAAATTCCTAGTGCAATTTTAGTTTGTTATATGTTAGAAAAATTGTAGGACAGGAAGTATTTCTATCTTAGACCTCTTTTCTGCCCTGGTTTGGCAGTTTCTGTCTAATGAATATGTACATATTAACAGGAATGTGTTTCTGGATAACTGGATCAGCTGTTAAGAGTGCACATAGCTCTTGAAATGAAATATGAGTTCAGTTCCTGACACACATATTGGGCAGCTCATATACATTGCTTAGAGAAATGTCTTGTGTCCAAATCCATAATTTATTAATTATTTATGCTAGCTCACATCCTTGTAAAATTATTGATATGCTTGAGTATGAGTTATGTGAATGGCTAGCCTTTATAATTAAGATGTGAAAATTTACAAAACTTTGTGTGCATGTGTGTGTTTACATATAGAAACACACATACATGCCTTTATATAACCATGAGCACTCAATCATTCATTCAATGCATTATGAATAAACACAAACATTCAAATTCAATTCATCTAATTGTAGCTAAGGAATTAGCTGACATTATGTGTGCATTTGTATGTATATTTATATGTGTATGTATATACATACATGTAATTCTGAAATATTAGTTCATTTCTGATTTAATGTCATCAAACAGAACTAAAGAGATGTTTTAGTATTTAACATGCATGCCACATAAGCAGGAAAACATGAATTTGATCATGATGAAAGGATGGAAGACAAGCTGGGCGCAGATAAATAGGCCTGTAATCCAAATTTATGATCATGAAGACAGAGAGAGAACCTAGGTAATGCTGGCCACTGAGTTCAGCAAAATCAGAAAGTAAGGGTTTCACACAGATAAAAATAAAGTTGACAGTAACTGAAGAAGATAACCACAGTTTACTGTGTACTTATGAAGCACATGTGGTCATGTGCATGAACACCCACACACAAGCTCACAGTCACAATAGAGCTAAGAATTAAAATTTCACAATTATTTTAAAAGTTCAAAGAATCATCACACAATCATTTCTTATAATTCTTTACAAATAATTCCCTTCATCTTAAATACTGAAAACTTTCCTGACCTGTTTGTAGTTGCTTGGCCATTGAATCAGAACTTCATTGATGAAAAAGCCTTGATCTTGTGCACTCTTGAAGACAAACTCTCCCACTTTAAGCAATAATGCATTTCAAAAACTATATGCAATAAAGTTTTGTATATCATACGTTTCCACAAAATTCTTGTTCTCATCAAAGCTTATTTCATCTCCAGCAGCATTTATAAATTTAATTTTCCTCAGAAATGGATGCAGGTGAAGAGAGACATCATATGATATGAGTGGCCCACACAGATTACTGTCTGACTTTAAAGAGAAGTTAATTTTTCCTCTCTCTAACATGGCTTTTTTTGGTAAGTGCTTAATTTGTTTATTCATCTTCTTAGTTGTTTAGTGAGATTAAAATTATTTCCCATAGAAATAATGCAAGAGCTACTGAACACAAGAAGAAATATTGTCTATGAGATGCAAGATAGTATAGTGTGTAGCATGTCCTTAGTTGAAAAGAAGGTCCCGTGTCTTTCTCCAGGACCAGAAAATAATATTTCTATTTAGAAGATGTAGATTTGAAGAGGATCCAAAATGGCGGCACCCAGTGGACATGGTTACTAAGGATTCGACTTCACAGTAATTGAGAGGTTGTGCTGTGGACTTGAAAATTCCAGTGTCTATGTTTCACAACTGTACAGAAGATACTAGAAGGAAAATCCCAACCAAAGGAAGTAAACAACACCAAGAGAAACACAGAAAGTAAAAAGCACCGCTGCTGCAAAACCAAAAGAACAGAAACACAAAAACTTGCTGCAATCATAAAAATCAAAATAAGAGATACTAGCAACCATTAATCATTACTATCACTCAACATCTATGGACACAGTTCCTCAATAAAAAAGACACAGACTAACACAGTGGATGCATAGACAGGACTTATCAATCTGATGCCTACAAAAAAATTTTAAAAACAAAGGAGGACATTACCTCAGAGTAAAGGGATGGAAATAGGTTTTTCAAGGAAACTGGCTCAAGAAGCAAGTTGAAAGAAGCCATCCTAATATCTAATAAAATAATCTTTTAACTGAATTTATTAAAAACAGATATGAGAGGACACATATCATAGCAAAAGGATACATATGAAAGAAAAAAAATCCACAAAGATGATATCTCAATTTTGAATATTTTGCTCCAAATACAAGGGCACCTACATTTGTAAAAGTAACATTACTGAAGCTTAAATTATACACTAATACAGCCAGAGTAATAGAGGGAGACTTCAAAACCCCACACTCACCGAAGTACAGGTCATGAAGACAGAAAATACAGAAACAATTAAATTAACATATTCCTGGATCAAATAGATTTAACAGACATCTACAGAATTTTCACCCAGACAAAAAGAATATACCTTCTTTCAGCACCTTACAGAAGCTTCTCCAAAATTACCCATTGACTTTGAGAGAGTGAGTCTCAAAAAGTACAATAAAGTTGAAATAACCTTTTTGTCTTATCAGACCACCATGGATTAAAGCTAGATATCAATAACAATGGAAACAAGAGAAAACCTAAAACAATCTCATGGAAACTGAAAAACTCAGTGACCACTGAGTCAGTGAAGGAATAAATTAAAGTTTCTCTCCATTCAGTTTGATGTTGGCTATAGGCTTGCTGTATATCGCCTTTACTATGTTTAGATATGTGCCTTGTATCCCTGATCTCTCCAATACTTTAAACATGAATGGATGTTGGATTTTGTCAAATGCTTTTTCAGCATCTAGGGAGATTCTCATGTGCTTTTTTTTTTTTCAGTTTGTTAATATGGTGGATCACATTGATGGATTTCTGTATATTGAACCACCCCTGCATACCTGGGATGAACCCTACTTGGTCATAATGGATAATATTTTTGATGTGTTCTTGGATTCAGTCCAACTGGATGTCTACATGTAGAAAAATGAAAATAGATCCATACTTATCACCATGCACAAAACTGAAGTCCAAGTGGATCAAAGACCTCAACATAAAACCAGACACATTAAATTGGCTTGAAAAAAAAGTGGGAAATACTCTAGAACTCACTGGTACAGGAGAAAACTTCCTGAACAGAACACCAACAGCACAGGCTCTAAGAGCAACAATCAATAAATGGGACCTCATGAAACTGAAAAGCTTCTGCAAAGCAAAGGACACCGTCATCAAAACAAAGCGACCGCCTAAAGATTGGGAAAGAATCTTCACCAACCCTATCTCTGACAAAGGACTCATATCCAGTATATATAAAGAAAAAAAAAGCTGAAAAAGAGCAAACCAAGTAATCCACTCAAAAAATGGGGAACAGAGCTAAACAGAGAATTCTCAACAGAGGAATATCGAATGGCAGAGAAATGCTTAAAGAAATGCTTAAGAAATGCTCATCCTCACTAGCCATTAGGGAAATGCAAATCAAGACAACCATGAGATTTCACTTTACACCCATGAGAATGGCCAAGATCAAAAACTCAAGTGACAACACATGCTGGCGAGGTTGTGGAGAAAGGGGAACCCTTCTCCACTGGTGGTGGGAATGTAAACTTGTACAACCACTCTGGAAATCAATCTGGTGCATTCTCAGACAATTAGGAATAGTGCTTCCTCAAGATCCAGCCATACCACTACTGGGCATATATCCAAAAGAGGCTCAAGTACACAAAAAGGACATTTGCTCAACCATGTTTGTAGCAGCTTTATTTGTAATAGCCAGAAGCTGGAAACAACCCAGATGCCCCTCAACTGAAGAATGGATGCAGAAATTGTGGTACATCTACACAATGGAATATTACTCAGCAATGAAAAATAAGGAAATCATGAAATTTGCAGGTAAATGGTGGGATCTGGAAAGGATCATCCTGAGTGAGTTGTCCCAGAAGCAAAAAGACACACATGGTATATACTCACTCATATAGACATACAGCATAGGACAAACCCACTAAAACCTGTGCATCTAAAGAAACTAAGCAAGAGAGAGGACCCTAACTAAAACAGTCAATCCCCATCCTGAAAGGAAAAGAGGATGGAAATAATAATAATAAGAAAACAGGAAACAACCTAGGAACCTTCTACAGAGGGCTTCTGAAAGCCAGAAGAAGAAAACAGGAAACAAACTAGGAACCTACCAGAGAGGGCTTCTGAAAGCCTCTGCCCTACAGACTATCAAAGCAGATGGTGAGACTGATGGCCAACTGTTGGGCAGAGTGAATGGAATTTTATGTAAGAAGTGGGAAATAGTAAGAGCTATAGAGGACAGGGTCTCCACAAGGAGAGCAACAGAACAACAAAATTTGAACACAGGGAACTTCCCAGAGAATCATACTCCAACCAAGGACTATTCATGGAGATAACCTAGAACCCATGCACAGATGTAGCCCATGGCAGTTCAGTGTCCAAGTGGGTTACATAGTAATGTGAAGAGGGACTGCCTCTGACATAATCTGATTGGCCTGCTCTATGATCACCTCCCCCTGTGGGGTGAGCAGCCTTACCAGGCCATAGTAGAGGACAATGCAGCCACTTTTGATGTGAACTGATAGACCAAGATCAGAAAGGAGAGGAGAACCTCTCCTATCAGTGAACTTGGGGAGTGTCATGCATGCAGAGGAAGGAGGGAGGGTGGGCTTGGGAGGGGAGGAGGGAGGGGCTTATAGGGGGATGCAGAATGAATAAAGTGTAATTGAGGAAAAATTAAAAAAAAATAAAAAAATATCTTAGCTTGGCTCATAGGTGCATCCCTGTCATCCTAGACCTTGGGAGTTCATGGCAAGCTAATCCTTCTGAGATTGTGGTCAGCTTGGTCCACAGAGTGAGTTCTCTTTTGTGTTTGTTCATTAGTTTCTTCATTTGTTTGTTTGTGTTTTAGAAAGAATTTCCTTGTGTAGCCTTGCCTGTCCTAGACTCACTTTATAGAACTGGCTGGCCTCAAATTCAAGTCTCTTCTTCCCTGAGTGCTGGGATTACAGATGTGTGCCCCCATGCCCGGCTCCAAATATTGAGTTCTAAAATAGGCATGGCTATGTAGAAATATCATGGATTTAAATTATCCCCCAAAATGTACTCTATATCTCAAATTACAGGGTTTTCCCCCCTCAGGTATAGTGCCCAAGGAGCTGGGTCCTGGTACTGTTCCTGGCCCTGGTCCTCAGAGCCTAGCCCTCGGCCCAGCTGTGGCCCCAAAAGTCTGCTATCAAGTGCTGGCCCTTTTGGGCTTTCTCTCTGGGGCTCAGTCTATCCCATTAGATCACTTGGGCACCAACTACACACCTGGCAACATCTTCTACAGATGGATGCACATGCCCAACTCGCGGGAAACTCTCGACAAAAAACAGGCACCATACCCCTTGTCTCAGTCCGGACCACAGCCCAGGAATGGCTCCACCCACTGTGGTCTGATGGAGAGGCTCCATCTCTGAATACATCACTTAAGATAAGTAAGCAACACCTTTCTAATAATAATATGAAACCAACAACAATATCGCAAGAGTGAAAAACAGCAATTTAAAAATAAACAAAATTAAGGGAATCTTTTCTCTAAAGGGAGCAGGTGCTGGGTGCAGCCCAGCCGGCGATTGTACCAACTGTATATCCACCTCGGGCAGCTAGGACGTGGGATCAGGTGCCCCCAAGTGCGCCACAGTGGAGAGAAACAGTAGCTCATCCACCAAGTGCACAATGGACTACGCGTCCTCTGATGCTAAAGCCAGAGGTTGCACTGGTCCAGCTTTTGGCAAGATTGGGGGACCCGCAGCCATGGGATCCAGGAGTCAGCATCCTCTTGGGACATAGTTTCTGCCCCTGAAGCCGGTCTCAGTGTCTCCTGTGCCCCCAAGGACTCCTGCATGTGCAGTTCTGCAGTCAAGGACCCAAGGATCTGAGCACAGAAGAGGGTGAGCCATCAGCCGGGATAGGGGGGCTGCCTGAAGGCACCCAAAATGGGATGAACTCTCTCAAAATGGCCTCTACTTGCCAGGGAAGGCGCAGTCTGCTCTCCTGCCTGCAGGACGGTCAAGCTGACTGGCGTCCAGCTCTGCTCTCTTGACAAGAGCTTCAGGACACTTTCCCAGTGAGACCCAGGGATGGAACCAGCTGCAGGTTCTCCAGACACCTCCCCGAGCTCTTCCTCCTCCTCCATATCATCATCATCATGATCATCTTCTTCTTCCTCCTCTTCATCTTCTTCCTCCTCCTCCTCCTCCTACTCGGGCTTCATCCTCCCAACCTTCTGCTCCTCCATTGCCTGAAGGATCTCCCCGGCCTGGCGCTTCAACTCTGTAGTGGGCACATGGATCCTGGCATTGTACAGCAGCTGCCTCATAATGGTCAGGTCCGGGGCCCCACAGGGAATTTCTGCAGCCACTGGGACAGGAACGAGAAGATGACCCTGCGGGCAAGAGCAGGACAGAGGGACTTGGGGTCGGGAGCCTGGGCTTGCTTCTGGGCTGTGGGGTTGGGGGGCATGGGTGTCCACTAGGGCCCTTCCCCTCCTGTTCCTCCTTCTGCTGCTCAAAACCCAGGAGCCAGGTGGGAGACATCTGTCCTCCACCAGCCGGCGAGGTTGCGGGGACAGTCCCTAGGGCAAGAACCCCAATGGTGAGGCTTCTGGCCATTACTGGTCCTCCATCCTGGCCATCCCAAATGCTCCTCCCCATTTACCTCCCCCTCCGACCAAGCTCACTCACATCCTTGTTTTCTGGTCCTCCTCACATTTGGGCCTGAAGGATCTATACCTATGACAGTCCACAGGGATGTCACCCCTAAGGCCCGCGGCCCCAACCCACCCAGATGTCTAGAGGGAGATATTTGAATCTTCCCAGGAAGGGGTTTGGGGGTGCTGGGGGTTCCATCCATCCCAAACACCACAGATGGGGTCCAGAATCCTTTACCCAAAGGATGCTCAGGGCTTGAGAAAGGGTGGTGTGTGACACTCCCTGGGGAAGGTGAATGGCACCTGCTAGAGCCCCACCCCTGCCCCAATCGCCCATGTATGGCTATGTCGCTTTAAAGGGCCAGAACCTAGGCTGCCGCGACACAGTTGTCTGGTTCTGTGAGGGCACAGGCCCTAGAAAACAGCAGGAGGAGGTCTGAGGGCTGGATCCCTGGTGGAGCCGCTCGACTGCCTTTTCAGGATCAGGTCCAGAAAACCATTCCAGTGGTCGCAAACTTTGGATAAAGGGCCAGAAATAGTGGTGGGCAAATAGGGGATCATCTGCTCCACGAAGTTCACGCCATCATTGCTGAGAAATGGGGATACCATGCAGGAAGGCTAGCTTCCTTTCGCTCTGAGGAAGGACCACAGCAGGAGGAAGGCTTGAAGTTTGCAAACCCTGAGGGGCACCAAAGACCCCTTTCCCTACACTGAAGAGGGAAGCGGGCATGAAACGTGTTCCTCAGTGACCCAACAGGAACATTCGCCCAGGCCGCAACCGCGGTGGATGGGGGTGGGAGTGGACCAGAAAGCTCCCCCACCACACAGCGGCCCTGATTACCTTGGTCTCATGGTGGGGAACAGGCCAGAAACGTGACAGTGAGCGCAACACATGTCTCCAGCAGTGGCCCAGGCGACCACCGCTGGCTTCCAAGAGACCTAAGCCTTTGGAGGTCTGGAAGCAGAAGTACAGACTCCTCTCTCCAGCTCCTCTGGACCAGCTGGTCTGTCCAGGCTGGTCTGTCTGTTGCTGCTGCTGGCGTCTGGTTACCTGGCAACCAGGGTTCCGAGTTCCACCTGGAACAATGCTGAGGAAGCATGGTCACTTCCTGGAGTCACCTGCCGAAACCTCCCCCTCATGGGTTCTCCCTGGGGGCCACCAGCCCTGCAGGCTCTGCAATAGTTCCAGAGAGAAATGATGGAGAAGTTGTCTCCCGTCACCACTAGAGGGCAAAGAGGCACATGAGAGGGTGCAAGGATGAAAATAACAGCAGCAGCAGAGAGGAATGGCTATCATCCCTTTTTAATCTTTTATTATTATTATTATTATTATTATTATTATTATTATTATTATTATCATTATCATTATCATTATCATTCATTTCTTCTTCCCTAGTATACTTCAAAAAATTCACCTTCTTTCATTTACCCTACTGAACGAAAATGTTCTCACCTCTCAGCCTTTGAATATGAATGTTCTTTATCCTTTCTTGCTTTCCTTTAGGTTTCATAGTGGAATTTATGTCATGTATACATTTCTATGCATGGTCTATGGGTTTGTTTATGGTAGATTACCCCACAAGGCTGTAAGCTTATAGAGAAAGAATGGTATTTGCATGAATCATTTTCTGTGTGTTCAGGACTTAGCACAGTATTGGGTACCTAATTCACAAACAGTAACTATCTGTGGAAGGACAAATAAACTTTTAAATAGTAAATGCCTTGAAAAAATCTGATAGTAATACAGAATTCCCACCTAGAGGATGGGAGCATGTAGCATTTTATTTGTTAATGCCAGCCATTGTGCTATCTGTAATAAACTTCTCTTGAAGTCTTTTTATCTTATTCTGTTACTGTTGTTACTGCTGTTACCTTGTTCTGTTACTGCTGTTACTGTCTCCTCTATGCCTGTTGCCTTCATTGTCTTCTCTGTGTTCTCTTTAATTTATCCCATAACAAGTTACTTCCTTTAAGCTCTAGTGAGGTTTAGCATCTGGCTTTATTATATCCAAACACTATCTGTGTCTGCCTGTTTTGTACAAAAGCTAGGACAACTACTCAGAGGTAGAACACACTTGCTTCACATATAGGAGGTAACGAAGGAGGAGGGAGGGGAAGGGAAAAAAGGAACAGGAAAAGCAAAACATTGCTTTTCTTTATGCCGATGCAATGCCTTAAATACAGGGGTTAACAGTCTTCCTGTCTCTGCCTTCCAAACACGATAGAAATTCCAGATACAGCAACAGTGATACTTATTTGGTGTTAGTTTTTAATCTGGTCCCTCACGTGACATTTACTCTGTACCTGCTTTATATGTGGTTGGTTTTTTGTACATGTTCATTTTCTAGGAAGAATCTATATTTTCATTAGGTTTTATGAGAAGTCATATCCTCAGAAAAAATCATATCTTCAGAAATTTTCCTGGGCTTTGCATCCTACCATATTTATCCCTAGGAGACCATATCTGCAAAGGTGACTATGTCCTCTCTGTACATCATCTGATGTTATGACTTCAGGATGCATCTTGAACATTGTTTTCAAGAGAATGTTGTAAACAAGGCTTAAGCTTAACAGGCATTTGTGCCTCATGAAAAAAATTTCATCATAAAATGTCCTGTCTGAAAAGAGCATCTGAGATCATTGTACAATGCACTCAGTTACTTTCATTTTAGTCATTAACATTATTAGTACTGTTTACTGTTTTTCATTACTTTGTTAGAGACCCAAATATGATGACTCTGGTGTAAGAGGCTGTGTACACACTGTTAACTAAGAAAATAAAACCACACATCAAAAACAAGTAAAACCTCCAAATATTGATAAGAATTAGGTTTAGATTTAGGGCTCAAAAATAATTCAGTTGAAATGTGGGAAATATATTGAAGCACCATTATTCAGCAAGCATTTAGAGTATGTATATACATGTAAATATGATAAATACAACTTAAGAATTCTTGGCATACGGTATATACTCACTCACATAGATATAGGATAAACCTACTAAAATCTGTACATCTAAAGAAACTAATCAAGAGGGAGGATCCTGACTAAAATGCTCAATCCCTATCCCGTAAGGCAAAGAGGATGGTCATCAGAAGAAGAAAACAGGAAACAAGTTAGGAACCTGCCACAGAGGGCCTTTAAAAGGCTCTGCCCTGCAGGCTATCAAAGCAGATGCTGAGACTTATGGCCAACTGCTAGGCAGAGTGCATGGAATCTTATGAAAGAAGTGGGAAATAGTAAGATCTGGAGAGGACAGGAACTCCACAAGGAGAGCAACAAAACCAGAAAATTTGAACACAGGGGTCTTTCCAGAGACTCATACTCCAACTAAGGAGTATGAGTTCTAGGTTATGAAGGTAACCTAGAACCCCTGCACTGTAGCCCATGGCACTTCAATATCCAAGTGGGTTACATAGTAATGGGAAGAGGGACTGCCTGTGACATAAATTGATTGGACTTCTCTGTTGAGTACCTCCTCCTGAGGGGGGAGCAGACTTAACAGGCCACAGAAGATGACAATGCAGCCACTCCTGATGAGCTCTGATAGACTAACATCAGAAGGAAAGAGAGGGGGGCCTCCCTATCAGTGGACTTGGGGAGGAACATGCATGAAGAAAAGAAAAGTTAGGTGGGATTAGGAGGGGAGAAGAGAGGTGTTTATGGGGGGATACAAAGTGAATAAAGTATAATTAATAAAAGTTAAAAAAATAAAAATATTTAACACCAAAAATAAATGAATAATTTAAAAAAAGAATTCTTGGGCACACACACAAAAGATGGAACTTCATTAAACAGGATTTTTTTTTTCCTTTTTGTTTCTTTGCCAGGAAAAGTTTGAACATGTTCCTCCCCTCTCCTCCTTTTTGTTCCCCTCCCCTCTTCTTACTTGCCTTGCTTGCTCATTGTGAATTTACAAACATTGCACTTGAATAGATGCAATTCTGATTCTGTGAAAGCATTGCCAAAAGGACCCATGCAACCTCACTTCTAAACCTTGAACCCCAAATGCATTCTAGCTATTTTTTTCTTGCACTGGTGATTAAGTAATGCAACTCATTTTCTGGGGGGGGTTAGATACCCAGACATGGTGAATTCCTCATCTACCCCTCCCTTTTCCCCATGCTTATGTCCTTTAGCACCTTGGGGAGCACATTGACAGAGGTTCCCCACCCATGCACACCACAATCATACATGTGCTTTCTAAGATTTTCTAACAATTTTTTTCTAGTTGCCAGTCTGAGACCTAGCCTAAAAAATAATCGGGTTGGTTCTCAGGTGACAATCTCTTAAGTGCAGCCAGGCTAACAAGCCAAGTGCCAAAGCACTCAGATGGGTATCTTTGGCACATTACCAGTACACTGACACAGACCCAGGAGCCCAGTGGAGCAAAGCCTTTCCCATTTGGATTCAGTTCACTTCCTTTTTTTATTAATCATACTTTATTCATTTTGTATCCCCCCATAAGCCCCTCCCTCCTCCCCTCCTGGTCCCACTCTCCCTCCCCTTTCTGCATGCATATCCCTTCCCAAGTCCACTGATAGGGGAGGTTCTCCTCTCCTTTCTGATCTTATTCTATCAGATCACATCAGGAGTGGCTGCATTGTCATCTTCTGTAGCCTGGTAAGGCTGCTCCCCCGTCAGGGGGAGGTGATCAAAGAGCAGGCCAATCAGATTATGTCAGAGGCAGTCCCTCTTCCCATTACTATGTAACCCACTTGGACACTGAACTGCCATGGGCTACATCTGTGCAGGGGTTCTAGGTTATCTCCATGAATAGTCCTTGGTTGGAGTATGAGTCTCTGGGAAGTTCCCTGTGTTCAAATTTTGTTGTTCTGTTGCTCTCCTTGTGGAGTCCCTGTCCTCTCCAGCTCTTACTATTTCCCACTTCTTACATAAAATTCCATTCACTCTGCCCGACAGTTGGCCATCAGTCTCACCATCTGCTTTGATAGTCTGCAGGGAAGAGGCTTTCAGAAGCCCTCTGTGGTAGGTTCCTAGTTTGTTTCCTGTTTTCTTCTTCTGGCTTTCAGAGGCGCTCTGTAGCAGGTTCCTAGGTTGTTTCCTGTTTTCTTCTTCTTCTGATGTCCATCCTGTTTGCCTTTCCGGATGTGGATTGGGCATTTTAGTTAGGGTCCTCTCTCTTGCTTAGTTTCTTTAGATGCACAGGTTTTAGTGGGTTTGTCCTATGTTGTATGTCTATATGAGTGAGTATATACCATGTTTGTCTTTTTGCTTCTGGGACAACTCACTCAGGATGATCCTTTCCAGATCCCACCATTTACCTGCAAATTTCATGATTTCCTTATTTTTCATTGCTGAGTAATATTCCATTGTGTAGATGTACCACAATTTCTGCATCCATTCTTCAGTTGAGGGGCATCTGGGTTGTTTCCAGCTTCTGGCTATTACAAATAAAGCTGCTACAAACATGGTTGAGCAAATGTCCTTTTTGTGTACTTGAGCCTCTTTTGGATATATGCCCAGTAGTGGTATGGCTGGATCTTGAGGAAGCGCTATTCCTAGTTGTCTGAGAAAGCGCCAGATTGATTTCCAGAGTGGTTGTACAAGTTTACATTCCCACCAGCAGTGGAGAAGGGTTCCCCTTCCTCCACAACCTCTCCAGCATGTGTTGTCACTTGAGTTTTTGATCTTGGCCATTCTCATGGGTGTCAGGTGAAATCTCAGGGTTGTTTTGATTTGCATTTCCCTAATGGCTAGTGAGGTTGAGCATTTATTTAAGTGCTTCTCTGCCATTCGATATTCCTCTACAGAGAATTCTCTGTTTAGCTCTATTCCCCATTTTTTAAGTGGATTACTTGGTTTGCTGCTTTTCAACTTCTTTAATTCTTTATATATACTGGATATGAGACCTCTGTCAGATAAAGGGTTGGTGAAGATTCTTTCCCAATCTGTTGGCAGTCGCTGTGTTTTGATGACAGTATCCCTTGCTTTGCAGAAGCTTTTCAGTTTCATAAGGTCCCATTTATTGATTGTTGCTCTTAGAGCCTGTGCTGTTGGTGTTCTGTTCAGGAAGTTTTCTCCTGTCCCAATGAGTTCTAGGGTATTCCCCACTTTATTTTTTCTAGCCAATTTAATATGTCTGGTTTTATGTTGAGGTCTTTGATCCACTTGGACTTCAGTTTTGTGCAGGGTGATAAGTATGGATCTATTTTCATTTTTCTACATGTAGACATCCAGTTGGACCAGCACCATTTGTTGAAGATGCTATCTTTTATCCATTGTATGGTTTTGGCGTCTTTGTCAAAGATCAGGTGTCCATAAGTGTGTGGGTTTATTTCTGGGTCCTCTGTTCGGTTCCATTGATCCACCATTCTGTTTCTATGCCAATACCATGCAGTTTTTAAAACTGTTGCTCTATAGTACAACTTAAGATCCGGGATGGAGATACCTCCAGAAGATCTTTTATTGTAGAGGATTGTTTTAGCAATTCTGGGTTTCTTGTTATTCCATATGAAGTTGAGAATTTTTCTTTCCAGGTCTGTAATGAATTGTGTTGGAAATTTGATGGGCATTGCATTGAACCTGTAGATTGCTTTCGGTAAGATGGCCATTTTTACTATGTTAATCCTGCCAAGCCAAGAGCATGGGAGATCTTTCAATCTTCTCATATCTTCTTCTAGTTCTTTCTTCAGAGATTTGAAATTTTTTTCATACAAGTCTTTGACTTCCTTGGTTAGGGTTACTCCGAGGTACCTTATGTCATTTGTGGCTATTGTGAAGGGTGTTGTTTTCCTAATTTCTTTCTCAGCCCTTTTGTCTTTTGTATACAGGAGGGCTACTGATTTTTTTGAGTTAATTTTGTATCCGGCCACTTTGCTGAAGGTGTTTTTCAGCTGTAGATGTTCCCTGGTAGAGTTTTTGGGGTCACTCAGGTATTCTATCATATCATCTGCAAATAGTGATAATTTAACTTCTTCCTTTCCAATTTATATCCCCTTTATCTCCTTCAACTGTCTTATTGCTCTAGCAAGGAATTCTAGAACTATGTTGAAGAGATATGGAGAGAGTGGGAGATTGGCCTGAAGTTCTCTTTTTTGGTTGGGTCTTTGTGAGGTTTAGGTACCAAGGTGACTGTACCATCATAGAATGAGTTTGGTAATGTTGCTTCTGTTTCGATTTTGTGGAATAGTTTGAAGAGAATTGGAGTTAGCTCTTTTTTGAATGTCTGGTAGAATTCTGCGCTGAAACCATCAGGTCCTGGGCTTTTTTTGGATGGGAGACTTTCAATGACTGCTTCTATTTCCTTGGGGTATATAGGACTATTTAATTGATTTACCTGGTCCTCATTTAGCTTTGGTAAGTGGAATTGATCCCGAAAATTGTCCATTTCATTTAAATTTTCAAATTTTGTTCCATATAGACTTTTGAAGTAAGTCCTAATGATTGCTTGGATTTCCTCAGTGTCTGTAGTTATGCCCCCCTTTTCATTTCTGATTTTGTTGATTTGGATGGTGTCTCACTGCCTTTTAGTTAGCTTGGCTAAGGGTTTGTCGATCTTGTTGATTTTCTCAAAGAACCAGCTCTTGGTTTCATTGATGCTTTGAATTGTTTCATTTGTTTCCAATTGATTGATTTCAGCCCTGAGTTTGATTATTTCCAGCCGTCTACACCTTCTTGGTGTGTCTGCTTCTTCTTTTTCCAGGGTTTTTCAGTGAGTCATTAAGTTGCTTGAATGAGCTGTCTCGAATTTCATCTTGAAGGCACTTAGTGCTATGAACTTTCCTCTTAACACTGCCTTCATTGTGTTCCTCAAGTTTGGGTATGTTGTGTCTTCATTTTCATTGATTTCTAGAAAGACTTTAATTTCTTTCTTTATTTCTTCCCTGACCCAGCTGTCATGTAGTAACAAGTTTTTCAGTTTCCATGTGTGTGTAGGGTTTTTGTTATTTCTGTTATTGTTGAGGTCCAGCTTTATTCCATGGTGATCAGACAAGATACAAGGGATTATTTCAATCTTCATGTATCTGTTGAGGCTTGCATTGTGACCAACTATATGGTCTATTTTGGAGAAGGTTCCATGAGGTGCTGAGAAGAAGGTAAATTCTTTTGTGTTTGGGTGTAAAGTTCTGTAAATGTCTGTTAGGTCCATTTGATATGTGACCTCTATTAGAGATATTGTTTCTTTGTTTAATTTCTGTTTTGTTGACCTGTCCTTTGGTGAGAGTGGGGTGTTGAAGTCTCCCACTATTAATGTGTGGGTATCTATATGTGGTTTAAATTTTATCATGTTTCTTTAACAAATGTGGGTGCTCTTGTATTTGGGGCATAGATGTTCAGTATTGTGATGTCTTCCTGGTGGAATTTTCCTTTGATGAGTATGAAGTGTCCTTCCCATCTCTTTTTATTAATTTTGGTTGAAAGTCTATTTTATCAGATATTAGAGTGGCTACTCTTGCTTGCTTCTTGGGTCCATTTGCTTGGAAAGTGGTCTTCCAACCCTTTACCCTCAGGTAATGTCTCTCTTTGTGCCTTAGGTGTGTTTCTTGTATGCAACAGATTGCTGGGTTTTGTTTACGTATCCAACCTGCCACAGAGGGCCTCTGAAAGCCTCTGCCCTGCAGACTATCAAAGCAGATGCTGAGCCTGATAGCCAACTGTCAGGCTGAGTGAATGGAATTTTATGTAAGAAGTGGGACAAAGCAAGAGCTGGAGAGGACAGGAAGGAGAGCAACAGAACAAAAAAAATTGAACACAGGGAACTTCCCAGAGATTCATACTCCAACCAAGTACTATTCATGGAGATAACCTAGAACCCCTATACAGATGTAGCCCATGGCAGTTCAGTGTCCAAGTGGGTTACATAGTAATGGGAAGAGGGACTGCCTCTGACACAATCTGATTGGCCTGCCCTTTGATGACCTCCCCCCGAGGGGGGGAGCAGCCATACCAGGCCACAGAAGAAGACAATGCAGCCATTCCTGATGTGATCTGATAGACTAAGATCAGAAGGAAGGAGAGGAGGACCTCCACTATCAGTGGACTTGGGGAGGAGCATGCATGCAGAAAGGGGAGGAAGGGTAGGATCGGGAGGGGAGGAGGGAGGGGCTCATGGGGGGATCCAAAATGAATAAAGTGTAATTAATAATAATAATAAAAAAGAAAGAAAAAAGTGTTCTGTTTACATTTTTAAAATCTCAATAACCAAAATGTTGTAATTTATGTGAGATATTAATTTATTTATATATTATTATTTATTCTTCCATCATTTTTTCTTCCATTTTTTAACCTCTAGAGTTTTAATTAAATACTCTTTGCTCTTTTGAAAATTCAAGCCACTTTTTCATAAACTTTTTATATGCTTAACATGTCAAATTTTGATTTGTAATATATTATGCTATATTATGATACCTGGAATATAAAGCAAACCACTGAATTTTTTCAAGGGTATTTATTATAAATAGTATTACAAGAAAAGGAAAATGTGTAGAAATGAAATAGTATTCTTTTCAGTTGTTGTTAGGAGACAGTTGCCTAAGTCCACTCATCCCAGGAAAAAAAAAAACACATTTTTATTGATTATTACAATTAATTCACTTTGTAAACTGAATGTAGACCCGTCCCTCACCTTCTGCCTGTCACAACCTACCTCCTTCTTCTCTCCCTATATCCCTCTCCTAGTCCACTTATAGGGGAAGTCCTCCTCCCCTACTATATTATACTAGCCTATGTTATCTAAACTGACTAGGAATGGCTGCACCTGCTTCTTTTATGGCCTGGCAAGGCTTCACCTCTCAGGAATAGGTGATCAAAGAGCCAGCCACTGAGTTCGTGTCAGAGAAAGCCCTTGCTACCCTTACTAGGAAATCCACATGGAGACTGAGATACTTATGGGCTACATCTGAACAGGGGCTCTAGCTGTTCTCCATGCATGGTCCTTGGTTGGAGCAGGAACCCCAGGGCCCATATTTACTTTTGCTCTTTTGGTCTCCTTGTGGAGTGCCTGGCCCATCCAGATCTTTATCTCTTGAATCTTCCAAATGATTCTGTGCTCTCTACCCAAAGTTTTGCTATCAGTCTAAGCATCTGCTTCAATACCTTCCTAGGTAGATTATTTTAGAGGCCCTCTGTGCTAGGTTCCTGCCCTGTTCCCTGTCTTCTCACGTTAACAATGTCTATCCCATTTGCCTTTCTGAATGAGGATTAAGCATCTTCCCTAGGGTCCTCCCTGTTGGTTAGCTTCCTTAGGACTATGGATTTTCGTATGTTTCATTCTATATTACATGACTAATATCCACTTAGAAGTGAGTATATACCATGTGTGTCTTTCTGAGTCTGATACCTCACTAAAGATGATCTTTCCTAGTTTTATCCATTTGCCTGCTGATTTCCTTGTTATTAAATACTGAGTAGTACTGCACTGTGTAAATGTGCCGCAATTTCTATATCCACTCCTCAGTTGTGGGACATCATCTAGGTTGTTTCCAGATTCTGGCTATTATGAACAAAGCTGCTATGAGAAGAGTTGAGCAAATGTCCTTGTTGTATGGTTGAGAATCTTCTGAATGTATGTTCAGGGGGGGGTGGTATAGCTTAATCTTGAAATAGCATTACTCATAATTTTCTGAGAAAGCACCAGTCTGATTTCCAAAGTGGTTGTACAAGTTTACATTTCCACCAGCAATGGAGGAGGGTTCCCTTTTCTCCATATCCAATCCAGCATGTGTTGCAGATGATGTGATAGTACACATGAATAACCCTAAAAATTCACCAGGGAACTCCTACAACTGATAAACACCTTCAGTACGGTGGATGGATACAAAATTAAATACAAAATATATCTGAAGCCTTCCTGTATACAAAAGTCAAAACTTTAAGGAAGATATCAGAAGATGGAAAGATCTCCCATGCTCCAAGATTGGTGGGATTAACAGTAAAAAATGGCCGCTCTACCAAAAGAAATCTGCAGACTCAATGGAATTACAATCAAAATACCAACACAACTCTTTACAGACCTTGAAAGAACAATTCTCAGTTTCATATGGAAAACAAAAAACCCAGAATTGATAAAAAAAAAAAAAAAAAAAAATGCATGTACAATAAATAAAAGATTTCCTGGTGGTAATTTCACCATGGATCTCAAGTAGTACTCTAGAGCAACAGTAATAAAAAATGGCATGGAACTGGCACCTGTACTTTAAATCTTAAAGGGGTGTGCATCTACTCATTAATCATTTTTATTAAATCATCAAGAAGCTGAGGGGAAAAACAAATATAGGAGAATCTCAGTTTTAGAGATTCTCAGTTTTAGACCCAGTTTGAGAGTACCCAGACTGCCAATGCTACCTTGGACTATTGTTTCAGCTCATCAGCCTTAAAACATCCCTGGCTTTGCTATTAATAGTGTACTTTTATTAACTTTAAATTGTTCTCTAAGATTTTTACACCAGAACCATATGCAAAAACATCTTCCCTGACCTTGTTAAACAATCTATTTTTCCAAATTCTTTCTAAGTATAATGGTGATTGCTAACAATCTACATCTATGGCTCCTTTCAAGGGCAGTGGTTAATTCATTAATCTGCTCCAGTAAACATGTGAAAAGAGATCAAGCATTGTTAATTTTAAATGCCAGTGATATTGCCCAGTGATGGGCTAGAAGCCTCCTTATATTTTTCATGCTCCTCATATGTTGAGGAATATGGGCATCATAAGGACAACAAGCAGAGATATGCTACATAAGAGTTCAAAGTCCTCAGAAAAAGCAGTTCTTGGGATTATGCTTCTCCAAGACAAACTCAACATGACTATGCTAACAGGAGAGCCGTATTCCGTGAGTTCTACAGCTGTTATGCTGTTGCTCCTGCATGGCTCTTGACAAGACCAGGTAGCCAAAATAGTTTGCCTATATATGGGTGGTGGGGGGAAGTAAGGTTAGCTCAGGCCCTGGGAAGGAGAATTCAGGGCATTTCATGGGCTATACTATCCTGGAGGACCAGATAACATGGAAGGACTGAAGGATTGCTAGGAGAAAATGGCAGGTAGTTTTGATTTGATATGTTAACTAGGAACCTCTGCTATTAGTTCCAGGTTTGAATCCTACTTCTATGGTAACATAAACTTCAGAAAGAGAAGCATGGTCTCCATTGGATAATGATTATCAAGTAAGCCCACAGGGAAGAAAGGTGTCAAAGACAAAGATTCTGTTTTTCTTTTCTTTCTATATATCTTCTTTCTTCTCTTTGAGGGAGGGCAGTTACTGAAACTAGAATCAAATTTTTGCTTTTTGTTTTGTTTTTCTTACTATATTTTATTTTATTAATTGTTTTTATTTTTCACATTTTATTCATTATATATGCTGATTGAAGGTCACTCCCTCAACTCCTACTGGTCCCACCCTCCCTCCATCTTCCCCACATCTCCTTTCCCTAGACCACTCAAAAGGGGAGTTCCTCTCCTCTGCCATCCACCTATACATGATCAGAACAATACTCAGCAATTAAAAACAGAAAAAAAATGTCTGCTCTTATTTCTTTTCCATAGGCCACTGTACTCACCTCAGAGGATTTCATACCATGAAGCTTGCCTTCAACCTTACCGTGAAATAAACACTAGGTATAACTCATTTTAAAGAGTCCTACCCCCAAGAAACTGTTTGATTTACCATCTCACATCCAGAATCATGTGAAATTGAAATGCTATGACCTTTAAAACATTTTATCACAAGAATTGCAGAGAACATGATTCTCTTGCTGCCTGGAGGGCTGTTTCCCACCAGCCCAGGAAGGCACGAGGGGAAGAAGATGAGGTATAAAGCTTGGAAAGCCTGCAAGCTTAACAGTGATCAGCCAATCTGGGAACCACCTCAGAAAGTAAGCTCAACTTTAATTCCATAACACAGAGGCTTATACCCCTTGGGTAGTAACTGGGATGATTCAAGCATAGGTGTAGATAATTGATTAATACTAGCCAATTCAAGGAAGCTCTGCTCAATTTGCATTAAACAGCACATTCCTATCATATGAACAAGAAGAACAAGAACACAGAACCAAATTATCCTATATTTGAAGGGAAGAGAGAGTGATTAGGGATCTGTGTCAAAGGCCATGCATCAAATTTGGTTGGTGGCATCTATATCTAAAGACACTCTCCAGATGAAGTCCAGCAAAGAAAAACCCTTGCCAGGGTTATACAACTAGGCCAGCAGCAGGGTCATACATGGAAGAGAAAACCTCCTCCCTCACATCTCAAAATTCAGTCTGAGTTGTGATGGTTTTCAATAGAACCCCTGGAACAATAGGTATGTGTAGACAAAGAAACTTCTACAGGCTGACACACTGTTGTGTTACTCTCAGAGAACTTCCTGGCTGGTGTTAGTTCACCATTCCCTACATATTCATCCACTGAACTAGTAGTTTCTTGCTTATAGTGAGGCAATTGAAAACAGTAAATGTTGAGAATCAGGATTTCCTATCAATGTCTTCCATAAACACCTTATTATATAATACTGTTGCATGTAATTGATATTCACCATTCATTGTATTCTTTTTAAAAATAAGTTTATTTACTTTAAATTCCAATCGTAGTCCCCCTCCCTTCTCTCCCCCAGTACTACCATCCATTACTATTCCAACCCTATTCCCTTTCCCCTTTAGAAAAGTGAGGTCATTTCCATTGAGCTAGTTTTACAGTTCTATTGGATTTCAGTGGACCAAAGTACACAAAGGGATTTCCACATTGCTTATAGTCACAGAATTCCTCTCCAGTAAGGATACTTTTATGATGATGATGACTCTAGATTTGTGCAAGGCCTCACCATTTTAATACTTTCATAAGGTTTTCCTCCATTATGAATCCTTTCATGATGATGAAGATTATACAAATGTGGAATGGTTTCACCATGTAAAAAGCACTCACAGGCTTTCGGTCCATTAGGATTTCTTTCATGAGTGTGGAGATTTTTCTGAAGTCCAAAAGTTTTTTCATATTGGTTACAGTCAGACATTTTTCCAGTATGTGTTATTTTATGTATTAGATGTTATGTGCAAAGGCTTTGCCACATAGTTATATTCATATAGTTTCCCTCCAGAATGTGTTATTGTCTTAGGAGATGATTGTTACATGCAAAGGCTTTATCACACTAATTACCCTCACCAGGCTTCTCTTCACTGTGTGTCTTTTCCTATTTTCGGAGACTACTCTGCTGTGCAAAGGCTTTATCACGTTGGGTATATTCATAAGGTTTCTTTCCAGTATGTGTTCTTTTATGTCTTATGAGATTACTGTTTTCTGCAAAGGCTTTACCACACTGGTTACATTCATAAGGTTTCTCTCCAGTGTGTGTTCTTTTATGGCTTAAGAGAGTACTGTTTTGTGCAAAGGCTTTACCACACTGGTTACATTCATAAGGTTTCTCTCCAGTGTGTGTTCTTTTATGGCTTAAGAGAGTACTGTTTTGTGCAAAGGCTTTGCCACACTCATTACATTCATAAGGTTTCTTTCCAGTGTGTGTTCTTTTATGGCTTATGAGATGACTGTTTTGTGCAAAGGCTTTGCCACACTGGTTACATTCATAAGGTTTCTCTCCAGTGTGTGTTCTTTTATGGCGTAAGAGAATACTGTTTCCTGCAAAGGCTTTGCCACACTCATTACATTCATAAGGTTTCTCTCCAGTGTGTGTTCTTTTATGACTTATGAGATGACTGTTTTTTGCAAAGGCTTTGCCACACTCATTACATTCATAAGGTTTCTCTCCAGTGTGTGTTCTTTTATGGCTTATGAGATTACTGTTTCGTGCAAAGGCTTTACCACACTGGTTACATTCATAAGGTTTCTCTCCAGTATGTGTTCTTTTATGCCACATGAGCTGACTGCTTTTTGCAAAGGGTTTACCACATTGATTACATTTGTAAGGCTTCTCTCCAGTGTGTGTTCTTTTATGCCATAGGAGAACAGTGATATAGGGGAAGGTTTTCCCACAGAGAGTGCATTTAAAGGGTTTCTCTCCAGTATGACTGCTTTCATGCCTGCAAAGAAAATTGGCACATGTGAAAGATTTACCACAGTCATTTCATTACACTAATAAATATATTTATCTATATGAATTAATTTCATAATTTGATCTAATGGTAAAGAAGAATAAAATTTTAAAGTTTTATCACTTTATTTACATTCACGGTATTCCCCTTCATTATGGGTATTTTTGAAGATCCCTGCGGTGGTAAGAGCATTTGTTATGTGGATCACTTTTATAGCATCATTTTTCTATAAGAGATTTTCTCCTATATATGAAGAGTATTGTACGAATTCAGAGTTTTACCACAGCAATCCCATTCACAAATTTTTGTACTGTATGAATGATACTTCATTTACAAAGTGAGCCAAGACAAGCAGAAGTTCAAATTCCTAGTATTCATGGGTATTTTCAGCAATATGAGTTTGCTGATGAATTCTCAGTGAAGTTGCAAAACCAATAAACAGCAACCATTTATCACATTCAGAAAATTTACTCACAGTGGGGACTACTACCAAATCTATTGTTCTTGGAGAAAGACAGGGACACTGCTTCTTTCAATAACCCTATGCTCATGTGTCTTAGAATCATTTTGACATATGATATACCAGTTTAATTTACAAAAATAATAAAGATTCCCACATTGAATTAACAGTTTGTTTTTGTTCATCATAGACATGTCATATAGGGATTAAGGTTTCTCCACAACAATATTCTTGATTCTCATAAACTGCTCCTTTCACTAAACTTTACAATGTTACTGCACAAAAATTAGTAACACTGGTTCTATGTAATTTTTGCTTATTAGAAGGTTTTGGACACATACTGATCACCAATTCAGTGTGTACACCTCTTACAATATCTGAGTAGATAGAATGAGACTAAACAGATTGGCAGTTCAAGTAGGTAGCTGTAATGTCCATATGATTCAAATGGTAATTTTGTTACAATATTATTTCATTTTCTTCTATCTTAGGGGAGTGCCTTGTAACCACAAATCAGATACCTGGCATTGATGTACATGGAATTATGATATTTTAATGATCATCAGTACACTTAAAGCAGTGCTGTTTTTACACTGTTGCTTTTCTTTAAAACTTCCAGGACACAGCCATGTGTGCTGGTACATGCCTTCAATCCCAGCACTTGTGGAGGCAGAATCAGGCAGATATGTGTGATTTTGACGTCAGGCTGGTCTAACAAGCAAGTCTATGAAAGTCACAGATACTCAGAAAAAAATCTATTTCAAAAACAGAAAATAAAAAGCAGCCAATAAACAAACTAACAAACAAACAAACAAAAAACACCAAACTTCCAGGACATTAAAATTTAAGATTTATATCTGTATCAACATGCACATACAGTTACCTTTTATTACTTGTAGAACTTTGAAAATGTTCTTCAATATCATTGTCATCCCAATTGTAGCCTAAAATATAGTATCAGAAAATATATATTATTGGAAATATCATGTTATTATTAAGACAAAACTTAAATCACTATCTTCTGTGACCCTTAGAACCATGCCTGATTTATTTACCTCATTCCTCCTCCTCATTCTCAATTGGAATAACAGAAGAGGAGCAATAACAAAGTAAGAGTTGTCTCTTTATTTTAAAAGTGAAAGAAAAATTGCAGTCTTACCTATAGCAGTGAGGTTTTCACAGGTCTCTAGCATCACATCTTTGTAGAGTTGCTTCTGGGAAGGTTCCAGCAAGGCCCACTCTTCTTGGCTGAATTTCACATGCACATCATTGAAGGTCACTGAATTCTAAAATATGCCATACATTTGTACAACAGAAACAGTGGCAACAATATAAATTTATACTTCATTGTCAATATAATCATATAATTCTACTGCTTATTCAATTCATTTTCTGAAACAGAAGTGTGACTGTTATATAGTTGGGTGCTGTGCATGATGTGAAGTAGGGGAGATGAAAAAGCCTAAAGGTTAGATTGAAAAAAAAAAAAAAAAAAACATAGGCGTGCTTCAAAAACCTGTGTTTCATCAGTTTGTAAGACATGAATATAAATTAGCCATTAGTTGGGTTCTTGATCAATCTATGAATCATCTTCAGTTACTTGGGTGAGTAGGTTAGGACCCTGTCATGAGACAGGTGGAAGGACAAAACACAGTCATGATATTTTATATAGCAACAAATGAGATGTGTTGATCAGGGGACACTGAACAGATGGGTAACATCAGTCAAAAGACAACATGGTACTGAATATTATGTTTTGACCAAGGATTAGGGATGTGGCATATCAGTATGTGAAGAGGGCGGCTCCTATATTTGTGGAAGGGAAAGTGGACTACAGTGAATACATGGATAAAAATAATATGATTGGCAAGCAACAACAATCATAGCCAATAACACCATAGTTCTGAGTGACCAGACAAAAGAAACGGAATAGAACACATGATTATTCTTTGATCATTGTTTTGTATATCCTCCTTACTAAATAATGTAGTCTGTATATTAAAAATAAAGATTAAAACTTTTCTCTTAAAAAAGAAGTGTTAATGTTATCACTAAGTCATTTTAGAAGAAAACAGAATAACAAGTTTTAACTATCGTATCTGAACTTTTTGAATAGGATATAGCTTTGGAATAGAGATGGCAATTAATGTGGACACAGACAGAGAGAGCAAAATAGAAAGAGAGAGACAGGGACATAGAGACAGAGACAGAAATTAACAGAAGAACACTACTAAGTACACATCAAAGAAAGTTATGAACAGCTATTAACTCCAAAAATGATGGACAAGCTGAGTGTATTCTGTCATGCCTTTAATTCCATCACTCTGGAGGAAGAGGCAGGTGTATCTTATTGAGTTGGAGGCCAGCATGATTTATGCAAAGAGTTCCAAGACAGCCAGATCTAAATAGTAAGACAGAGCTTTCCCTAAAAGTCAACCAAACAAACATAAAAGATTGAAAGAACTCAAAGTCTTTACTGAAGCTTCTACAAGGAATTACACATTCACTCCAGTTGTATATTCATTTTTCCAGAAATCTGCACTGCCCCAGCTTAAACTGCAACTTTAATGCTATCTTACTAAAAGGGAATGCATGTTTAAACAGGTAAAAATAGAAAGATGAAAATATTACCAATGTAAATGTTGATTATAAATAAGCAACATAAGACAGGAGAGATGGCTCAGCAGTGAGGAGCTCTTGCTGCTCTTGCAAGTAATTGGGCTCAACTGTCAGTGTTTAACTGGGACCCAATACTACCAATTGCTATAAGTTCATGAGTTCTGAACACATCCTTCATACTACTGTGAGGATCAGGTGTACAAGAGGTTCATATTCATGCATACAATCAGAATACTCATATTCAGTAAAAATAAAAAAACAGATCCCAGATGGCAGGACTGATCACACACTGTGATCAGTGGGGTAGCAGAGACTGCACAGTGACAAATAGTTGGAACTGTTGGCCCCCAAACACAACTGCCCATGTTTACCAGGTGATAAGTAACACAATGATGAGAAAAATACATTTATGTTCAACCTCAGAGCACCCAGCTAAATCCTGGAAAATTTTCCTGGGCTGTTGTGGCAGGAATAAGGATTTCAAGCAAATAGACCCAAAAAACAAGCAGGAGAAACCATTCTAATATCTAATAAAACAGACTTTCAACAAAAATTAATTGAAAGAGATGAGAAAGGGGGTAATCCAAGATGGCGGTGCTAGGACGATACTGTCTGAGGAGCAGGGCAGCAATGTTGGTACAGTGACTAAGAGGCTGAACTCTGGAACCTAAAAAACAGCAATTGTGTTTCCCAGGTGAGAGGAAACCCCACGGAGTGGGAATAAGTCAGGTCTACTCTCAGATCACCCAGCAAGAACCCAGAAGAAACCCCAGGTCACACAGTCACTGGGTAACTAGACCAGAAACACACTCTTGCATGTCTTGATCACCTTCCCAGGTTGAACTGTGCACCCCAGGGCACAAGAAACTGGGAGTCCCAGTCTTGAGAAAACCCCACAGGGAAGGAAGCAAGTAGGGCTGACCTCAGGTCAACCAGTCTATCCCTGGAAAAGGTCCTGCAGACCTGCAGGCACAAAGCAGCCAGCCCTGAGTGGGGCTGCAACCGCCAACCCCACAACTAACTCTCCATCACAGACAGAACTGTGTGCCCCAGGGCAGTAGAGGCTGAGTTTTCCTGTTGGGAGAAAACCCCACAGGGAGGGAAACAGCAGGTCCCATCTTAGAGTACTCAGCTGACCCCCCACTACCACTAACACCACAGATACGGGAATGTTCTCAGAAAAAGTTCTCAGATTCCTGTCCAGTCACCAGCTTGGAGCCACCACTCATAAGCAAATGCCTACTCACTCCACATGCCCCCTCCCCAACAGTACAGACTGGGTCTTTCTGTTGAGAGAAAACCCAAAGGTGGGGGAAATATCTGGCCCTACCTCAGGACACCTAGCTCTAGAAAAGTTTCTGGTTATCCACAGGCTCCAGACTCTAGCCTTCTGATTCACACATGAGAGTGGTGCACACCTGCCACTGATTACCACTTGGGTACTGGGGCACAGAGCTCCAAACTTAGACCTACTGAAGCCTGGGTTCCCTGAGCTCAACCCCCAGATACTGCTATAAGGGAAAACCAATTATCCCTAACTAAACTGAACAGACCATGGGGCACCCAGGTTACAGCTGCAGCTCACTAAATTTACAGCAAGAAACCGAGCTGCAGGGCAGCTGTCTCCTGGACTTCTCTGTGTTAGAGGAGAGACCCGTTTACTAACAAAGGCCACAATTACCACTCAGGTCTATACATCTGAGGTGAGCTGTGGCAAATATTGAAAAACACCTGCCATTCAGTGACCATACCCAAAAAGCTGAGGAGGCCTCCTTTGGGAAAAAATCTACTTCCTGCCAAGGGGATTTGACCCATGACAGGATTCCAGGAAGTAACAGAAACTAACACATAACACCTAAGATAGCCCAATGGGTAGAGGCCAGCATAAAAGCTCAACCAACAAAAGACAAGAGCAATATGGCATCTCCAGAACCCAGTTATCCAGGAGCAAGCAGCCCTGGATAACCCAATGTAAATAAAATTCAAGAAGATGACCTTATATCCGTGCTTATGAACAGGATGATAGAGTAAACAAATGAAATTAGTAAAGACCTAGATGAAGATAAAGTCAAACAGAATATTGCCATCTGCAAAGAAATAGAAGAAGATAAAGACAAAGAGATTGTGGCCATCCTTAAAGAAATACAGGAAGTTGCAGCCAAACAATTTGTGGCCTTTAGAGAGGAAATACTTAAATCACTAAAAGATATTAAAGAAACAGAGGATTGTTCGAACAAACAGCTGACAGAATTGAAGGAAAATACAGTCAGAGAAGTGAAGGAAATCAATAAAATGGCTGAAGATCTGATAAGAGAATTGGAAAAAAATAAAGAAAACACAAGTGGAGGAAACTGTGGAGAGAAAGAAATTAGGGAGGAAAAGAGAAACTACAGAGGTAAGCATAAGCAATAGACTATGAGAGATGGAAGAAAGAATCTTACATGTGGAAGACACAATGGAAGAAATAGATGTAGCTATCAAAGAAAATGTTAAATCTAAAATTTCCTGACACAGACCATCCAAGAAATCCAAGACAACATGAAAAGCAAAACCTAAAAATAATAGGAATAGAGGAAAAAGAAGACTCCCTCCTCCAAGTCCCAGAAAATATTTTCAACAAAATCATAGAAGAAAATTTCCCTAACTTAAAAGAGAGGTCTATAAGAATACAAAAGGCCTACAGAACACCCAATAAATTAGACCAGAATAGAAAATCCTCCCACCACATAATAAACAGTAAGTATACAGAACAAAGAAAAAATACTAAAAGCTGCAAAGGAAAAATGCCAAGTAACATATAATGGCAAACCAATCAGAACCACACCTGACTTTTCATCAGAGACTATGAAAGCCAGAAGGGCCTGAACAGATATCATGCAGACCCTAAGAGAACACAGATGACCGCCCAGGCTACTATACCCAGCAAAAGTCTCAGTCATCATAGATGGAGCAAACAAGATATTTAATGACAAAAACAAATTTAAACAATACCTACCCACAAATCCAGAGGTACAGAAGCTCCTAGAAGGAAAACTACAAACCAGGAAAGCTAACTACATTCAGGAAAACACAGGAAAGAAATAATGTCATTACAGCCAAACTAAAAGTAACCAAGCACACAAACACACTACCACAAGCAACATCAATATAAAAGGAACTAACAGCCACTGATCATTAATTTCCCTCAACATCAATGGACTTAACCCTCAAATAAAGACACAGACTATCAGGATGAATATGTAAACAAGACCCAACAATCTGTTGCATACAAGAAACACATCTAAGTCACAAAGATAGACATTACCTGAGAGTAAAAAGCTGGAAGGTTCCAAGCAAATGGACCCAAGAAACATGCAGGAGTAGCCATTTTAATATCTTATAAAGTAGATTTTCAACCAAAATTAATCAAAAGACATGAGGAAGGTCATTTCATACTCATCAAAGGAAAATTCTGCCGAGAAGAAATCACAATTCTGAACATCTATGCTCCAAATACAAAGGTACCCATGTTTGTAAAAGAAACATTAATAAAACCTAAACCACACACAAATCCCCATACATTACTACTGGGAAACTTCAACACCCTACTCTCAACAAAGGACAGGTAAACAACAGAAATTAAACAAAGAAACAATATCTCTAATGTCATGGATCAAATGGACCTAACAGATATCTACAGAATCTTACACCCAAAGAAAAAAGAATTTACCTTCTTCTCAGCACCTCATGGAACCAAAATAGACCATATCGTTGGTCACAAAGTGAGTCTCAACAGATACAAGAAGATTGAAATAATGCCTTGTATCCAGTCTAATTACCATGGACAAAAGCTGGACCTCAACAACAACAGAAATAGCAAAAAGCCTACACTCACATGGAAAGTGAACAACTCACTACTAAATGACAGCTGGTTCAGGGAAGAAATAAAGAAAGAAATTAAAGTCTTCCTAGAATTCAATGGAAATGAAGACACAACACAACCAAACTTATGGGAGACAATGAAAGCAGTGCTAAGAGGAAAGTTCATAGCACTAAGTGCCTTCAAGAAGAAATTTGTAACATCTCACACAATCAACTTAATAGCTCATCTAAAGGCCCTAGGAAAAAAGAAGCAGACACACCAAAAAGGAGTAGAATAATCAAACTCAGGGCTGAAATCAATAAATTAGAAACAAATAAAACATTTAAAAGAATCAATGAAACCAAGAGCTGGTTCTTTGAGAAAATCAACAAGACAGACATACCCTTAGCCAAACTAACTAAAAGGCAGAGAGAGATTATCCAAATTAACAAAATCAGAAATGAAAACGGGGATAAAACAAAAGACACTAAGGAAATCCAAACAATCCTTAGGACGTACTTCAAAAGTCTATATGCCACAAAATTTAAAAATCTAAAAGAAATGGACAATTTTCTTTATCAATTCCACTTACCAAAGCTGAATCAAGAGCAGGTAAATCAACAAAATAGTACTTTATCCACTAAGGAAATCACATTCATCAAAAGACTCCAATCCACAAAAAGTTCAGGACCAGATGGTTTCAGTGCAGAATTCTACCACACCTTCAAAGAAGAGGTAACTCCAGCTATCTTCAATTTGTTCCACAAAATAGGAATAGAAGGAACACTACGAAATTCATTCATTGAAACCACAGTCACCTTGTAACCTAAACCTCACAACGACCCAACAAAGAAAGAGAATTTCAGGCCAATCTCCCTTATGAACATTGATGCAAAAATACTCAACAAAATACTTTGCAAACCCAATACAAGAACACATCAAATATATCATCCACTATGACCAAGTAGGCTTCATGCCAGGTATGCAGGGGTGGTTCACTATACAAAAATCCATCAATGTGATCCACAATATTAAAAAATTGAAAGAAAAAAAAAAACACGTGATAATCTCCTTAGATGCTGAAAAAGCATTTGAATAAATCCAGCATCCATTCATGTTAAAACTATTGGAGAGATCAGGGATACAAAGCACATACCTAAACATAGTAAAAGCAATATACAGCAAGCCTGTAGCCAACATCAAGTAAACAGAGAGAAACTTAAAGCAATCCCACTGAATTCAGGGACAAGACAAAGCTGCTCACTCTCTCCATATCTCTTCAACATAATTCTTGAAGTCCTTGCTAGAACAAGAAGAAAATTAAAGGCGACCAAAAGGATACAAATTGGAAAGGAAGAAGTCAAAGTATCACTATTTGCAGATGATATGATAGTATACCTGAGTAACTCCAAAACTTCTACAGGGAACTCCTACAGATGATAAACACCATCAGCAAAGTGGCTGGATACAAAATTAACTCAAAAAAATCAGTAGCCCTCCTGTATACAAAAGACAAAAGGGCTGAGAAATAATTTAGGGAAACAACACCCTTCACAATAGCCACAAAGGACATAAAGTATCTTGGTGTGACCATAACCAAGCAAGTCAAAGACTTGTATGAAAAAAATTTCAAGTCTCTGAAGAAAGAAGTAGATGATTTCAGAAGATGGAACTATCTTCCATGTTCATAGTTTGGCAGGATTAACATAGTAAAATTAGACATCTTACCAAAAGCAATCAACATATTCAATGCAATTTCCATAAAAATACCAACAGAATACTTTGCAGACCTTGATAGAAGATTTCTCAACTTCATATGGGATGCAGTGAAAGCAGTCCTTAGAGGAGTTTTAATAGCACTAAAGGCCTTCGTAAGCTATTGGAGACTTCCCATACAAGCAACTTAATGGCACACCTAAAAGCCCTAGGAAAAAAGAAGCAGGTACATCCAGCAAGAGTAGCCCACTAGGAAAACCCAAACTCAGGGTTGATATCAATAAATTAGAAACAAAGACAATAATTCAAAGAATCAACAAAACCTAGAGCTAGTTCTTTGAGAAAATAAAAAACACAGACAAATTCTTAGTCAAACTAAGTAAATGGCAGAAAGACACTACCCAAATCAACAAAGTCTGAAAGAAAAAGAAATAACAGACACTGAGAAAATCCAAAGAACCATTATAGAAATATCTCTCGTGCTCATGGATCAGTAGGATCAACATAGTAAAAATTGCCATCGTAACAAAAACAATCTACAGATTCAATGATATTCCCATCAAAATATCAACACAATCCTTTAAAGAACTTGAAAGAACAATTCTCAGCTTCATATGGAAAAATAAAAAAGCTAGAATAGCTAAAACAATCCTGTACAATAGGAGATCTTCAGGTGGTATCACCATTCTTCATCTCAAGCTCTATTATAAATCAATAGTAATAAAAAATGCATGGTACTATAATAAAAACAATCAGTGGATCAATAGAATTGAAGTGAAGACCCATAAATAAACCCACACACCTATGGCCACTTGATTTTTGACAAAGAAACCAAAACCATGCAGTGGAAAAAGGACAGCATCTTCAGCAAACAGTGCTGGTCTAACCTGAAGTTTACATGTGGAAAAATGAAAATAGATCCATATTTATCACCCTGCACTAAACTGCAGTCCAAGTTGTTCAAAGACCTCAACATAAAACCAGATACACTAAATCTGTTAGAAAAAAAAAAAAAAAAAGTGGGAAAGATCCTCGATCTCATTGGCATAGAAGGTAACTTCCTCAAAAGAACACCAAGAACACTGGCTCTAAGATCAATAATTAATGAATAGGATCTCATAAAACAAAAGGCTTCTATGAAGCAAAGAACTCTGTCAATAGAACAAAATGACCACCTACACCCTGACAAAAGATCTTCACCAACCCCACATACAACTGAAAGAGCTAATAAACAATATATATAAAGAACTCAAGAAATTAAACTCCGACAATCCAAATAATCCAATTTAAAACTGGGGTACAGAACTAAACAGAGATTTCTCCACAGAGGAATATCAAATGGTGGACATTAAATGCTCAATATCTGCAGTCATCATGGAAATGCAAATGACATTCCAACTTAAACCCATCATGGCTAAGATCAAAACCTGAAGTGACAGCAAGCTAGTGAGAATGTGGAGAAAGATGAATACTCCTCCATTGCTGGTGGGAGTGCAAACTTATACAACCACTTTAAAAATCAATCTGATGCTTTCTTAGACAATTGGAAATAGTGTTACTTCAAGACCCAGCTGTACCATTCCTGGGCATATATCAAAAAGATGCTCTACAATTCAACAAAGATATTTGCTCAACTGTGTTGATAGCATCTATATTCATAATAGCCATAACAGGGAAACAAACTGCATGTCTCTCAACCAAACAATTGTTTTACAGAAATCGTGGTACATTTACACAATGGAATGCGCCTTGGGTAAAAAAAAAAAGGAAACTATAAAATTTTCAGGCAAGTCGATGGAACTAGAAATGATCATCCTAAGTGAGTTATTGCAAAACCACAAAGACATGCATGGTATTTACTCATTTGTAAGTGGATAAGGGCCATAATATAGGATAAACATACTATAATCCACAGATCTAAAGGAGCTAAATAAAAAGGAGGACCCTATGGAGGATAGTCAATTCTTATTCAAAAGGGCAAATAGAATCGACACCAGAAGTAACTGAGGTGAGGGAATAGGATGAGAGCCTAACATACATATCCTCCAAAATACTCTACCCAGCAGGGGTTCAAACAAATGCTAAGACTCACAGCCAAACTTTTGGTAGAGCACAAAGAATCATAGGAAAGAGTA
This sequence comes from Meriones psammophilus, assembly GCA_036365155.1. Taxonomy (NCBI): domain Eukaryota; kingdom Metazoa; phylum Chordata; class Mammalia; order Rodentia; family Muridae; genus Meriones; species Meriones psammophilus. Next base: position 32,623 of record JAEOAE010003919.1, on the reverse strand, counting down.
GGGGGATAGAAAGTAGAAAGACCCAGAACTAGCAGGACTTCCATAAGAAGACCAACAAGGACAACAAATCTGGGCCCATGGGAACTTGCAGAGATTGATGCACCCACCAAAGACCATTCATGAAAAGGAACCAGAACCCTGCTCAGATGTAGCTGATAGGCAGCTCAGTCTCAGAAGAGTAGGAGCTGGCTCTGACATGGACTCTGTTGCCTGCTCTTTGATCACTTTCCTCTGGTAGAGGGGGCATTGCTATACCACAAAGGAAGAGGATGCAAACAGTCCTAGTGAGCCTTGATAGGCTGGAGTCAGATGGTAGGAGATGAGGGCTCTCCTTATCTGAGAAATTAGAAATGGGATAAGGGTGAAAGAGGAACAGAGGGGTGAAACCAGGAAGAGACAAGGGAGGGGGCTAAAATTGGGATGTTAAGTGGATAAATTATTTTTAAATTTTATTTATTTATCACAATTTATTCACTTTGTATACACACTGTAGCCCTCTCCATCGTCTCCTCCTAGTCCCACCCACTCTCCTTCTTCTCCCCCTATGCCCTTTCCATAGTCTCCTGATAGTCGTCCCCTTCTGTTTGACCCTAGCTTTTCAGGTCTCATCAAGGATGGCTGCACCATATTCTTCTGTGGCCTCACAAGGCTACACCTCCCAGCAGGAGGTGTTCAAAGAGCCAGTTCATGTCAGAGAATAAATTATAGAAAAAATTTATATTAAAACAAATTAAGTGTGAATAAAATAAATAAATAAAGTCTAAAAAAACAAATACAACAGGTAGAAAGAATGTCACACACCTGCAATTCAATAACTCAGAAAGCTCAGACACTGTTAGTGTCATGAATACATGCCATCCTAAGAAATTAAATATACTCTCTTCCAAATTTCAAATGCCGGATATGGATGAAAATCAGCACAACAACCTATGCTTACATGTACAAAACAAAACAAAACAAAATTAAAAAACAAAACCAAAATGCTACATTCCAGACTCAGCAGATAATGTTGATATTTATGTTGATGCCAGGCATGTTGAACTATATTTAAGCCCAACAGTAGACTGGAGTTAGATCTGTAAGTTCAAAACCTTTTTGGTCTACATACCAACTTTCAGGACAGCCAACGCTACAAAGAAACTTTCTTCAGTGTTAAAAACAGAAACATGATCTTCTCTGGGAGCTTTTTTGATTCAATCAAATAAGTTCTGACCAAGTTCACTATAGGCTTATTGTCATCCCATGATGAAAATGTAGTCTAACTTCAATGATCTTAAAATTCTGCAATAGCTCATACACTGTTCAAATAAATGTTCACAGTCTCTTCTAACACACAAGATAATCTCTAGAGTGCCACATCTTGTAATATCGGAAGCAAGTTACATAATTCCAACATAGATGCACCAAATACCCCTTTCCCATTCTTGTAGAGAGGAATGTGTACATATTTTAGGAAGACTGGACCAAGGAAAGAAGATCAGCAAGGAAAATAATAAATCCTGATGCTGTTTGAAAGGCTTAAATGGTCCTATCCCTGAAACATCTCATACATCCCCAAGATTGCTTAATTCCAACCCCTATTGGCAGCACTATATGGTAGGTGTCTCCTAACATAAATATCTCAACATCTTGTAGTGTCAAGGTGCAACTCAGTCTTCACCCTCACTGCTTCATGCAACGAACCTTTACAGTATCTTCACTGGGGATCTGACTCTTCCAAACACTGATGGCTGTCACAGTGTTGAACTGAAAACACAAAGGAAGAATCTATTATCTTAAATTTTGCATTTTTCTTGTTTCCAGAATGTGCATGAGTGAGACTGTCAAGTTGGATTTTAAGTTTGGATGGACAAAATGGGATGGATCATGCCACACTTGGAACACATTTGGAGCAGGTTTTATATGAAGTTCTTTCCTGGCACTAGGAATCACTTTGCCTACTCCTTCCATTAACAGAAGAATTAGCAGTGAGGAGTATTACTGTGTGGACACCATCTTAGGCTTCCAATCCAGTCCTAGGGCCTTTTCTTTGATGGTGATAATCTCCTTGAAAATTACTGTCTCTGTTTCAGCATGTGACTGCCATCTGAAACTACCTAGTGATGCTTTTCTCTACAAACCAAAGACTACATTTATTTCTGCTCCACTTGACTCTTTCTTTCACTGTGGTCCTGAACGTCTCATTAATAATAACCATTCAACAGATTCAATGTTCTTCCTAAGAAATCCAGCCCATGCTGGGGGTGCATGCGTGCTGGCAGGTTATATGACACCTGATTCCATCAGCCTTCCATCATGGCCTCTGAGAGTCATCATTTATCCCCCTTTAGTCAAGGCTCTCTGAAACACTGGGCCTAGGCCACACTGGGTCTGTGTTTCACTAGGCCTATGTCTTGGTTGCAAGCCAACTAGGCATGGGCTTTTATTTGAATCTCTGAGGTGAAAGTCCTCAGAGCAAGGCACAGCTGCTTATCTGAGAATGTTAACACTTTGGTATTGCCATAGGCTCTGGAATACCAGAATTTCCACTTCCACTGGTGATTTCATTCTAAAAGAGCTAGCTACCTGTAACAGACAATAGAAAATTCTTTCCACACCCTGGCCTAGTGAACATGGGTGTTGCCTTAAAGTGTTCTAGCTGCCCCTGAGAGAAATGGAACCACTGTTCTTCATCTGGAAGCTGAGCTCAAGGCCTCTGCTGAATGGAGAATGACAGAATGAAACACATTCTGGAAATATGGAAATATAATCAATAAAGAAAGCAAAAACAAGCTGGCCATGGTGGTGCAAACCTGTGATCCCAGCACTTTGGCAGGTAGAGGCAGAGAGATCTCTGTGACTTTGCAGCTACCCTGGTCTACAAAGCAAGGCAAGGACAGCATATGCTACACAGAGAATTCTAGGCTCAAAAAACCAAAGACAATTTTAAATGCAGAAATTTAAGGAATCCTGGAAATGAAAAAAATTAAAGACTACAGCAAGGAAATACAGAGGAAAGGTTCACACAGAAAACAGAGATCAAGGAGATAAATTTATGCATTGAATACAAAATAGAAGAAATGGAAGACAGCTGTGTTTATACACTCCTTTAATAGCAGAAGTCAGGGATGCAGAGACAGCTGGACTGTTGTGAGTTTGAGGCCAACCTGGTCTACAAAGTGATTCCAGGGCAGCAAAGGCTATAAAAAGCAATCCAGTCTGAAAATAAACAACAACAACAACAACAAAAACAGAAAAAAAGATGAAATAGATACATGTGTCAAAGAAAATGTTAAATCCAAAAGTTCCCTATCAAAAAACATCCAGGAACTCTGAGACAATATGAAAAGACAAAACATGATGATAATCAGATTAGCAAAAGGAGGATGAGATCAAGGTTCTGGAAGATATTTTTAACAAAATCATACAAGAAAAATATCTTAACCTAAAGAATAAGATGTCCATCAATGCAAGAAAAGCATACAAATATACCAAAGACACTGGAACAGAAAAGAAAGTCCTCTTACCGGAGAATAATCAAAACACTAAATATACAGAACAAAGAAAGAATATTAAAAGCTGTAACAGAAAAAAAAAATTAAACAGACCACACTAACCAATAAAACAGACAAACCAAATAAATAAATAAATGAATAACATAAAAAAAAAACAACCAAGAAATAAATTAAGGCAGATCTATTGGAATTAATCCTGTATTATCAGTAAAGATACTAGAAATTGAAGGATTTAGACAGTGTTCTTATGACTCTAAAGAAACTAGAGAAGCCAAGAAAAATTACTAACTATGCCCAGAACCTTTTAATCAGAAAGTGGAGAAAATAAGATGTTGCATGTTAAGGTCAAATTTAAACAATATGTATCTATAAATACAGCCCCACACAAGTGCTAAAACCACCACAACCTCCAGCACCAAAATACCAAGATTAACAATCACTATTCATTGATATCACTTAATACTATTGACCCAAATTCACCAATAAAAAGACACAGGCTCACAAAATGGATGATAAAACAGAATCCACCCTTCCTCTAAACACATCAAACACAGCTTCATATCAAGATAGACATTATCTTAAGGTAAATGTTTGGAAAAGATATTCCAAATAAATGGACTAGAGTATCAAGTTTGTATAGCAATTTTAATATCTAATGAAACAGCTTTCAAAAAAACTAATCAAAAGATGGCAAAGGACATGATGTATTCAAAAATCCAGCAATATAACATTTCAATACTTAACATCTATGCCCCCAACCTAAGAGTACCCAAGTTATAAATGAAACCCTTCTGCAGCTTGCATCACATCCTAGCCCTCATAAACTGATAGGGGAAAACTTCAATATATCACTCTCACCAATGGACAGGTCCCCCTGACCAAACTGAACAGATAAATACTCCAGCTATCTAACATCAAAAAACTAAATATACCCAAATGATGTTTACAGAACATCCTCCCAAACACAAAAGATTGTTCCCTCTTCTCAGCAACTCATATATTGTTCTCCAAAATTGATGATATATTTGAACAGTGGAAGTCTCAAAAGATATAAGAAACTTGCAATAACCTCCTGCATCCTATCAGACCACTAAGGTTTAAAGCAGCACATCACCAATAACAAAAACAATAGAGAGCTTACAAACTCATAGAAATTGAACAATTCTCTACTTAATAAAAAATGGATCAAAACTGAAATAAAGAAAGAAATTGAAGACTTTCTAGAAGTCAGTGAAATGAATATACAAAATATCAAAATTCATAGTACACAATGTAAGTGTTGACAAGAAGACATAGCACTAATTACATTCAGAAAAAAATAATTAGAAATATCTCTTAGTAGCAACTTAACAGCACATCAAAGTACTCTAGAACAAAATGAAGTAAACATAACTAAAAGGAGTAGACAGTGAGAAACTACTGAAATGTGTCTTCACTGGTAAAACTGAATGTTTCCACAGGAAAAGAAAGGTGGATCCTATCAAAATTGATCATGATTAGATTTGAATAGTAGAGATCTTCTGAATAAGCAGACGTAACTTCATCAGACAGCGTGGTCATTCAGTCCAAACAATCTTAATAAAGACTAAAGTTTTCTTCTTAAATAAAAAAGGATACTTTTGTTGTTTCATATCAAATACAGTTAAGAGTTTTAAAATGTTTTAAATAAATTCAAAGGTATAAACTTGTTTGAATTGGTATAATTTGGAGTGAATAAAAAATTTGAGCAGTGTGGTAATAGACCATGCATTTAAGCCCAGCAGAGACAAGCATTTCTGTATTAATTAGTTGTTTTCTAAATTTAGGAGTTACAATGGACAGGGTGTTGGTGGTTCACAGCCTTAAATCCCAGCATTTGGGAGGCATGTGCCTTTACATACCACCTGGGAGGCAGAGACAGGCACATAGGACTTACAGTGATTTTATTTAAAAGCTGCTTATAAAAGGCAGGCTGAAAAATCAAAATAAATGACCTTTATTATCTAGAAATAAATACACTTTAAGGTATATTTGTAAACTTTCAAAGATTTTTAATTTTAATTGAGATATTATATTTTTTATTTCCAAAAAACCCAAACATTTTGCCCTATAAAAGATATAACATGCCTAAAAGGTATGAACACCCCCTGAATTAGGGTTGGTGCAGGGTTTTGATTTAATCTTTTCAGGAGAATAAAATCATCCAACTAAAGAATATGGAGACCACTGGATACATGAAACTTCTGAAGAAAATAACAGATCACCAAAAGAAAATGTCAAAAGTGAAGGAGTAAACTGGCCAACTGGTATCACTCACCTTCATGTTGTCTCTTCTGTCTTCTACAGACATAAGTGCAAATTGTCTTTAAGTGATTGCTAAAGAACAATCCAAAATCTCTATTTCATATCAGAAAAGCCACCTGGTAAGAAACAGAGGAAAACAGAAAAATAAGGGATGATTCTATTGTCACGAATTTCATAACCTTCTGGCATGATGTGACTTCTATACTTACCACAAACTTCAATAATTAAGAATGTGTACAGTGTTTGTGAAAGAATGAGGGGGTGGGAGAAAAACCTAAAAAACATAAGCCTAAAATATAGTTAAGTTTACATGAAAAGACGTAAGTAAACTCTAGTATGAAAAATGCACTGGACCAGAGATACCTTTGATTTTCTAATTAATACAAATTAAATAAACACGTATTTCACAACTGCTACAAGCAAACACAAAGTGACACCTAAACTGTTATATTTCTGATACTCCAGATACTACTAACCTCCTTTCCAGAGAGCCCTTTTGCTCTGGAAGTGGAAAATGGAGTTGATCATAAAGATAAGCTATGGCTTGCAGTCCCTCATGTTCCCTGGTGGGTTCAGGCACATCTCAGCCCTTGCCAACACTCACACACAGAACAATGTTGGAGAACAATTTAATGTTTCCTGATGCATGGATTATGTCACAAGATGTGGAATCTGCCCTATCCACTTACCTAAAACCAGATATACCTGACAAAATTCTGCATCTCAGAAATTCATTTTATACCCTGGAATTGAATTTCTCTAATGCATGCCATTGTGCCTGGTGGTAGATGCAAGGTAAAAAAAAAATCAAAAACAAATAATCAATTATTGCTGAATTGCTGAAGGATGATCGCCACAAACTATTTTCTTCCAGTTTCAAAACTATTTGTAAAATTTGTTACACAAAACCATGTGTGAAATACAACATTCATAATTTCTAGAAATGAGACCTTCAGTTTTCCAATCTGTCCACTGCAAAACCAATGCCTCAGTGTGCACAATAGATAGTGATATTATAAGCACCACAACTTTCTACTGTCCAGGCTGCAAAGTCCTCACCTCTCTGGACAATCAACACTCATAACGGGTTGGAGGCCAAGGGTCTCTGCCGAGATCATCACATGGAGACCAACAGAACCACAGCCTGAACCACAGTCTAAACCACAGTCCATCTTGTTCAAAGCAGATCAGGCTGTAATAGCTCAGCAGCCTGCTCTGGCCTGGTGACAATGGCCCCACACTCAGCCTGATATGGTCTGGTCTCACTCACAGCTCTTTAGAGCTACATCAGAGGAAAATCCCAGAACAAACCCATAAACTACCTCCCACTATTGCTCCTGACTGCTAGGCCTGCCCAGAGTCCCTCATTAGCTTGAACAATACAGCTGAGTCTCAGGACAGAAGTAGCTCCTCTACCAGTGGATCAAAGATCAAATGATGCTGATAGAAGAGTCATTCTAGCTTTGCCCTAAACCCTGTGGGCACACAGAACCCTAGTGTTCTTATAAAAGAATGAAAATCCCAATTATTCTATTTTAAAACCTTCTAGCCCAGAAAGGCAGAGAAAGCACCCATCTGACCAAACTACTCACCTCAACTCCAAGAGTAAAAAGTCCCAAAAGCTCACCAGTTCAGATGACAGCTCAGGGGGTATAGGCCAAAGGACCCCAAGGCCAAAGGCTTTCTAGCTCAAAACTCAAAAAGCCCAAAATCTACTATGCTAAAACTCCTTCCACTTTTACACTCTGTCTTAAATACATTTCAGCTGAAAGTTCCACTTACTCTTTAATCCCTGTCAGCTGGTTTCTTGCTTTGCCTCTTGACCTAGAGTTAACATTATTTAATCCTGTGCACAGAGAGCTTTTGAATTAAAGGTATGTTCCAGGGCTGACAGAACCATACCATAATCACCTGTTTAGAATAAATAGAAAGTTCTTGGAATTAAGGTTTGTGTTAGGGCTCAACCATGCCCAACAAAGCACAGGTTTTTACAGTTCACAATCTAAGGGATCACACTGGGATCAAATATCCTGCAACACCCTCATTTTGGAAATAATTTAAAATACAGTCTTCCACTCACCCAGGGCACCTGTTCATTTTCCATGATACAGGTAATTTATGTTATACACTCAGTGTCCAGTGCCTTCATCTCTACCTCATAGTTGGGAAGTCCTTCATCGAAACTTCGGTCAAAGACAAACAGTAACAACCATTAAAGAAACAAATGGCCATGAATTCGAAAGCAAGGAGTAGTTAAACTCATCGAAAATGAGATATAAAACAAAAAGAATGTGGCTGTTCCTAGTTATGTTGGAGTAGAAAGTTTATTATAGATAGAAGAGAGAACATAGACACAGGGAAATGTGGGACAGTCTAGAGTTGACATGACCCTGACCTATGTGAGAAGAAAGGACAGAGGGAAGTAGAGAGCCAGAACAAAGGGCCAGGAGGATAAATGATAAATGAAAAAGACCAGGTAACCAAAATGGTTAGAATGCATAAGGGAGGACAGCTGGGAGGAGGGAAGCTTAACTCCTGGGCTAGAGAACTCTGTTTGACACCCATACCTTGTAACAGGTAAGGACTGAGGGATGCTGGGAGAACATGACAGCTAAACCTGCTTTGATTGTTAAGTAGCCACCTTAAGGATTCATTCCATCATTTGAGACGTAAGAGTAGAGAGGAATGAGAAGGTTGAAACGATTTCATTATAATCTCAAAATATATTTTTAAAACTTGAAGATTGCTTTATTGTCCAATATTCTTCAGGCAATCCAAGTATATATTAGAGACCACAAAGTATTACTCATACCTTTTCTCTCAGGTTTGCATTTTCAAATGGGGGGGAGGGGAAAGCATTCCTGTTAGGCACTACCACACCACTTTGTCCAGATTTTCTGTGTGTTTGAACTAGTGTAAGTGTAGAAATTTGCTTTCCAGAAACAAGTTCAGCAACTAATCAATATTCTTGATTCTCTTTGTGTATGACTCCCAGCTCTAAGTGTACACCTTTCACTTTTACTCACCATCTAAAATTGATTACCATTATCATTGCCATCTTCACTCCTCCCCCTCCCTTTCTGTGTTGTGACAACACCAGCTTCAAAGTAGGTCAGTGAACTCAGTTCTTACACAGGTCCCTCTTTATTTGTAATCACCAACCTCCATACAAACAAACAAACAAACAAACAAAACCCGGGGAGGTCAGTGGACACTCATTCACTGATCTGTTTTACTTCACCCTGACCAGTCAGGGCCTGCCTGAAAAGAGTTGCAGGACTATGTTCTAGGCACTGGGCAATAGTGACAAGCATTCAGTGTTCCAATAAAGTGTAAACTACATAACATGTGAAAAGCTGATCTACAGGAGACATTGCTTTAAACAAAAACAAATATCAAAGCACTAGGAAAAAAGGAATGAAATTCTTAATGATTGGATTATCAAATAATATTAACTAATAAGAGACTAGAGCAGTGATGCATTAACAAAATAAAATTAATAATAACAACTGACTTATTTATTTATTTATTAGTTATTTATTTATTATGGATGCAGTGTTTTTCATGCATGTACACTTGCATGCCAGAAGAGAGCATCAGATCTCATTATAGATGTTGTAACCCACCATGTGGTTGGTGGGAATTGAACTCCTGAACAATTAACAGCCAGTGCTCTTAAACTTAAACTCAGAGTTGAAAAAAAAAAAAAAAAAAAAAAAAAAACATAGGCATACTGACTTTGAAAAACAGGCCATTCTCTTGTAGAGGGAAAGCCATTAATAAGACACTGTTTAATGTTATCCCTGTGTACAATATTAGCAGCTGAGACTGTAACGTGACAGACACAGCTTTAGCCCATAGCCTGTGTCTCAAATTTGAACTGACAGAACTGTGTCAATGAGGATTGTATATATGGGCATAGGACAGTCCCTTAATTTGAAATTCAATATTCACTGGATCAAGCTACCTGACCCAAATTGTACACCCACCAATCTGGTCTGTTTTCATTCCCACTCAGGAATTGATAAATACACATTGGGAAATTACAAATTAAAAAAACCTCGCCCTGCCACATTTCTATATAATCCTGGTGAGCAAACATGTGTATCCCAGGATCCTAATCTCTAATGAGCCTGGTTAGAAACTACTTATCTGTGGAGTGTTTTACAGACAGTCTTTCCTCAGCTAAATTTTAACTGGGACCACTAGTTTCTAAGCAATAGTAAATCCTTTACATCATCAGTTCTACTCTTATATATCACAGCTTAATATTGGAGTGCTCTCTGACATAGGACATGCCATTTACAACCCCCACAAAATCCAAATGGATCTTTTAGAACTGAGAGAACCTACATGACACCCCCAAACATCTCCATAAACTAGGCCTAAAAAAGGTCACCTAAAGGTCACAGAATAGTGACTCTACCATAAGGTCAGCAGGAACTAGGCCACGGGTCACCATTTCCCAAAACAAGGTCATTCATAAGATTCCCTACCCAAGGAACAGCCTGAGGATAACCACAAGGATGGGGAGGTATCTTATCTCAAAGTGGGGCATTTGTCCTGAGCAGCCCACCAACCTTGTAGTGGAACATTCAATGACACAGAAAATACCTAACATTCCTGAGGCCTAGAGATAGCTGCTCTCGATGTTAGTTATGTTAGCTAGCCAATCACTTTGTAAAAAGCTTACCCTTGCTGAATGTCACCCAATCCTGTAACTGTTAAACCAGAACTTCCTGGTCCTTCCTAAATCCCCAGTCAAAACCCTGGCATGCAGCTGCTCAAGGCTCTCCTCTCTGATCCACTGTGTTAATGATGTTGGAGAGACCCAGCTTAATCCCAAATAAAACTCTTTGCTGTTGCATATATGGTCTAGCTCCTGATGATCTTTGGGGACCTTAAGACCTGGGCATAACATGTGGGGTCTCAAATTGGATGCTTAAGGCTCCCAAGCACCCCAGGCATATGGAACTGAACAACAGCCAGCAAGTGAGCACTCTGTCTGTATCTGTCTGTGTCTGTCTCCGTGTTTCTTTTGTTTTTTTTTTTTTTTTTTTTTTTTTTTTTTTTTTTTTTTTTTTGAGGCAAAATGTATAATCTATGTGGTCAGAAAGGTTAGAGCTGATGCTCTGGACAGCTGTGGGCCAGAGCGGGCCTTGAAAGAAGGGGAACATCTGTAAAGGGAGTCGACCACTGAGTTTTCTGTGATCTCTCGACCTCAGAGAGGATGAATGTGCCCCTATCTATAAAGGGTGGTAGAGTACCCAGTTTTCTGTGATCTCTGAATCTTTGGGCAAGGACAATGCAGGTAACTCCTGCATCAGAGATTCGCTGATATCCTACTTTCATTTTTTTCCACTGTAAGAGTGGTGGAATCTGCTGTCTGGCTCTGTGTATTTTTCTGTTGCACAAGCAATGGGATCTAGCTGTTTGTGTCTTGTCTTAACTGTTTTGTGTCTCACTGCCGAATTTTTGTCTCTGGGACTGACATAGGGCAGAATCTTTCTATCCCTCTAGACTTGATTCTTTCCCATTTCATGGAAGCTTGAGTCATGCTCCACAGGCACCAGTGAGAGTGGCGAGGAGGTGCCAAGGGATGGATACAGTATGTGGAGCCCCAGGCTTGGCACCTCTGCCAATGTTCTCTGGTCTCTGGTTTAGCAGAGATTAGCCACTGCTCTGGCCTCAAGTCTGGCAGAGCTTTGGCTACTTCTCTGGACTCTAATCTGACAGAGAATAGCTGCTGCTGTGGTCTCTGGTCTGGCAGAGTTTGCCTGGTGCTTTGGCCCCTGGTCTGGCAGAGATCAACAGATATGTTGCTGCTCCATTCTCTGGTCTGGTTGAATGCAGGTCACCATTCTAAACTTTGGTGTAGTTGGGCTGATCCTGATTTCGGGTAGGCCATCACTAATGGAACAGGATAGAGGGCCCATAGAACAGGCCACTGTTCTGAGTTTTGGTATTTTCTTCTTCCATTCTCTTTGCACGCATTATACCCAGTACATTTTCTTCCTTTGTTGTACTTTTGTGATTTTGTTTGCTTGTGCTGGTCTCAGTGGGCTGGTGATCAAACAGCTGTGCTCCATGGTGACTTTGCCTTCCCCATGCTCCCAATACTACAAGCTGGGGCACCTCTGGTCATCAGTGGGAACACATATTTCCACATATTTGTCTAGGAAGGTTCAGTTGGAGAGGTGTCTGTGTGCAGAAAATCTTGCTGGGCTCGACTTTGCTATCTCTATTAGGAAGGTCGGTGACCTGAGGTTAGCTCTGGCTTGGAACAATGACGGCCACATAATGCTTTTAGCTAAAACATATTGTAGTTATTACTATTATTATTATTATTTGGTTAGGGTCCTCTGTAGCCCAGCCTGGCCTTAAACTAAACAGCTATAAGATGACCTTGAATTTCTGATTCTTCTGCTCCACCTCTTATCAACTGAGCTACACTCCCAATCCCACAAACTTTTTTTTTTTTTTAGCCATAGGTGGCTTCAACAAGGAAGTGAACTGAACTCAAATAGGGAAGGCTTGGCTCCACTGAGCTCCTGGGTCTGAGCCTGTGTACTGGCACTGTACACAGAATACCCACCTGAGCACCTTGATATGTCACTTATTTGCCTGGCTGTACTTATGAGATTGTCACCTGAGAATGAAGCCAATTCTTTTTTAGTCAAGGTCTCATACTGGCAACTAAAAGAATTTTATTAGAAAATCTTAGAAAGCACATGTATGATTGTTGTTTGAATGGGTGGGGAACCTCTGTCAATGTGCTCCCCAAAGTGCTAAAGGATATAAGTATTGGGAACAGGGAGGGGTAGATGAGGAATTCACCATGTCTGGGTATCTATCCCTACCCCCCAGAAAATGAGTTGCTTTACTTAATCACCAATGCAAGAAAAAAAAATAGCTAGAATGCATTTGAGGTTCAAGGTTTAGAAATGAAGCTGCAGGGGTCCTTTTGGCAATGCTTTCGAAGAACTGCATCCATTCAAGTGCAATGTTTGTAAATTCACACTGAGCAAGGAAGGCAGGGAAGGGAAGGGGAGGGGAGGAGAATAAAAAGGAGGACAGGGGAGGAACATGTTCAAACTTTTCCTGTCAAGAAAACAAAAAGGAAAAAAAAAATCTTAATAAAGTCCCACTTTTTGTATGTGTGCCCAAGAATTTTTTTATTATTTATTTAATTTTTTGTGTTAAATATTTTTTTTAATTTTTTAAACTTTTATTAATTACACTTTATTCATTTTGTATCCCCCCATAAACCCCTCCTTCCTCCCTTCCTAATCCCACCTACTTTTCTCTTTCTTCACGAATGATCCTCCCCAAGTCCACTGATAGGGGAGGTCTCCCTTTCCTTCCTTCTGATCTTAGTCTGTTAGGTCTCATCAGGAGTGGCTGCATTGTCTTCCTCTGTGGCCTGAGATCAAAGAGCAGGCCAATCAGTTTATGTTAGAGGCAGTCCCTCTTCCCATTACTATGTAACCCACTTGGACACTAACTGTCATGGGCTACATCTGTGCAGGGGTTCTAGGTTATCTCCATGCATGGTACTTGGTTGGAGTATGAGTCTCTGGAAAGACCCTGGTGTTCAAATTTTCTCATTCTGTTGCTCTCCTTGTGGAGTTTCTGTCCTCTCCAGATCTTACTTTTTCCCACTTCTTTCATAAGATTCCATGCACTCTGCCCAACAGTTGGCCATAAGTCTCAGCATCTGCTTTGATAGTCTGAAGGGCAGAGCCTTTTAGAGGCCCTCTGTGGCAGGTTCCTAACTTGTTTCCTGTTTTCTTCTTCTTCTGATGTCCATCCTCTTTGCCTTACAGGATAGGGATTGAGCGTTTTAGTCAGGATCCTCCCTCTTGATTAGTTTCTTTAGATGTACAGATTTTAGTAGTTTTATCCTATATTATATGTCTATATGAGTGAGTATATACCGTGTGCCAAGAATTTTTAAGTTATGTTCATGTGTACATTCCTTTCATCATATTTACATATATACTCTAAACGTTTGCTGAATAATGGTGTTTCAATGTCTTTCCAACATTTCAACTGAATTATTTTTGGGCACTAAATCTAAACCCAATTCTTATCAATATTTGGAGGTTTTACTTGTTTTGAATGTGTGGTTTTATTTTCTTAGTTAACAGTGTGTACACAGTCCCTTACACCAGGGTCATCATATTTTAGTCTCTAACAAAGTAATGAAAAACAGTAAATAGTACTAATAATGTTAACGACTAAAATGAAAATAACTGAGTGCATTGTACAGTGATCTCAGATGCTCTTTTCAGACAGGACATTTTATGATGAAATTTTTTTCATGAGGCACAAAATGCCTGCTAAGCTTAATGCTTGTTTACAACATTCTCTTGAAAACAAGTTTCAAGATGCATCCTGAAGTCATAACATCAAATGATGTACAGAGAGGACATAATCACCTTTGCAGATATGGTCTCCTAGGGATAAGTATGGTAGAATTCAAAGCTCAGGACACTTTCTGAGGATATGACTTCTCATAAAACCTAATGAAAAAAATGATTCATCCCAGAAAATGAACATATACATAAAACCAACTACATATAAAGCAGGTAAATGTCAGGAGAAGGACCAGGTTAAAAACTAACACCAAATACTTGATACTTCACTGTTGCTGTATCTGGAATTTCTACCTTATTTAGAATGCAGAGACAAGACTGTTAACCCCTGTATTGAAGGCAGTGCATCTGCATAAAGAAAAGCAATGTTTCCATTCTCCTGTTCTTTTTTCTCCTCCACTTCCTCCTCCTTCCTTACCTCCTATATGTGAAGCAAATGTTCTACCTCTGAGTTGTATTCCTGCCTTCTGTACAAAACAAGCAGAAACAGATAGTCTTGGATATAATGAAGCCAGATGCTAAATCTCACTAAAGCTCAAAGGAAGTAACTTGTTATGGGATTAAAGAGAACACAGAGAAGGCAACAGGCATAGAGTAGGCTGTCCTAGTAACAGCAGTAGCAGAACAAGATAAAAAGACTGCAGGAAAAGTTTTTTAGAGATGGCATTAACAAATAAAATGCTACATGCTCCCATCCTTTAGGTGGGAATTCTGTATTACTATCAGATTATGAAGTCTTTGTTAAAGGAATTTACTTTTTAAAAGGTTATTTGTCCTTCCACAGATAAGTATTGTGAATTAGGTACCCAATACTCTGCTAAGTCCTGAACACACAAAAATGATTGATGTAAACACCACTCTTTCTCTATAAGCTTACAGTCTTGTGGGGTAATCCACCATAAACAAACCCATAGACCATGCATAGAAATGTATACATCACTATAAATTCCACTATGAAACCTAAAGGAAAGCAAGAGGTACCTAACACCCCAGATAAGATAAAGAACATACATATTCAAAGGCTGAGAGATGAGAACATTTTAGTTCAGTAGGTGAAATGAAAGAAGGTGAATTTGTTTTCAGTATACTAGGGAAGAAAAAGGAATGATGATGATGATGATGATGATGATGATGATGATGATAATAATAATAATAATAAAAAAGATTAAAGAAGGATGGTAGCCATCCCTCTCTGCTGCTGCTGTTCTTTTCATCCTTGCACCCTCTCATGTGACTCTATGCCCTCTAGTGGTGACTGGGGGCAACTTCTCCATCATTTCTCTCTGGAACTGTTGATGGTTTAATCAGCAGAGCCTGCTGGGCTGGTGGCCCAGGGAGAGCCCATTAGGGGAGGCTCTGGCAGGGTGACTCCGGAAGTGACCATGTTTCCTCAGCATTGTTCTGGGTGGAACTCGGAACCCCGGTTGCCAGGTAACAGGAGGCCAGCAACAGCAACAGCAGCCTGGACAGGCCAGCCGGTCCAGAGGAACTGGAAAGATGAGTCTGTTCTGCTTCCAGACCTCCAGGGGTTCCGGTCTCAGAGAAGACAGTGGTGGTCACCTGTGCATCTGCTGGAGACACATGGTGCTCACCCTGACATGTTTCTGGCCTGTTTACCCCTGGGAGACCAAGGTAACCAGGACCACCCTGAAGCAGGGAAGCATTCTGGTCCACCCTACCCCCTATCCACCATGGTCGCAGCCTGGGAGAGTGTTCCTGTTGGGAAACTGAGGAATGCTTTTCATGCCTGCTTCCCACTTAGGTGTAGGGAAAGGGGTCTTTGGTGCCCCTCGAGGGTTGCACACTTAAAGCCTCCTTCCTGCCCTGGTATTTCCTCATAGCGAAAGGGAGTGAGCCTTCCTGCATGACATCCCTATTTTCAGCAATGATGGCTTGGACTATGTGGAGCAGATGATCCCCTATTTGCCCACCACTGTGCAGAGGGACCACAGGGTGTACCTCTTCTTCTTTCTGGTCCTTTATCCAAAGTTTGCCACCATCTGGGTGGTTCTGGACCTGATCCTTAAAAGGCAGGAGAGTGGTTCCACCAGGGATCTAGCCAGCCCTCAGATCTCCTCCTGCTGTTTCTCAGGGCCTGTGCCCTGTGCCCTCACAGAACTGGACATCTGAGTCCCAGCAGCCTGGGTCCCAGGGCTGGCCCCTTAAAGTGACATGGCCAAACATGGGCGATTGAGGCAGGGGTGGGGCTCTAACAGGTGCCATTCACCTTCAACAGGGAATGTCAGACACCACCCTTTCTCACGTCCTGAGCGTCCTTTCCCCGTTTGTGTAAAGAATTCTGGACCCCCTTTGCAGTGTTTGTTATGAATGAAGTTCCTAGCAACCCCAAACCCCACCTTAGGAAGATTCGAATAGTTCCTTCTAGATGTCTGGGTAGGTTGGGAACACAGAGCCTTAGAGGTGACACCACCGTGGACTGTCAGGTATAGATCCTTCAGGCAGACCAGCAGACAAAGACATGAGTGGGCTTGGGATGGAGAGGGAGGTGAGTGAGAAGGGGCGTTTGGGGCCAGGGTGGAGGGCCAATTTTGGCCAGGAACCTCACCTTTGGGGTTCTCTCCTTAGGGACTGTCCCCGCAACCTCACCTGCTGGTAGAGGAAAGAGGTTTCCCACCAGGGTCCTGTGTTTTGAGCAGCAGAGGGAGGGACAGGAAAGGAAGAGCCCTGGGGGATACCAATGCACCCCCACAGCCCCGAAGCAAGGCCAGGCTCCCGACCCTGTGTCACTCTTCCCTGTTCTCACCCACAGCGCCATCTTCTTGTTCTTGTCCCAGTGGCTGCAGAAATTCCCCCAGGATTTCTTTGGGTCCCTGGACCTGGCCATCGTGAGGCGTCTGCTGGACTATGCCAGGATCCATGTGCCCACTGCAGAGTTGGAATGACAATCTGGGGAGATCCTCCTGGCAATGGATAAGCCCGGGTTAAGCTGAAGCCCGAGAAGGAGGAGGAGGGTTAGGAGGAGGATGAAGACCCCAGGGAGGCACCTGGTCAGGCAGCAGTTGATTACAGCCCTGTGTCCCACAGGGGAAGTGTCCTGAAGCTCTAGCCAGTGAAGCAGAGGAGGACGCCTGTCAACTCGACCGTCTTGTGGGTAGGAAAGGGGACTGTGCCTTCCCTGGCATGGAGAGGCCATCTTGGGTCAGCTCACTTCATTCTGCGTGCCTTCAGGCTGCTCCCTTATCTCAGATGACGGCTCACCCCTTTCTGTGCTCAGATCCTGGGCTACTTGGGGCCTCAACTGCAGAGCTGCCCATGCAAGAGGCCTTGGTGGCGCAGGGGAAACGGAGCCTGGCTTCGGGGGCAGATGCTAAGCCCCAAGAGGATGCTGAGCTCCTGGATCCCATGGCTTCGAGATCCCAGTCTTGCCAGAAGCTGGACCAGTGTAAACTCTGGCTTTAGCATTAGAGGATGCACAGTCCCTTTTGGACTTGGTGGTTGAGCTACTGTTTCTCTCCACTGTGGCACACTTTGGGGCACCTGATCCCATGTCCTAGCTGCCGGAGGTGGACAAATAGATGGTACAATCACCGGCTGGGCTGCACTCAGCGCCTGTTCCCCTTAGAGAAAAGGTTCCATTAATTTTGTATGTTTTTAAATTGCTGTTTTTCACTGTTGCGATATTGTTGTTGGTTTCATACTATTATTGAAAAGGTGTTGCTTACTCATCTTAAGTGATGTATTTGGAGATGGGGCCATTCCTGGGCAGTGGTCCTGGCTGAGCCAAGGGGTATGGAGCCTGTTTTTGTCAAGAGTTTCCTGCGAGTTGGGCATGCGCATCTATCTATAGAAGATGCTGCCAGGTGAGTTGTTGGTGCCCTTGGGCTCTACTGGGATAGACTGAGCCCCAGAGAGACAGCCCAACAGGGCCAGTGCTTGACAGCAGACTTTTGGGAGCACATCTGGGCCAAGGGCTAGACTCTGAGGACCAGGATCAGGAACAGTATCAGGACCCAGCTCTGTGGCCACTATCCCCGAGGGGGAAAAAAAACTAGATATAGAGTACGTGTTAGGGATCACTTAAATACATGATATTTCTACATAGCCATGCCTGGTTTAGAACTCATTCTTTGGAGATGGGCATGGTGGCACACACCTGCAATCCCAGCACTCAGGGAGAAAGAGACCTGAATTTGAGGAAAGCCGGGTCTAAAACGTGAGTCTAGGACAGCCAAGGCTACACAAGGAAACTCTGTTTAAAAAAACAAACAAATAAATAAATGAACAAACACAAAAGAGAACTCACTCTGTGGACCAAGCTGACCACAATCTCAGAAAGATTAGCTTGCCATGGACTCCCAGGTCTAGGATGACATGGATGGACCTCTGAGCCAAGCTAAGATATTTATAATGTCCTATTTTTGAATCAAGAAATGAAAGGATAAAATAAGATGTACAAAGGTACCATTTGTATAATGGTACATTTTGTATAATTACAAAAGTAATAAGTCCTCAAAATCTGCATTTATTTACACTTGCAAATCATTTCTGATGTTGTCAATAAGTGGGTTTTCTCCTTTGCTTTAATTTCATCCACTGAAAAATGTTTGAGTATGTATGTGCCAGTGAGAGGACAACTTTTTGCTGTTTACTATCTGTTTATATCCATATATGAGTTCTCAACATGAAACCTAAAGTCTTTTGACCAGTGAAAAAACAGGCCCTTATTTAGGTTTAAAAATTATTTATGTATGTACTAGTGTGTGAATTTGCATATAGAAAAGCCCAAGTATAGAAATATTAGAAAAATTCTATAGGAATAATATTGGCTACCCAGAAATTGAGCTCAAATCATCAGGTTTAGAAACAACCAACTATGCCCACTAAGACAATTCTCTGGCATTCACTTGTAGATCTGACACAGTGTTATGAACAAGTCTTTACTCCTAAGAATGAACTAACACATTCCAAAAAAAAGACAGCATTATATCATTTTAATTTGGACATAACATTTATTATTCCTTATATGACAATAGGTTTATAATCTGGATAGGAGACAATATTTTACTGATGTAATATTTCAATAAAGTTTATTTGAGTATCAATGAACTCAGTGGGGAATGTCTGTGGTAAGCAAAACTGGCAACATGACTTTGAACATCATATAACAATGACCAAAATAAACCCCACAAAGCTGTCACCAAGTCTTCACACATCTGTCATGGCCTAAGAACCCATAGTAACATTACACACACACAACATGCCTTTTGAAATAAATATCATTGTTGTTACATTATTTAGCTCCTCTAGATAATTCTCTCAGAAGGCAGTACTTCAACATTATGTGTCATGCAGTAAATAATGGAACCATGAAGAATGGAACATTAAACAGTACATACATACATGTAGATATACATACATATAGTCATACATACCTACATACACACTATTAAGCATTTTAACATTAACGTTGGTAAAAATAGAACACGTTGGGGGAACATCTTCCACCCCGTGGACTTGTACTGAGAAGGCTGACATATGATAATCAAGACTTCAAATGTAGCTTTGCCTAATTACTGACATCCAAATCAGGCTTGAAAAAAACATCTTAAAGGTATTTGTGAAAATGAAAAACAAATGCACCACACTTTCTCAGAGACCCTTCCTTGAAAAGCAGGATCTCACCCTACCTGATATAAATAAGCAATGGCTCACATAGATGATGGAGATCCCATTCTATACTTTGCAGCAGAAAAATACCTATCACCAAGTGTGATTAGATGCACTAGATCAACAGCAGCCACAGAAAGAATATCAGAATGACCTAATAAACTTCTGTGATTGGATTTGATACACATACAGCAAACTTCAATAGCTATTCCATTGTTTCAAAATATAGAACACAACCACATTTGGTGACCTCCTCCACTACATTATACGTGAACATCGTAAATAATTTACTTCATCCAAGGCCATGTTTCTTTTCATGATTAGATTCTTAGGGTGTACAGATATTAGCACGTTTGTCCTATATTATATGTCTAATACCCACTTATGAGTGAGTATATACCCTGTGTGTCTTTCTGCTTCTAGGATACCTCACTCAGGATGATCTTTTCTAGATCCCACTATTTGCCTGCCAATGTCATGATTTCCTCATTTTTAAATGCTGAGTAGTATTCCCTTGTGTAAATGTACCACAATTTCTATATCCACTCCTCAACTGACTGGCACCTGTGTGTTTCCAGCTTCTGCCTATTACAAATAAAGCAGCTACAAACATGGTCAAGAAAATGTCTTTGTTGTACACTTGATCAAATTTTGGATATATGCCTAGGAGTTATATAGCTGGATCTTGAGGTAGCACTATTCCTAATTTTCTGAGAAATTACCACATTGATTTCCAAAGTGGTTGTACAAGTTTACATTACCACCAGAAGTGGAGGAGTGTTCCCCTTTCCACACATCCTCTCCAGCATGTGTTGTCATTTGAGTTTTTGATGTTTTCCATTCTGATAGGTGTAATGTGATATCCCGGGTTTATTTTGATTTGCATTTCCCTGATGACTAAGGAAGACTTTTGAGGGGGGCAGGAGTTCCACAAGGAGAGCAACAGGTGAAAAAATACTGGGCACAGGAGTATTTTGGGGGGCTGATACTCCAACCAAAGACCATGCATGGAGATAACCTTGAACCTATTCAACTCCTGACTAGATGTATTCCATGGCAGCTCAGTCTCCAAGTGAGTTCCCTAGTAATGAGAACAGGAACTGTCTCTGATATGAACTCAGTGTCTGGCTCTTTGGTCACCTCCCCTTGATGGGAGAGCAGGCCACAGAGGAGGACAATGCAGCCAGTTCTGATGAGATCTCATAGGCTAGGGTCAGATGGAAGTGGAGGAGGACTTCCCCTATCAGTGAACTTGGGGACAGAAATGAGAGGAAGTTAGGAGGTTGAGTAAAGGAGGGGATGAAGGATGCAGCCACAGCGTGGATACAATGTAAATAAACTGTAATTTACAAAAACATAAATTTTTAAAAAGTGAAAAAAAAAAAGAAACAACCTTCAGATACTAGATGTTTTTTGTTTACATCCCTGGATGTTGTTTTTTGAGAAAGAGATTTTTTGTATGGCCTTGACTGACCTGTCATGCTTTCTAGACCAGGCAGGCCTTAAACTAACACAGATCCATTTCTCTCTGCCAGTCATAGAGCTAGTCTTAGAGGCATTTGCCAACAATCCCGGCTTTGAGTTTTTTAATTTAATTTAATGTTTTATTTTTGCGACATGATGTCTCAGTGCATCATTGCCAGTCCAGGACTCTCTTTGTAAACCAGGCTGACCTTGAAGTCATAGAGACCTTCCTTCATCTGCCTCTCAAGTGCTGGGACTAAGGATGTGTGTCACCATGCCTCGTAAGACTTTATTATAGCCTAGTCACACTATGTGATTTCAGACATATCTAGCCACACATCTAGACTGTTTTTTTTTAGACAAGGTTTCTCTCTGTAGCTGTGCATGTCCTGGACTTGTTTTGTAGACCAGGGTAACATTGAACTTACACAATAGCATGCTTGTATCTCCTGGAGAGAAGGGATTAGAGATTTGTGCCACAAAGCCTGGCTCAGATTTTTTATTTCAATCAAATATCTATATGATTAAAACATAAATTGAAACATATACATATGATTAAAACAAAATGTATATATTAATATATAACATATTTATTAAATATATTGGTTTATATTACTATATTTAGTGAGAATATATTAATTATACATATGAATATTTTGGTATTTTGAGAGAGGGTTTCTCCTTTTAGCCTTGGCTATCTTGGACTAGATCTGTAGACCAGCCTGACCTTGAACTCACAAAGACTGGCCTGCTTCTGCCTGGCAGAGTGCTGGGATTAAAGGCCTATGCCAACACTTAGTATTTAGGAACCTGCTTCTGTCTTTCCTAGCAACCTGTGATGTCATTATATGTCGACAGCCAGGGAGGGCAGGTGTGGTTACTTTGCTCCTTAAAAGGATCTGCCTGCCCACTTTGTCTCTCTCTTGGCCTCTCTAGCCCTCTTGCTATTGCCTTCTTGACCTCCCCCTTTCTCTGTTGTGGTGCCCCTCTCTCTCTCTCTCTTCCCCCTATCATGTCCTGCTCTCTCCTTCTCTGTCTCTCTTCATTTCCATCTGAGAGCCCACCCGAGAATGCAAACAACTGTAAAAGTAAAACAGCTGTGACTATTCCCATCCTTGAATTAAAGCCAGAGGCACATAGCTCTCGAACGGTAGGATGAACTGCTCTGAGATAGCCTTGTATTTAAGCCAGAGGCAGATAGCTCTCAAAAGGCAGGATGAACTGCTCTGAGATAGTTTTTTTTTAAAAAATAAGGGCAGGGTGAATTGTTTTGAGAAAACACACAAACGGCCAAAAACTGCAAACAACTAGCTGTAAACTATCTTCATGATATTCTTGCTGACCAATCAATGTATAGAGCAAAAGTGGCCAGATTTTTAAGTATAAAACCCTGTGCTTTGCATGCTTGAGCCATCTCCTGTCTTTGGAGGGGCGACCCTATCACGATTTGAATAAAACTCTTGCTTTTGCATCGAGTTGTGGTCAGTAAGTGTTCCTTGGAAGGGCACAATCCTGAGCTCCTGAGCAGTGAGACTCCAGGTCTTACAACGTGAAACTAAAAAGCTTTTGCAATCCATTCCTTAATGATGAAGCAGCTTATAAAATGGGAAACATCTTTACCAGCTACGCAACAGACAGGATTATATGTAGACCATTCAAAGAAGTCATGAAATGTAAACATGAAGAAACAAACAATCTAGAAGATATCATCCAGAGTGAGGTATCCCGGAATCAGAAAGACATACATGGTATACACTCACTTTTAAGTGGATGCTAGACCTATAAGATAGGATAAACATACTAAAATCTTTACACCTAAAGAAGATAAATGAGAAAGAGGACATGGATTAAGATGATCAATCCTCACTTAGAAAGACAAATGGGATGGACATAGGAGAAAACAACAGGACAGAAGCTTACCACAGAGGACCTGTGAAAGATTCTACCTAGCAGTGTATCAAAGCAGGTGCTGAGACTCATAAGCAAACCTTGGGCAGAGCACAGGGAATCATATAAAAAAGGGGGGAGTTAGTGTGACCTGGAGAGGGCCGGAACTCCACAAGGACCAAATATATCAGGGCACAGGGGTCTTTTATGAGACTGTATCTCCAACCAAGGACCATGTATGCATATAACCTAGCACCCCTGCTCAAATGTAGTTCATGTTAGCTCTGCATCCAATTGGTTGCAATCTATTTCAGACATGAACTCAATGGCTGGCTCATTGACCTCCACCCCCCAAGGGAAGATCGGACTTGCTAGGCCACAGAGGAGGACATTGCAGCCAGTCCTGATGATACCTGATAAGCAAGGGTCAGTTGGAACAGGAGGAGGCCCTCCCCTAACAGTGGACTTGGAAAGGGGTAGGTAGTAGATGAGGGAAGGAGGGTAGGAAAGGGAG
This sequence comes from Meriones psammophilus, assembly GCA_036365155.1. NCBI lineage: Eukaryota > Metazoa > Chordata > Mammalia > Rodentia > Muridae > Meriones > Meriones psammophilus. The sequence goes on along the minus strand of JAEOAE010003919.1, from coordinate 8,975 downwards.
GGAATGAGGGGACTGGTCTACAGCTTGGATACAAAGTTAATAAACTGTATCTAATATTAAAAAAATAAAAAGTAAAAAAGTGGAACATAAAACAAAGTTCCTAAAGATGAAACACAAAATGCTCACAGTTTTTTGTTTGTTTGAAGACAGGGTTTTTCTGAATAATTTTGGCTGTCCCGGACTCTCTTTATAGAACAGCCTGTGCTTGAACTCACAGAGATCCACCTACCTTTAACTTCCTGAGTGCTAGGAATGCAGGTGATCACCAACAGCCTGAGCTGCTGACAGTTTATTTTGTTTTAGCATTTTATTTTTGTTGTTCTTTCATGCACTACATCCCAACTGCAGTTTCCTCTTCCTCCACTCCTCCCAGCCACAATCTATCCACCTCTACTCTGCCCAACTCACATCTCCTTCATCCACTGCTTCTTTATTTTCAATGAAAAAAAATGTGATGGCATAGCAAGTTATAATAAGACTAGGAACAATCCCTCATATCAGAGTTGGTCAAAGCAATACATGAGGAGAGAAAGTGTAGCTAGAGCAGGAAAAAGAGTGAGAGACACCCCCGTTCTCACTGTTGGAAGTCCCTCAGCAACATCAGGATAATAATCATAAGGTGTATGCAAACAACCTAGCTCACAAGACTCATAGAATGTTTATGTTTTTGTCCTTCAGTCTCTGTGATCCCCTATGAGTCCAATTGACTCAGTGGGCCATGCTTTTGTTGTGTCCTTGATATCTCTGGTTCCTACAATACGTATTCCCTCATTTCTGGGGTTCCCCTGGATACATCATTGTGTTTGGCTGTGGGTCTCTGCATCTGTTCCCATCAGACGCTGGGTGATGTCTCTCTGATGACAACTGGGCTAGGCACTCATCTATGATTATAGCAGAGTATCTTTCATTGACATATGTTGCCTGTCATGTTTACAGATATCGTGTGTCTGTAGGCTATCTTGACTCTGGTTCATGGTCATCCAGGCAGTGTCAGGCATGGACTTCCTCTCATGGTGTGGGCCTCAATGTATTTTCTGGAGTGTATTTCATATTATTAGGTTGGGGATCTCCTTCTAGTATCTTCTGTAGGGCTGGATGGCTGCATATATCCTGGGTATAGTAGTCTGGGTTGGCATCGGCGGTATCTTAGTGTCTGCATGATATCCATCCAAGCCCTTCTGGCTTTCATAATCTCTGCTGAGAATTCTAGTGTGATTCTGATAGGTCTACTTATTATTTGAATGCTGTTTTGGTATTAGCAGTGTCATGCATAGAACAGTTAATTTTCGTGGTGTTATCCCCATAAGAAATGAAATCTCTGTAACCTAAGAAAATGAAAAATGAACACAAACTTTAATGTGCGTTGAGGAAATTGAGACAAAGAAGGGACTAATTTGAGGTAAAAATAAACTATATATAAATGCTGCAAAAATTAAAATACTTGTAATTCAATTATGATATTTTAGAATGCAACTACATCAAAAAAGTTAACTCCTGGTCCATTAATATACCCAAAAATTTATGTAGCATTTTGACTTTGCATGATGATGAATATTTTTTTTCTGTAACTCCTCATATGTCAGTGACTATTGTTTAAGTGATTTCTGAATGAATTACATAACATTATTAAAAGCAGAAAATTTGGTAGTTCTATATGAAAGATGATTATATGCATAGTTTATTTTCCCTCTAACTCTCTCTTTATAGGAAAGGATTTATGAGAATGATTTACAATCTGTGAGTCAATTAATTCAACAGTGGATGGCTAAAAATGGAAAATCGAGGAATCTATCAGTGGCTTAGTCCATGAGGCTGGTTGGCACAACGCACCTTCAAATACACTGAAATCCTCAAGAAGAAGGTTCATATCTCCTCTTTACATTAACTTCCAAATGAAAAGAATAACCAGGTCATAGCAATGCCTAAAAATAATTTAATGACGCAGAGTACAATAGCAGACACATTACATATTTGTCCTGATCATAATTGAAGCTAACATTATATACTGTCCTTCAAAAACCGTCCAGGATGGAAGCAACAAAGTTCAGCTTAAAAACAACCCTCCACCGCCGCTGTGCCACTCCAAAAAAACCTCCCTCGTAGGGCAACCCACATTAAGCACAAGGATTCACCTCCCACCTGCTACGTGTGTGCAGGGTCCCTAGGTCCAGACCAAGCATGCTCCTTATTTGATGGCTCAGTCTCTGCAAGCCCCCTGGGGGCTGGGTCAGCTGTTTCTGTTGGTCTTCTTGTGAGGTTCCTCGCACCTCCAGGGCCTTCCATCTTTTCCCCAACACTTACTCAGGATCCCGAGAGCTCTGCACCTTTCTTAGGTGCAAGTCTGAGCATCTGTCCAAGCTCATTTCTGGCTGGAGTTTCTGAGACAATGGTCAGATTAGGATCCAGGCAACGGGATTTTACAGTCCCAATTCTGGGCATTCTCAATGCGGTCAAATATCGTCCAACAGAGCCTGATATTCTTCTTCCGTGAGAAGAGCCTCGAGTGTTGGTTCAATCTGCTCCCATGGTACATCTGGGTCCAGAGCGGCTGGTCCCTGTTCCTCTTCCACTGTTCTCACCTGTTGCTCCAGGAAGAGCTGGATAGGGCAGGAGTCGCTGGATTCTGGGTAGGCCTCTGTGTAGAAGGTGAGCTGGGGTCTTGACATCAACGCTTCTGCACACTGGCCTCCTGCAGAACCCGATGTCAACAAGCTGTCCCGGGAAGCCACCTCCTCAATGCAACAGGATGCTCCAGGAGCCCTTTCCGGGCCAGGAGAGGCAGGCAGGTCCTCACCTTTAGCTGTGCTCCCTCCAGCGTGGCCTTTCTGCCTGGGCTTTCTGTTCTGGAACCATATGTGGACGGTGTCCTCAGGCAAACCTGTGCTCAGTGCCAGTTGCACCTTCGTGGCATAGTCTGGAGATGGAGAGATCTCAAAAGCTTGCACTAGCATGCTGATCTGTGCTGGACTAAGCCGCGTTCGATGCCTTCTCCGTTCTGAGGGCAGGCCTCTTGCTTGTTGTACCCTGGCGACAAGCTTTTCAGGAGGCTGTTGGGAGGCTTCATGGCTGGAGCCTGCGGTGGTCTGCTTTGAGGTCTTCCTCGACATGCCAGTTCTAGTTCTGCGGTTTTGAAACCACACGCGGATGGAGGTCTCCGGAACTCCGAATTCCCTGGCCAGTTCCTGCCTGGTCCTGAAGCTCGGGTAAGGTGTCTTGGCGAAAACTGAGAGCAAGACCTCCTTCTGCTTGGCCTGCCAAACAGTCTTTTGACACCGGGATGTCTTGGTGTTACTGCAGCCACCCACATCTGCCTGATCTTCCATCCTGCCGAGGAAACTTTGACAGGAGTTCTTCCTCTCCAGTGTGTACTGAGAACAACACCCAGGAAAGTGCAGACTATGGCAAATGCGTAAAGGGGTCTTCTGCTCACGCTTAAATATCGACCTGAGGCCCCACCCACTCCTTCGAGGCCTCCAATTACAGGCCAAAACGTGGAACACACTTCTGCTTCCAAACTGTGAAACCCTTCCTTCCTCCTGCGAATTTTCCCATATCCTACCCTAAAGCAGCCTTTCCAGAAACAGTTGACCTTGCGTTCTACCCAAATTCCACTGCTTAGCTCACAGTATGCACCTGTGTTGGAACACAAGGAGTTAGAGGGGAGAATCTAAGGCACGGCTTCTGATGATTGGCAAGGAGAAGAGGCATAAGCCAGGAGCAGTCTTTGCCTACTTTAACAAGGTCATTCATTCAGCTCTGGCTGATGCTCAAGGAGGAACACGGCTAGAACAGATCTTGCACTCTGCGTGTGCCATCTGCCTTAAGTTCCTTTGAGCTCCAGTCTCCCGGTGTATGATTTCAACAATCTAAATATGGTTAGGACCCTGCAAGTCTAAGCATTTGGGCAAAGAGTAGACTTATCCTGCAGAAAGACTCCTGGAATTATTTCTGAATTTCTCCTTCAGTGGCAGGCCACAGAAGGTGTCAAGTTCCCTCTTTTTTGCTCTGGTTCCACCTATTTAATCCACCATACACTTTGTCCTACTGGAGAAATTTTACAGATTCCTAGAAACTGTATGAACCTTCAGAAGCACACAGTGTGGATCCCAAGACTTTTGGGAGAGGATACTGAAGTCATTTCCTTCATTTCAAGGAACAACATTTGTTGCTGCCATTAATTTGGATCTCTGATCATTAGGCAGTGTTTTCTAGAACACACAATTTCCGGTACTGCCAAATGTGCCTGTTGTTCTTCAGGGTGTGGCTTTGCCCTAGATGGAGGAGAACAGTAACAGCTGAGCAGTTCTACCCCTGCCTTATTTTTGCATCTCCTGTTTTACATGTGCCATAATTTTAACTTTTTTCTTGCAGTCCCCATCAACAGTACCTGGGTGTACAATAGATCCTGTAGAAGTTATTCTGCTTCTTCCAGAGATCCTCTTTACCATCCCTGAAGACACAGATCCATAAACAGCTGTATTTCCTTTGTAACATAGAACCCTTGCGGATAGGCTCAGAGGTTTATCTGCAGCCAGATGCAAAGCTGTGCTGCTGCATGCAGTGGTGTGTATCAAATCTGAAATCCTCAGTTGAGATTTTCCTACCTGCCTAGTACCACATGGCTGCCTGATGGGAGACAGCTCGTATTATTGCATGAGGGGTGTAAGCCTGACAGCCCCCTCTGTTTGTTTACTGATGGCAAGAGGTTAGCCTGTATGTCCCTCTCGGTGCTGTGATCCCTACACCAGTGCTTTCCCTTGCCACAGCTGCCATGAAGCCCCGGGAACCTTTGCATTCCCTTGGAGCCATAATCTGCTTGTTCCTTTCTGTGAATAAAGGGACCACTTGCCTCTGTGTTAACACACCTCCTATTTTGAGTTCTAGAGATTTTAACCTCTTTTTTTTTTTTTTTTTTTTTTTTTTTTTTTTTCTAATTCCCGGATTCACCCAAAATAGCACACCGGGTGATTTGAGAACTGGGAACTCTAGCTGTATCTTGTCTTGTGAGGTCGGCATGATGCTCCTGAGAGCCAAAAGCAGTGTCTCTCTTGATCATTCATTTCTTGGGGCTGCTCCTCCTCTTCATGCTCTAAATGCTCTCCTACATGTGATATTTACAGTATCATGCGCCAAGAATGGCATCAGTGCTTATCTGGTGTCAGTCTGGTACTGCCCTCTTGAGAGCTTAACCCAATCTCTGTATGAAGTTGGTGAACAGTCTTCTCCAGGGCCTTGAATTACCTTAGTGAATGAGGCAGTTGTTTTGCACAGGCTCCTTAACAGATCCCTGCACTCTTAAACCTGCAAGATGAGATTATTCAGTGACTTCATCATCAGAACAAATGAGGGACCACCTGGGAATGAGAAAAATAACTGTGATTATTTGAATTGAAGTCAGGTGCAGATAGCTTTTGAAGGGTGGGGTGAACTGTTCTGAGAAACAATCAGCTGTAAAGTATAGAGCAAAAGTGATCTGATTTTCAGGCATAAAAACCCTGTGTTTTGCATGTTCAGGGTCATGTCCTGTCTTTGGAGGTGCGACCCTATCTCGCCAGCAATAAAACCTTTTGCTATTGCATCAAGTTGTGGTCTGTGAGTGTTCCTGTGAAAGGTGTAATCCTGAGCTCCTGAGCAGTGAGACTCCAGGTCTTACATTTTGGTGCATTGCCCAGAAAACAGACCTCAACAGACTGGGCTCAGAGGTCGAGCTCGGAACAGGTTAGTCTGATTTCTGGTATACCACTGTTTCTCTTTAGTCACCTATCTGGACCTTTTTGGTCGTCTTCTCAGTCACTGCGATAGACAGACTTGTCAGAATATCGGTTGACTGGGAACTGGAGGATGCTCCAGATTCCATTTGGGGAGGCTAGGTCTGGGATGGTCTTCCTCCCATCTGTATCTCTTCAGAGACAGCCGCCGTGAGGCAGCCTCTCAATCAGAATTCTCTGGTACCACTCTTAAGGGTGTCCTTGTCAATTGCCTGTCTTGTCTTGGAAGCTTTTGCAATCCATTCCTTAATGATGAAGCAGCTTATAAAATAGGAAACATCTTTACCAGCTACGCAACAGACAGGTTTATATGTAGACCATTCAAAGAAGTCATGAAATGTAAACATGAAGAAACAAACAAACAATCTAGAAAAGATCATCCAGAGTGAGGTATCCCGGAATCAGAAAGACATACATGGTATACACTCACTTTTAAGTGGATGCTAGACCTATAAGATAGGATAAACATACTAAAATCTTTACACCTAAAGAAGATAAATGAGAAAGAGGACATGGATTAAGATGATCAATCCTCACTTAGAAAGACAAATGGGATGGACATAGGAGAAAACAACAGGACAGAAGCTTACCACAGAGGACCTGTGAAAGATTCTACCTAGCAGTGTATCAAAGTAGATGCTGAGACTCATAAGCAAACCTTGGGAAGAGCACAGGGAATCATATGAAAGAAGGCGGGTTAGTATGACCTGGAGAGGACAGAAACTCCACAAGGACCAAATATATCAGAGCACAGGGGTCTTTTATGAGACTGTATCTCCAACCAAAGACCATGTATGCATATAACCTAGCACCCCTGCTCAAATGTAGTTCATGTTAGCTCTGCATCCAATTGGTTGCAATCCATTTCGGACATGAACTCAATGGCTGGCTCATTGACCTCTCCCCCCCCCCCCAAGGAAAGATCAGACTTGCTAGGCCACAGAGGAGGACATTGCAGCCAGTCCTGATGATACCTGATAAGCAAGGGTCAGTTGGAACAGGAGGAGGCCCTCCCCTATCAGCGGACTTGGAAAGGGGTAGGGAGGAGATGAGGGAAGGAAGGTGGGATAGGGAGGTGATGAGGAACTGGACTACAGCTGGGATACAAAGTTAACAAGCTGTATCTAATATTAAAAATAAAAATTAAAAAAGTAGGACATAAAACAAACTTCCTAAAGATGAAACACAAAATGCTGACAGATTTCTTTTGTTTGAAGACAGGATTTTTCTGAATAATTTTGCCTGTCCCGGACTCTCTTTATAGAACAGCCTGTGCTTGAACTCACAGAGATCCACCTACCTTAAACTTCCTGAGTTCTAGAAATGCAGGTGATCACCAACAGCCTGAGCTGCTCACAGTTTATTTTGTTTTAGCATTTTATTTTTGTTGTTGTTTCATGCACTACATCCCAACTGCAGTTTCCTCTTCCTCCACTCCTCCCAGCCACAATCTATCCACCTCTACTCTGCCCACCTCACATCTCCTTCAGATCCACTGCTTCTTTATTTTCAATGAAAAAAAAAAAAATCTGATGGCCTAACAAGTTACAAAAAGACTAGGAATAATCCCTCACATCAGAGTTGGTCAAAGCAATACACGAGGAGAGAAAGTATAGGGAGAGCAGGAAAAAGAGTTAGAGACACCCCCGTTCTCACTGTTGGAAGTCCCTCAGCGACATGAGGATAATAATCATAAGGTATATGCCAACAACCTAGGTCACAAGACTCATAGCATGTTTATGTTTTTGTCCTTCAGACTCTGTGATCCCCTATGAGCCCAATTGACTCAGTGGGCCATGCTCTTGTTGTGTCCTTGATATCTCTGGTTCCTACAATAACATATTCCCTCATTTCTGGGGTTCCCCTGGGTACATCATTGTCTTTGGCTATGGGTCTCTGCATCTGTTCCCATCAGACGCTGGGTGATGTCTCTCTGATGACAACTGGGCTAGGCACTCATCTATGATTATAGCAGAGTATCTTTCATTGACATATGTTGCCTGTCATGTTTACAGATATCGTGTGTCTGTAGGCTATCTTGACTCTGGTTCATGGTCATCCAGGCAGTGTCAGGCATGGACTTCCTCTCATGGTGTGGGCCTCAATGTACTTTCTGGAGTGTATTTCATATTATTAGGTTGGGGATTTCCTTCTAGTATCTTCTGTAGGGCTGGATGGCTGCATATATCCTGGGTATAGTAGTCTGGGTTGGCATCGGCGGTATCTTAGTGTCTGCATGATATCCATCCAAGCCCTTCTGGCTTTCATAATCTCTGCTGAGAATTCTAGTGTGATTCTGATAGGTCTACTTATTATTTGAATGCTGTTTTGGTAATAGCAGTGTCATGCATAGAACAGTTAATTTTCGTGGTGTCATCCCCATATGAAATGAAATCTCTGTAACCTAAGAAAATGAAAAATGAACACAAACTTTAATGTGTGTTGAGGAAATTGAGACAAAGAAGGGACTAATTTGAGGTAAAAATAAACTATATATAAATGCTTCAAAAATTAAAATACTTGTAATTAAATTATGATATTTTAGAATGCAACTGCATCAAAAAAGTTAACTCCTGGTCCATCAATATACCCAAAATTTTATGTAGCATTTTGACTTTGCATGATGATGAATATTTTTTTCTATAACTCCTCATATGTCAGTAACTACTGTTTAAGTGATTTCTGAATGAATTACATGACATTATTAAAAGCAGAAAATTTGGTAGTTCTATATGAAAGATGAGTATATGCATAGTTTATTTTCCCTCTAACTCTCTCTTTATAGGAAAGGATTTATAAGAATGATTTACAATCTCTGAGTCAATTAATTCAACAGTGGAAGGCTAAAAATGGAAAATCGAGGAATCTATCAGTGGCTTAGTCCATGAGGCTGGTTGGCGCAACTCACCTTCAAATACACTGAAATCCTCCAGAAGAAGGTTCATATCACCTCTTTACATTAACTTCCAAATGAAAAGAATAAATAGGTCATAGCAATGCCTAAAAATAATTTAATGACGCAGAGTACAATAGCAGACACATTACATATTTGTCCTGATCATAATTGAAGCTAACATTATATACTGTCCTTCAAAAACCGTCCAGGATAGAAGCAACAAAGTTCAGCTTAAAAACAACTCTCCACCGCCGCTGTGCCACTCCACAACACCTCCTCGTAGGGCAACCCACATTAAGCACAAGGATTCA